>MNCI01031498.1:1058532-1108274 GCA_015680685.1 Gnetum montanum
AGGGTTGAGAGACTAATCACGATAAGTAACCGATTCCTTAACTAGCCGTACACACCCGTAGATGCTCGTAGTCAAGTCGTACTTACACCGCGCTATGAAAGCAATAAATAACATGAAATAAATAACAATAAATAAACTAAGTGAATGCTGCAATGATGAAGTAATCTCGATCTTTATTGCCAGTCATGTGCATGTCCAAGTACGGCACACTCGAATAAAGACACCGTACAATCACATTCACCACACTGCGGGCAGACACGGGAAAATTCTAACTTTGGAGGGATCAAACTGCCAGAGCTTCGCTACACTAAAATTGGGATTGGGAAAAGAAGGGAGTGCCGCCTCTTATTTATAGAAATGGCGGCGCGACGCGATATCGCGTATGCGATATCGCAGGAGAAGACACGATATCACGTACACGATATCGCATGGGATGCGATATCGCGGCCTAGTGTAAACCGCGTCTCATCAGGAAGCATACAAGTTTTTGAATAATTAAAACCAAAGGTTTGATTTAGAAGATTGCCAAGAAATATTAATAAAAATGGAATGGAAAGGTAGGAAAAATAATGAAACAAAAGAGAATTAGTCCCAAAATTATGCATAAATTTAGAGAAATTGTCACTGATGTTCTAGAAGATGTGAAGGTTAGTTCAAAGCCATGATCAACAAAAGTTATGCAAGTGGGTCCTTCCTAAAGCAAGCTTTGACCATAATACCCTTGCATAACCACTTCTATAGATGTAAATGAGCACTTGAGAAGTTAAATATAGATCATGACTTTGTTCCAAACAACATACAACTATTGTGGTTGGGATGTTGCACTATACTAGACAAAACCAAAAGGCTCACAATCACATGTAGCAATGAGGTGAATAATGGAATGAGAAGGCATTGTAGAGATTAGGATGTAAGATACTTGATCATGTCCACAATAGGTTCTTGTGAAAAATGTGATTAAACTGATTAGCATACCTATCCATCCAAGTTTAGACCAAGTCCATACCATGAATAGTGACCTTACATTGATGTGTTCTATCCTGTCAACCACCATGAATCCACAACCATCTCAAAGAATAATCATCACTCCAGAAAGAGAAGAAAAGAGAAGAAGAAAGAAAGAGCCTTAGTTATAGGGGTGCCTTCAAGCATGGGTAACATGTCTTTCCAACCCCATATCTAGTGCTTGTAGCTTGTTATTGTATTTGAGTGTGCTTTGAATTCCCATTATTGTTTTATTTTTTTTTTGATTCTAAATTTTTTGAAATGAGAACCACACCATGCAAAGACATAGCTTTCTATTTATTAGTCAATGAAGGAGTGATGATACATTCTAAGGGGAGTCATGAACCACATGAAGGAAGTCAAGAAGAGAACCTAACATGTCCCCTTGAGATCACACTTGTTGCCATTCCAACTTGGTCATTCTCTCTTTCTTCAAGATATAATGAGCATTCATTAATTTTAGTTTCATGAAAGAAGAACCAAATTGTTTTTATGAAAAAGACCTTTTATTTAGAGAATTAGAGGGATGGATGAGCTGGTCTCATTGCCTTACATAATTACTTCTCCAATAATCTTGATAGCATAGAATAAAAGCTCAACACATAGCATTGAATTTTGCATCATGACTTGGTAATATTATTAATAGAAAAATAAAATACATTCATAAACATAAAAAAATGACTTAGGAAAAGAGAGGACTATAATGAAAAGAAAAGAAAAATATTAAGAAATGGAAAACATATGAAGAATCAAAAAACTTTGGAAGAAATAGGAAAATGATAAAAAATTGTAAAACAAAAAAGGTGACAAATACTTATTTCTTCTTGAACTAGCATGGAGCATCTCCCCACAACTAATCTTATGGTCACACATTCAAGAGATGGACTGCACAATCCCCTGGTTATACACCAGTAGTTTTCCATCTATCACCATTACTAATTTAATTAATCAGATGGTAGCACATCTAACGTTGGTGATAGCCTCATTTGGATCATTCGAAGATGTGTCTTCATTTGGACTTGAAGGTATTTCTATTTTGGGGAATCTAGATTCATCATCTTCTTCTTCTTCTTAATTTTCTATTTTAATTCCCAAGTCTCCATGTTTAATATCCTTTTCGGGTGTATAATTAGAGTGTAAGATATATGTGTCTAAGTCCTCTATTTGGTTCATTTTCTTAATTCTAGAACTAATAAGTGAATTAGTTGCTACCATGGATCTTTGAAACAATTTTATATTCTCATTTTCAAGCCACTTAGTGTCTTCTAGTTTAGTGGCTACTATGTAGATTAGTTTTTGCTCATGCAGTTGCTCTTGAACTTTATTGTTAGCTGTGTTAATATTTTTAATTTTTGACCTACAATTGCACCCTTTACTATTAGTAGTGATGTAGGGATTCTTCTGTCCCTTCACAATGATAGGTTCATCATTTCTGTTAGGTATTGAAGCAACGATGGATGTTGGCCTTTGCGTATGATTAGAGGACATTAGTTGTGAAAGGCAAGGTGTTGTACTTGATTGGAATTTTGATGGTTTGGATGAGTTAGTAGGTCCATGAGTGTTGTGCTTATGCATGGGAACCATCCTAAAGAAAGGATACTTTTGAGATTTTGGTGGAGATTTATTGGCATTATCATTTCTATGTATATTTATAGCACAAGTGGCATTCTTTCATTGATGTCATGGTGTTAAACCTTCCTGTGTTATTGGTGGTGAAATATGGTGGAGGAAAGTATGAGAATATTGAGGATATGATGAAGGATAAGAGGTGTGAGGTGGTGACCTCATAGAAGATGTTACAGAATGATGATATTCGGGAGAGTGGTACTAGTGATTTGAGGTAGAGGAAGCGGAACTAGTCGAGGAAACAAGTTGTTGAACGTAATATTCGTATGGGTTTAGTTGGCAGTAAGAGTAATGCTAGTTTGATGATGGCCTCCTCCACGAATGTGGGTTTTACCACTACATTGGATGATAATGTTGAGGCTGGTAAGAAATTCCACTAGGATGGTATGGTTCATTGTAGGACTGTCTATATTTACCTTGTGATAAAGGTAATTTCCTAGGCATTTTCTTTTGTATGAACTTGAGATTCAATGCAAAAGCCCAATACTCATGTAGATGTAACATGACTGGGCAATAGCCCTTTGGATGGTCATATAGGCAGATGTCACATTCATCATCCTCTTCAATGGTTGAGTCTATAGCCTCTTCTTCTACAACGATATATACCATACTTTAGCTTTGTCTATTAGTATCCTAGGGAAGAGCTTAAGCTTTTATCATCCACTTTTAATGTTTTCTAATATGTAGGCATCATGGAAGGCTTGCAAATGATGTTGTGAATTAGAATCATAGCCTCCCGAAAATGTATGGATGTTATTCATATCAAGCCTTTTGATGCAACTTTCCTTGTGATGCTTGGTGGGTATTTTGGCTACCTCTATGATATGCATCATGCTCTTAGTGGCCATCAAGGGTTCACTATCAACAGACATGTTGTGGTGAAAATTTCTATTTCTATTTGTATGATTGTGATTATTTTTTCTATGCTCATTTTGATGTCTTTTATTTTGCCCTTGGTTTCTATTTCTATTTTTATTTCGACCCCATAATGGAGCTCTATCACTATACCTACATTCATCTTTGTTAGAACTAGATGTTGAAGAGCAAAAGGAAGATGAGGAACTTTTATAGTGTTTCCCATGGTCCCTTGATTTATCTTTTCTAGGTTTTGAGGAGGTCCTAGGCCTTAAGGCCCTCCTATTCTAGGACTTATTTCATCTCCTCTAGGATTATCTGCCTTAGATGAATGTAGTCCTTGAGTGAAGTCAAGGTGGTCATGAACATATAAAACCCCTACATAAGGTTTGTCACTCCAATTTTCTTGAATATATATCTCATTAGTTCTCCAATGAATGTTCTCTTCATACAATGCATTATTGCTTCCATGTGAAGGAGACATTGTTGTTAATGATGTGTGTGACATAATATTTTCTAAAAGATAAATCATTAATGTGTTTACAACAATTTTGTATAATATAACTAATCTAGATAACTAGCACTATCCTTTGCAATGGTGCCAATGATGAGCAGTGGGTACCCCTTATGCCTAACCATATGAATCACAAGCATTCATTCATGATTCGTTCAAATTTCATGGATGGGACTAGTTGTGGCATCTAGATCATTATGCCTTGATCAAAGTTCACTATCTTCTAACTTGGACTAGTGGTAGCTTTGTCACATATGATTTAGTCCAAAGTGATGCATATGATTGTTGATGTTATTTTGGCCTTAAGCTACTCCTAATGATAATAAAGAAGTCAATTATTTAAACTAAATAACAATAGAAAGTAAAGTCTAAACTAGCCTATAGGCAATGAGTGCCTATTCCTAGCTTGTTGTACACATCCTAAACCCATGTATCCACTACTGGGATTACCAAGTGCTATGCTACTAGGTGAACCAAACAATAATGCTACTAGGGTTACCAAGTGAATATGTGTTTATGCTTGAATCTAGTCATGCTCATTTCACTAATTCATTAATATGCATGGAAACATAAATATTAACTAAGTACATGAAAAGTAAATTTCATGGAAAGTAAATCTAATCTAAGTCAAAGTGTTGTAATGAATAAGAATCAATCTTGACCTTATTACCGCTCATGGAATGTGTCTAGGTACATTGCCACCTGAATAAGATGTTGTGTAACTAACTTAGATCCATACTATGAACACTCACTGACTATTCTCTAAGACTATGGAATAAAGCTGCAAGAGTTTGGCTACTCTATTGACCAAAACAAATTCCAATACATGATGGAAGCATAGATATTTATAGGTAAAGAATAGATATTACATTGATAGGGCCCCAAAAACATAGCAAACGCTACATTGACATGGCCCTATCAATAGGGCAACACCACATCAATAGGGCCACATCAACAAGGATCCATCAACAGGGGCCCATTGATGCAAGACTTTGACACTTCAGAAACTATATCTAGATTGGAAATCTTAATCTCTTGAAGAAGAATAAAATTAGGAACTAAATGTTACATTCAAAGAAAAGCGCTAACAAGTTTTTTCCAAAGTCTATTAGTATGATCCTACATATTCCCTAAAAATATTAACATAGGGTAGAGGGGGAGGAGGCTCCCAACCTATCAGTAAAATTAATATTTTCAAAAGAAATTATCTCGACATCTAAACAAATAGTTGCAAATGAATTATTAATAATTACAATATTTTCAACATTCTAACTATTTTGATGATTTGACATATATTCATTAATGGATAAACTTCCTCGATGTTTTTTATTATTAAACACTATTTAAAAATCATCTAAATCAATAAGAAGATTCTATGAAACCTTAGGAGCATATATTTATTTCCCCTTAGTCATTGAGGAATTTTTTGAAACTAATTTTATCAAAACCTTCCTTACAATAGTAAAAGAAAGGGACAAGCTAACTATTGAAATGTTAGTAGAAGAAATAATTGCAACACTTGTAGCCTCTATAGAAAAAACCTTAGCATAATCTTTAACATTATAAGAAGAAACCTTAGTAACATTTCTAGCAACTGCTTGTTGAAGTTCTTACATTACCTTTTTGCGTAGAATAAAAGGACATGAATTACACATGTGACCCTTACAATGACAATACTAACATGAATTTGGAAGACTATAATAAACAATGTTCTATACATAATGAATTCTACTAGCCCATATAGCTTGATTTCATAGGATTAATTACTTCTTACTAAACAAAGAATACTTATCTTGCATGCTTGAATGAATCTTGTATTACAAGCATAATAACAAATAGTTCATCATAATCTCATTCTATTTGAATGACATTGTATTTACAACCATAAGCAATAATCTAATAGAAGACTTTAATAAAAACATAAAAAATGAATTTGAAATGAAAGACCTAGAAGAACTAAGATATTTCCATGGAATATAAGTTGATCAAGATAAGGAGGAAATTAAGGTTCATTAGACTAAACATGATATCTCCATTCTATAAAAAAATAAAATCAANTTGGAGAGGAGACCAAAATAATAGAAAATTCACATCATGAGCAATAGTATTGTATGAAAATAATGCAATATATTAAAAATTAAGAAAGAAAAAATTAGGTAGTCTTTCAACTTATGAAGTAAAATTTATTATTCTGGTAGAATGTACTCAACACATTCTTTCATTAAAAAAGCTCATGACACATCTTGAATTTCATGTAGACCTTTCCATCATCAATTATTCTTGCTCTACTATTTAGCACCCTCATGGATATTGACATTCTGCTTCAACATGTTTGCCAGCTCTAAAGTTTCACTAGTAATTAAAACTTCTTTTATAATTGTGCTTTATTTTGCAATCTCTCTATAAAAATATCTATTTATAAAATTCTAAGCCTATCCTAAATTTATTATTACCTCAATATTTTTCATGCCACATTCTTGTAGCTACTCTTTCTCTTCATGGTACCATCCTTGTTGCTATGATTTTTGAAATATCTCATGAGATCTTATTGCTATATATCTTGGAAGTATCTGCAATTAAAATATTTTGGATTCTAACAAACATGGTACAAGCAACTCAAGACTTTAATGCAATGGAAATAAAACATAAAAAATAGGATCATTTAAAAGTATAGAAGAATCATCATCCTATTCTTATCGCAACTACATGGGATCAGTTATATGATCTCTTCCCCATCATTCACTTCTATTAAGTGGCAAAAAAGAATTAATACAAAAATCTTGTGTTTCTTTCTTTATGTTTGCAAACCAAGTATCTTTGACTCTAACCCTTTGTTAGGGAGGTGTCGAAACTCGAAAGAATAACTATGAGTACATCCCAAGACATATAGTCAATAGAGACTTGAGAGGAATTATAATGGAATATAATGATGCCTCAAGCATAACTTGAATTGGCAACTCTTTAGCTAATAACACAATGAGCAAACCACTCAAGCAACCTATCATTGCCTAGTGTAACCCTTTATTGTTATCCTTTATATTTAACAAAGTAACCTCTTCTAATAGGTGCTTTCTAAGGTCTTAGCAAATGATTGAACCATCTTAGATGACCTTCCTCAACCTTCTATAGATGCTACTGCCAAATGTTCCCGAATAACATAGTTGATTTAATTTTACCTTATCACACTTAACATCCACCCTAACATTTTCATCTCTACCTCATGTATGCATTGAGATTGATGCTTTTCAATAAATCAACATTATGCACCATAAAGAAGTTTAGTTTTAAATGTAGGGGAAGCTAAAAATTAATATAATATTATAGACTAATAAAACATAACCACATGTTGCCTCATGTTAAATTGCAATGTTTTAGTGTAAAACCTATAAATAAGAAACTTGATCTTTGCTAAAGATTGAACTTCCTTCCTATCACACTTTAGAGTACAAATGAAACATTGTTTACAATATTTCTATGCAAGGATGAGATCAAAATTTTTTATTTATAATTTTTGATAAATTAACATTATGCACCATAAAAGAGTGTAGTTTTAATTATACATGTAGCATAAAAATTAATTTAATATTACAACCTAAAAATATATATATGTTCTATCATGTTAAATTGCAATATTGCACCATAAAACCTATAAATAAGAAATTCAATCTTTGCTAAAAATTAAGCTTCTTTCCTATCACACTCTAAAGTATAGATAAAACCTTGTTCACAATATTTGTATGAAAGGAAGATATCAACATTTTCTATTTATAGTTCAATGTTATGCACCATAAAGGAGTGTTGTTTTAAATGTACCAGAATCATGGAAATTAATATAATGTTATAAACTGATGAAAATAACCACATGTTGCCTTATGTTAAATTGCAATATTTCATCGTAACCTATAAATCATACATTCAATCGTTGCTAAAGATTGAACTTCCTACCTATCATACTCTTGAGTATAGATGAAAGTTTGTTTGCAATATTTGTATGTAAGGAAGAGAAACATTTTTTATTTATGAAATAAAGCTTTATTACATTTGAATCCCCATAGAATCTATTGGATAGATATTACATTTTCATGAAAAATAAATATAGACTCTAAAAATTGACCAAGCACCCATGGGAGCATTAAAAATAAGTCATCCATGCTTTTTACTATAACATTATAATGTTGTCTCAAATGGGTAGTTATACCACAAGAAAGAAACACATGTAACTCATCTTCATGGGATCTTGATTTATGCAACCTACAAATGTGCTCTTCTTGAGGGAATTGAATCTATCTTCCACTTTCAATTCTAAGATGATGAGAACTTAAGTGAAGTTTGCAGATGGTATTTTGATACTTAATAGGAATGGTAATTGAAAGATAGTGAGCTTCTACATCTAGTTTATTATATCTAATGTAATGTAAATAAAATTGTCTCTTATCTTCCATATTAGTCCACATCTATGTTAAAACTTTTTGTTTGACTAGTTGGCAAATATACTTAGTATTTTGTTGCATGCCCTCTCAAGAGGTATTCCATTTTCTCAACTATTGCATCCCTTGAAAATGCCAACCACGGTGTTGAGTAACGAGCAATCCCTATGCCCAACTATACAAGTCACTAGTGTTCACTAAGCGATCTAGTCAAATCCTATAGGCTTTAGCTCTTCAAGTACACTGGGTCTACCAAGTGAATATCAAGGATGTGATTGTTGTCTTTCTAATTTCACTTGTGAGGTGCAAAGGTATGATTAAGTGTCACTAAGGCACATCATTTTTATCATTTTGTATTTTTCACTGGATTTTCCTAAGTGCTAGAAATAAAGTAAATTTGATATTTAATTAATATAATTAATCTAATAACTAGCTAACACTTAACTAATCCTATCATAAGCATCCATTCCCACTTTTCATACACATCCTAAACACATTGCAATGCTACTAGGCTACCAAGCATTAGGTGCTACAAGGATTACCACATGTAACATATGCTCGAAGTGGTCCTACTTATGTTTGTTATCTAATTAATATTAATTACTTAATTAAAATTAATTAAAGTCAAGTACATGAATAATAAATGTGTAAGGAAAACATTAATCTATTCCAAGTGCTACAAGGTTTGATAAAAAAAGCTCATCTTTATTGTCGTTCACACTGAGGTGTTAAGGTACATCTGTGCTCAAATAAAGATTCATACACTTTCTAACTCCTCTTATGGGCAGTTAGAAAATATTTTAACTCTAGAGAAAACAAACTACAAGAGCTTCACTAACAACTAAGGTATGAAATGTTTGGATTATGCACCCAAGTGTTGTATTTATAGGCAGGCACACATCCTGCAATATTAGATATCTAATAATGTAACACATGCTAAGATATCAGGGCTCTGATATCATAGCCAATGAAGAATATGATTTATCATACCCCCACGATTGAATGAAAACTCATCATCGAGTGAAAAAAATGAGGAACAAGTTCTTTACAAAATATTGCAAAGGTATGGAACTATTGACTAACTAACTGACACACAAACTAACTCAGACCAAACAAACAAACACTAACTACCCAAGTGTATAGATTTATAATACTTTATAGAATTTGGTGTTCATGATAACAAAATTGAACATAATGATAAAAATTGACACCCAAACCCCTCTAGTGACTTGAAGATGATGGAGAAGATTAAATGATCTAGAAGAGAGGTCCCACTGCATGGGCTTTCACTGCCTACTCCTGGGTTATTCAAGCTATTAACCCCTTCTAGCTCTAGGCTGCTTGGCCCTCAGTTGGAATAATCTCGCTTCCCATCCATGCTTCCCTTTTGGTACCATGTGTGATCACAACAAAATCAAGGATTAGCATGTGATGTATAACTTATAACATTTAGGTACCTTGTCTCTTTGGATAGTTATACTTAGCTAAGTTATGATCATGGTAGATTGATTATTTTAATATTATTTGATTTTTTGTGGCTACTAGAGTTCATTGGAATGGTTTAACTTGCATAAATTAGTAATTTTAATATTAGTTTATTCATTAAACCCTTGTGGGAGTGAGAGAAATTTTGAAAGAAAAATCACCAAAAACCTAAGGTTTGTGGCCCCCATGATGTAGAGCTTACCTCTGGTAGCAATAGGACTAAAAAGGGAGGTAAATTAGATAAGAGGTTTGAAAGTTATGGGCTCTAGAATGTTCTAGGCTCTGAACATTTTCAACATTAAAGATAAGAGGAAAAAAAGAGTTTTAACACAAAGTTGAAGTTCTTGGAATGTTAGAAAAGCCATGAACATGATGAAATGCTTAAAGAGGGTTAGATAATTCACAAAAAAAGGAGTTTTTTCATTGAAGAACATTATGAAGAAGTGCACAATTGGATGGCATTGATGGGGTGCACAAAAGGTTTGATCACGAAACTACCTAAGAGATTTGGAACTTAACCAATCCAACCAAGAGATATGCAAGTGGGCCCTTCCCAAAGAAGGCTCATGTCCTTAATGCCCTTACATATCCTCAAACCAAGAAGTCTGTGGACCCCATGGCCTATTAATGGTTATGATAATTAAACAGAAAATCATCAAAAAGATTATCAAAGATTTTTGGCCATATCAAACTAAGACATCTAAAACAAACTTGAGAAGAGGCAATGAGGTTGATTATGAAAAGCATAGGTGAATGATCCCAAATTGCGGTCACATGAAGTTCTATGTGAATTTGTTATGGTTAAAATGATGTGATAATGACCATTCCTAGTCTGAATTAAAACCAACCACTTCTAGTGACTCCACATTAACATTCTTAGACTTGCCCATCCCTCAAGGTACAAGAATACAATCACAGATCAATCACCATTCTAAAAAGGGAAGGAAAAAGAAGTAGAAAGTAAGAGGGACCTTAGTTAGGGGGGACCTTCAGGCATGGGTAACATGTCTTTCTAATTCCATAACCAGTGCTTAGAGCCCGTTATTGAGTCTTTTGGGTGTGCTTTTGAATTCTCATCATTTTTTTGAAATTTTATATATTTATGATTCTTGGATAGAAACAAAACCATGAAAAGACTTTAACTTCTTATTATTGGTTGACAATAAAATGGTGAAAAATCCATGAAAATATTGATGCATACCAAAGGGTAGGCAAGTACAAAAAAGTGTCAAATCCCTTTGAAGTCACATCCTTGTCTATCCATTTATCTCTTTCCAAGTTTAAAAACTATCAAAGTCACCATTTTGTTAAAAGTTTCATTAAGGAAGGGACTTCATACTTCCAAAATAAGGGAGCACCATAGATTTTTATGGATAGGTGGATGACATGGACTCGCTGCCTGTAATCATGAGAAGAACCATATCTTAGTTATCAACACCAAAATTCAAAGATAGAATCCAAACATTAGTAATCAAATAACATTATGGTACAAACCACCATCAACAATAGGTATAGTTGCACTTAGTCCTATTTGGCAATAAACAAAAAAATTAGAAAAACATAAGAGAACAAAAACCAAATAAAATAAAATATTGAAGAAAGATAAAACATACTAAAGATGATGTAAAACAAAAATGGTGAAAAATAAGAAAAAATGAAAAACTAAGGAGCCACTTTGTTTGATTTAGCAAAACTACCCTTTAGTGCTAACTATGCTCTAGAGTGTAGTCCTAGTAGTGGAGAGTGTAGTGTTGATATTTTAAAAATATCTACAAAAGCTACGCTTCCAAAATATCTACATGTGAGCATGCTTTGGAGTGTAGTCCCAGCAATGGAGAGCATAGTCTTGATACTTAGAAAAATTTTCAGAATTGGTATCTTCCAAGATGACTACACTCTGACTATGCTCTAGAGCATAGTCTCAGCAATGAAGAGCATAGTCTCAGTACTTGGAAAAATTCGCTACAAGTGTCATGATTCTGAAACTTAGAAAGATTTTGAGAAACTGGTTGTTTGTTGACCACACTCTAGAGCATAGTAGGGAGTGTAGTCCCAACACTTAGAAAAATTTGTAGTTAGTGACCTCATTTGGACACTTAGCCAAATTTGTAAAAATCCTATCTTTGAAGTTGACTACGCTCTACTGCAATGGAGAGTGTAGTCCTAGAACTTAGGCAAATTTATAGGAAGTGTCATCACTTTGATGCTTAGCCAAATTTTTTAGTTAAGAAGCTAGGGCCAAAATTTTTGTGGTGTTTCACTCTTGTTTAAAAATTTTAATTTTTCAAAAAAAAAAATATTATTATTTTATTTCACCTTTCCTTGGCAGTTGATGTGGTGGTTTGGTCGATGATAGGATATGGGTTCAATATGGGTAAATGGTAATTCTAGGTTGATTTTTGACCCTAAAATTTGATCTTATTATTATTAATAATAAATAATAATAATTATTTAGTATTATTTTAATACATGTATAATGAAAAAATTTAAACATTAATACCTCTCAAATTGTAAGTTTGATTGAGATGAAATTTATACTGTTGGAATTGTCTCGACAAGTACTACGTGTTGGACATAGTTTTAGGGTTCCAAAATGAAGTCTATTTTTCAAGAATTAAAAGCACCAAACTAGCCTATTTTGTTGAATTGACATTTCTACGCTGATATATGGTAACTTGGAATCTTCTAGATTACTTGGATAGTGAATTTCAACAAAACAAGATCAATTTAGGTCATGGTTACTAACGTTTTAAAAAGAAATTTAACAATGACCCTAATCAATTAATAATTATAGTATTAAGATGGGTAAGAGTTACCTAGATTGATGTATCATTATCTTACCAAAATCTCTTGCAATTCATGAGTTTTGAGGAGGCATGATCAAGTCTTCATCAATTAATGATATCTATCAAAGAATTTTGTTGGTTGCTAGGATCTAGATGCCTGATGCATTGTTCGTGAAGTTAATGGAAAGGTATTTTCTAACTTGCATCACAAAGATATGGTACATCGAGTGATGATCAATGGATTTCCATGTGTTGTGGCTTCAAGGTTCATCATCAAATTCATATTGTAGTTAGCCCATGGTTTTCAATGGTCCTTGGGTCATGGTTTGCTCTGATACCAATTGTGACATCTTATCCTCACATGTTGATGAGTGGTGAGATACCCCTACACTCAACCATACAAATACAAGTGTAGCATGCACGATCCGGTTGAACTCCGCAGACTAAATGCCTACATGCCTCTTGGAACACTTAGGGTTAATTATTCGTTGTCTTCCCAGGCTTGTATTTGTCACAGTGTATGGTTAAGCAAGTCTGAGGTATATGATTTTTATGGTTTTTATGTTTAATGTCTTCTATGCTATGAGGGAAAGGGTTGAGAAACTAATTGCTAACTCTAACTAATGAACTAAGTCTAAATTACCTAGCGTCAGCATCCGTTCCCACTTACCGTACATACCCTGAACTGATGCAACCATGGCTACCAAATGCTAATCGTTACTGGGATCACCATGTGTAACGCATGTGCTCAAAGTGGTTGTACTGAGGCACTTAACTAACCTAAGCATGATGAGCATCCATTCCTTGATTATCTGTACACATCCTTAAATGCTCGTAATCAAGTCGTACTCGTCCTGCGTTACTAGGAGAAAACGGTGAGAGAGAAACTAATTGCGATGAGCATCCATTCCTTGATTATCCATACACATCCGTAAATACTCGTAATCAAGTCATACTCATTCCACATTACGAAAACAATAAATAACAGGTAATAAATAACATGTAATAAAATCCTATTCCATGCACTGCAAGGTTTATCTGGAAAGCTCATCTTTATTACCATACACAACTTGTGTTCAGGTACAATGTTGCTTGAATAAAGATTTGTTCACTTTGGGACTCCTACTGCGGGCACATGGAAAATATTCTATCTCTAGAGATATTAATTTGCCATAGTTTCCCTACTTCTAGCTTATGATTCCGAAACAAGGGAGAGCCGCCTCTTATTTATAGATATGGTAGCAGACTGCGATATTGCGTACACGATATCGTAGGGAAAGACGTGATATCGCGTACGCGATATCGTGGCCCATGCGATATTGTTTCCCATCACATGTAATGGAAAACACCAAATATACAATATATTAGAGATTTTGTGTACGAAGAAAATATACCAAATGCGAAATATATGTGATATTTGACATTATGTATAAAGGAGATAATAGGAAAAATGTAGAAAGAGAAAGAAAAGAATGTTGTATTAATATGGAAAAGTGTATTTGGATTATGCTCTAATAGTGTTCCTTGAGGTTTTCTTCCTTTGACATCTATCCCTTAGAGGTAATCTAGCACTACCACCACAGTTAGGCTTATAACCTAGCCAAAAGGAATGGCTAGTCCACTTCCTATCTTGCTTCACCTAGCTTCCCATGACTTTTTTTTACTGGCTTTTCCACTCCATGTTGGCACGACCTCTAATCCCAAGTATAAATACCTTAGGTCAAACCCCCAAAGGTTACCTTAAGATACATGTCTATTATTACAACATGCCCTTTTGGGTCTTAATCACAACTATCCTTTAGGTCTTGTTAAGATGACAATAACACTTATTATGAAGAGATCATCTTCATTAGGTAACAACATCATTTGGGAATGGGGATATGAAAAGGGAGTTGATAGAGAAGAATAAGACTATTGAGCATTATTTTTGCAAACACACACACACACGTATTATTTTTGTGTCATTTATCTCTAACACTAAGATTTGTAAAATGTCAAGTGTGTTTAACATTAGAAGAAGACATCACATCAAAAGTTATGACATGTGTTAATTGTACCAAAATTAAGAAAATAAAAGATCTTTTTCACATCAATTCTAGCTTATCCATCTCTGGCATATGATAACTAGAATTAATGTGGCATGTGAAAGCTAATAATCACTAATAACTTAATGTTTCTCATTAATAATAAGTGATTAAAAGGAAGAGTTGAAGTAAGAAAGATAAATGTTAATTTTATTAACTAATCATCAATATTTGATGATAGAAACTAATTAAAAAATAGTTAAAAGAAAATTCTAATAGGCACTAGTAGGCATCCACCACTTAGTGGTGCATAAGGATTAGTGTACAAAGTAGCTTATGCATCTAAGGTTACTGTGTTTGTAATGAGCTTTCAAGCAATTAAATAGCAAAGATAGGAGGAATTCTTCTTCATACGTGAGGATGTATTTGGTTCTCTAAAGTCTAAATCAACAAACTCAACATCAAAAGTACACTCGTTACCTAGGTTTATTAGATCAGTCAAAACCTCAGATTTTTCAGGAGATGATGAGTGTCTAGGTACCCCTATGCCCAACTATATGAATCACGAGTGGTCACACGCGACTTGGTCGAAACCCGCAGACTGTAAGCACTTAACATACACCAGACTCTAACCAATGAAACCTTGGGTTAGAACGGTCATTGTCCTCCTAATCTCACTTGTGAGGTTCTTCTTATGATGGTTAAGTAAGATTAAGGCTAATGATTTTTATAGTTTTTCATTTATCTTTTGGTGGCTAATTTATCTAGGAAAGAAAGGCTAGAATATTAATTAATCTAAGATTGTCTTAATCTAAATCCTAACTATTCCTAACATAAGTATCCAGTCTCATCTTTCGAGCACGTTCTGAGCATCTCCTAACACTTCTGGGTTACCAGATGTTAAGCATCACTGGGTTTACCAAGTGTTCAAATTACGTTTGAGATGGTCGTACTTATGGCTTTTACAAACTACAAATAAGTGACAGCGATTAAAATAATAATAATAGAAACTTAAGTAATTAGCAAGGTAATTAAGAAAGCATAAACATATCAAACTACTAAATGCATAAAATAGCTAAGTCGAAATGCTGCAAGAAATTCTTGAATAGTTCATCTTTATTGTTGTCATGTCAATGGGCTCAGATACATCAACGTTCGAATAAAGAGCCAATCACTTTTCTTACACCTGCTGCTGGCACTTGGAAAATATTCTATCTCCTACAAGAACAAACTACAAGAGCTTCACTACAACTACTAGAAAGATGCCTAAATGAGGCGGAAGGCCCTCTTATTTATAGGCCAAGATAGGCGGATGCGTAAATGGGGCCACATCGACATAGGGAGGCTACGTCGATAGGCCCACATCAATGCAGTCATGTATACGCAAACCCATATACGTGGCCCAGTCAACACATTGACTTAATGACACTTCATCATACCCCATGACTGAGCAAAGACTCATCCTCGAGTTACTTTACAATTTGGAAGGTATGGATTCTTATTTACAACACACATAACTTAAACACATACATGACACACAAATGACACAACATGAATTTGACCAAGTGCCTGAGTTACATAGGAGGACAAATTACAAAAATGGCGGTGTTCAAAGATAAAATTGAACACCTTGCTGGTCCTGGAGCCTCTGTTGTGTAGGATGATGCACAAAATTGCTAGAGAAGTTCATACCATCCCTAGGGGTGGTGGTTCTAACGGACCTTCTCTAGCCTTTGGCCCATGCACTGGTGGCGGCATGGATGACAGTTGCCCCACAATAGCTACCACTTTTGGATGCCACCAGAAAGCCTCCAAGAGAGTCCTCATCTTCTCTTCTTTGCTTTTGGGGTTGTTCACAGTCTAGGAAACTTCTCAAATGTGTGCAAGAACTGGAACTTCCCAAGGGCATGGCAGTGTCCAAAGGAGTTCTTTCAGGTTGACAAACCAGGCTGCGAACTACATGCGTTCAATGTCAAACGCTCAGATTTATGCCTATAGTTACAGGTAGTCATTCATTCTTTGGGCCAGGTCCTCTACAACTGTTCATTGTCCTTCAAAGCTTGTGTGGAGAACCTCAAGTTTCACGTTTCCTGTTACCAACTTCTGCTTTGTTGCCTTATGTGCTTGGAACTCTTCCTCATATAGGGAATACGAGGCGGCCACTTGTTTTTCCAATTCTGACCGTGGTATCTTGGCTGTGAGCATAGCCAGGTTTGCATATCAAAGGTTGGCAAACTCCATGTATTCTATCATTTCCTCAATCTGCAGCTCCTAATTTCAACTTTATTGTAGTTGTTCAATCCATCGAAGATAGGTTTCCATGCATCACCTCTCTCTCAGAGCTGTTGGAGTGCTTAGTTCATCTTGGGCTTTGTGACTTGAATATACTTTTAGTTCACCTCTTTCTACAATCCCACTTGGTCCCTATAATGATTTTTAACTTTTTAAAATTTTAGGGCCTCATTTTTCCAAGCGGTAATCTCAATTGCGGACTTCTGTTGTAATGCCCGAACCTCCTCCATTGACAGATTTCAATTTTTAGTAGTCAACCTTCTTATGTCAACATTCATCCTGGCTAGCTCCTCCTGCTATTGGTGGATCAAATTTTTCATGTGTTCGTTCTTTGCACCAACATTGCGCAGGCGATGAACCTCTGCGATTACCCGCACATTCTCCTAGTGAACCTCTGTCAAGTCCTTTTCTAAGTGATATGCTCAAGCATCTACTAAGGACTTGTCGAAGATTGCCATCTCACGCACATCCTCAATGACCTAAAGTTTAAGTTGAAGCTATTGAAAAGCTTCATCCCTAGTGATGTTGCGGTCAAGGCTAGCTAGATCAACAAGCTAGGCTCATAATTGGGCTACCTTAGTTGCCAAGTGCTGACAAGTGGCTTGAGCAACTTCAAGTTGCCCCTCCAAAATGAGACTCTTGCCCCTTATCGAGAGTAGCTTTGACTGGGTTGCAATAATGTTGTCTGGAAGGTCGAAGACATCCGGAAGTAGTTGCTCAGTTCCCACCAATCGGTCCAACAGCTCTTTGTGTTGGGCTACATCGATCTTGCTATGCGAAGTTCTAGAAGACACCTGTACATCTTGTAATCCATGAATGTCCAGTACAGGTGCTGCTAGTGCATTGAGAGCCATAGTAGTTGTGTTAGCAACTACTTTGGCAGCAACTTCCTATCCCTGGTGCTACATCACTAGGATTGTCACCCCTTCACCATCTTCCAAGCATACCGAGAAGGTAGCAGCATTCCTTGAATTTTCAAGGAATAACTACTGGGTTCACACTATCGCTTCTCGGATGCTTGGATCTGTTCTGGTTGGCACTTGTGCTTAGGTAGCAGAGAATATCAACCCTACCCTTTCAAGCAAGTTGACCAATTGAGCCACTTTTTCCATGTGGCTCATGGTAGTGCGATAGACCAAAGGGTCTTCTCCTTCACTAGTCCTACCGGATTTCTCTTGCTGGCTCAAGAGCATTTCCTGGATCTCATGGATGTATTCTATTGTGCTTTGTGAGCCCGACTGCATTGTGTGTGCAGGTGGTGGTGGTGGTTGCTGCTCCTCCTCTGTCTGTGTGGCAGTAAGAGCTTTATCTTTCATCATCTCTTGCCACAAGGTAATTGGGGCATGACGGATTACATCATTGGAATACTATGCTATCCCTACCCGTTTGCACAACTTTCAAATTAGGCAGGGAAAGGGGAGAGCTCATCTTCCACGTTCGTTCTCAAAGAACCTATTTTCAATCTCTAGAAATAGCAACTGTGGAAGACTCATAGGGAATTTCCCACTCAAGGTGGCACACGCACGAGCAGAGAAGGCTATGATTTTACTGGGTCTTACCATTGGGTTCAAATGGTAAGACGTGATCTTTGAGTACACTCTCTCTGCCGTGGTCAAGGAGCCAAATTCCTTACACTCTAGCCCGTAGCACCGTTTGGTCCATTACACCTTTACCTTTGGATTGGCCTATTTTAGAATTTCCACCACATCTGCCCCAGTTTCAGGAAACCCTAGAGCCTGCACTATCACTTCTGAAGAGTAAGAGACATAAATGTTCTTTATTCTTACTCTGGACCCTGGTTTCTGATTCATCTAGAAGAGATAAGTTTCTCCTAAGTACCATTCACCACTAGTTGTGATGATTGGCCACATCGGAGAGTTCTGCAGTTGGAGCCTCATGTCTTCTGGCGTGTTCTTGAGGAATGGTCTAGAATTTAGCTCTTGAAGGATCATTCGCTGCATCTCACATGGTGTGATAGCATCAAGGAAATCTTGGGTTAAGGTGACCTCAAGTCGTGGTGCTATCCCAGGAGTCTCAACCCTGAGCGATTGCACACCAGGAATCTCCTCTTCGAGAATCTGATGAACAAATTCCACATCAGGTCTTTCGCAGAAGGGCCCAATTGCATGAGAGCCCTTCGCATGCTCTAGCGGTTGCACACCTCATCCTCTTCCCATGCATGGGTACTTGTCCCTTGGTTGTGAGGGTCCTTCATCCCTTGGGTGCCATTTGCAATCAAACATAATTACATGTTAGACCATACATAGGTAGCTTAAGATGGTCTATATACACCTTCTTAGTTTGACCAAGTTATGTTGTTGGCATAGGCACATTGTTAAGTATTCCGGAGCATTAATTTATGGGTTAGGGCCAAAGTTTTCATAATTAACCAACTAATTAATTAATTAATTAATTACACATAGGCACATCCCCCACGACTAAGAGCATACCTCCGGTTGCTTAAAAGATCAAGGATTGGTTAATGTAGATTCACGATGGAAGGTAGGTGCATTTGGAAGGGTTAGGCAGAAAAAATGGTAAAAACTCCCCTCAATTTGGATTCCAAATGATGAAAATTGCAAAGCACAACATGGGTATATATAGGGGTTAAGTGATGCATCGACTGGGCCACGTATATGCAGCAGCGTGTACGCAGTCCTGTACACTCGTTGACTAGCGTTGACCAACACAGAAAAAAACCTAAATGATGAATTTGAAAAGCTAAATTTGGATGATTGAAGCATGTGAAAAGCCCGATCATAGCTAAGGACATGAGGAAGGTAATGGAGCATGAAAAAGAGACAAATCAAAGAATGAGACTCAAAAAGAACTCCACGGGGAATAAGTTGAGCGATGGGATTTGAAAACTAGTCAACCACAAAATCCAAAGGATGGGAGGCTTAACAAGTAGGACCAAGGAGATGGAGGTGGGTCCTCCCCATATTAGGCCATAGCCTCAGTAGCCCCTGCATATCCCTGACACTCGGGTCCGTGGGCCCTGGGGTTAAGAAATTATGTTCACCAGGTAAGACTCTAACCTAAGAGATCTTTCCAAGGCATGGAAAACCCATGGATATCATGACACACCTTCACGACATAAGATAGGTAGTGAGGTAAGGGATGGAGAGAATCGAGTGAGAAGAGAGAGACAAGAGAATGGTATTCTAATCATTGGTCACATGAAACCCCATGTGTAGATGTGGTTAAGTGACCCGATAGAATCGTTCCTGAGTTCAAACCCAAAACCATCCGCATTCAGTGACATCGCAGTAATAGACGAAGTCCTAGCCATCCCCCAAGAAAGTAAGAATGACCCCACAGAGAACCACCAGTCCAAAAAACATGAGAGGAAGGAAGTGAAATAGGACAAAGTTAGAGGGGACCAAGGAAGTCCCATAATGAGTGCGGTGACCCGTGAGAGGTGGTCTACGGGGTGTGCTTTGAATTCCCACATAGTGATTTGTTTTTTTTCAGGGGAACCATACCATGCAAAGACCCATGCATGTTCTCATACATCCGACCAAGGGGTGTGCTTTGAATCCTCATGTTTATTTCTTTTATTTTGTTCTATTTCATTTTCTATTTTTTTATGAATTTTTTAGTGAGGACCAGACCATGCAAGGTTGAACTGCCCAGAAGCTTCCATGGAGAGAAGGACATGGAGTGGTAGGAAATCTGTAAGGACATACCAAGAACCTTAGAGGGCAGAATAGAGCAACAAATATTGCATTCCCCTTGAAGTCACACCCGATTCAAACCATTGGGTGATCCCCGAGTCTAGGAATCACACAAGTCACACATTAAGTAAAGTGTTATTAAGTGAAGGGTTTGCATGTTCTCAACAGAAGGAAAACCATTGAGTGGATGAATGGGCGGATGATGTGAGCTCACTGCTGATTTTATGAGCAGACAGTAGACATAAGGTCCGAAAAGAACCATGCGAGGGTGGAAACTAGACAACTAGGTGGATGAGTGTACGTAACCCATTGCAAAAAAAACCATCCATGACAGACATCTGAAGACAACAAGATGACATATTAGGAATTACACAAAAAATGAAACATACACAATGAAATGAAAAATAAGTAGAGAAAGGAAAAAATGTACTAAGAATTGGCAAATGTATGAACGATGGTGAAAAAAGAGTGTAAAACAAAAAAGGTGTAAAACAAAAAATTACAAAATAATGAGGGGTGTAGTGGAATGGTCAGCAAGGACGATGGTCTCCTCCACAATTGGTTGGAAAGGAGGAGACGTGAAAAATGGAGTGAGGTTGTCCTGGTGATGATGAGGTGGCTACACTGGTTGAGTGGAGTTTGTGAAAATGTTTTAGTTGTTGGCGGTTGACTAATTGTGTTCTAGTGGGGTCCCCAGGTTTGTGGTTGAGCAAGGCCTCAGATGGAAAGGTTTCAGAGACAATGTAAGATCCCTCCCACAGTATTTGAAACTTAGTCAGTTGAGATACATATGAGGGGTTCCAATACAACACCCTATCTCCACATTTAAATGTGACCTTCCGAATCCTAAGGTCATGTCATTTTTTATTGTAGGCCTTGTGCATCTCATTGGAGGATAGGGCCACTAATTGGTTCTCATCTAGCACACTTAAATGGATCAGTCATTCACGTTGTGCTAGTGGTAGGTCAAGGCCTAAGTCACTGGTAGTGGATAGTATGTGGAGTTCGGCATGAATTGGAAGTGTTGGAAACTTTCCATACACTAACTCATAGAGAGAGTACCCTACAAAAATTTTCCAAGTGGAGTGATAGGCCCATATGGCATCATTAAGCTTAGTGCTCCAATCCCTCCTCTATTTGCTGATGGTTCGGGTAAGGATCTTGGTGATCTCCCTATTGGTGACTTCAGCCTACCCGTTGGCTTGGGGGTGATAGGACATTGTAAATGTATGCGTTACCCCTAAGCATTACATGAGTTTCCAAAAAGTGACACTCATAAAATGAGTTCCATTATCAGAAATGAGTGCACGTGGCACTCCAAACCTATTGACGATTTGTTGCTGGAAAAATCGTGCGGTAGTGTTGGAAGAACAGTTGATGACAGCTGCTGCTTCTACCCACTTTGTACAGTAGTCCACAGCTATGATGATGTATGCCTTTCTGTTTGATAGGGGTGTGATGGATCCCATAATGTTGATACCCCAAATTTCGAAGGGCTCTAGTGGCTGGATCCACTGTTGAGGTTCCTTCAACCGTGTCTTCATCCCACCATTCCTCTAGCATCGTTCGCAGGAGTAGGTGAACCATTGTGCATCCCTGAAGATGGTGGGCTAGTAATACACTACAAGTATGATCTTAATGGTAGTGCAGCATCCAACATAGTGACTCCCACAAGGGCCCTCATGAGCATCTTGAAGGACACGTTGTGTATCACCATCGAGGACACACCATCAAACCAAGGCATTTGTGCACACCTTGTAAAGGTGGTCATTGATCTCCATGAAATGCATGGCCTTATGGAGAAATTATTTTTTTTGCCAATGGTTCCACTCCTTTGGCAACTCTTGAGTGGTGAGGTAGGTGAGGATGTGGCTGAACCAAGGGGATTCCTTGGGCACTTGTGGAGCAACTACACCTATGAAGAGGAGTTCATCTAGAAATTGGTTGGATAAGGGCTCCTCCTCTTTTGTGTCAACCCATCGCAACCAAGACAAATGGTCAACAACCACATTCTCAGTCCCCTTCCTATCTACCATGGTAAGATCAAACTCCTAAAGAATCACCAACCACTGGATTATGTAGGGCCTCACCGTTGGTTTGTTCATTAGGAACCAGATAGCACTATGGTTAGTATGCACAAACACCTCGTATCTGAGCACATAGTGCTGGAATTTATCCAAGGTAAACACCATCACCATCAACTCCTTCTTGGTGGTGATGTAGTTCAAATGAGCACGCACAATGCTACGACTTGCACAGTGGATATAATAGGGACATTTCTAATCGTCACACTATGTAAGCATAGCTCCCAAGGTGTAGTTGGATGTATCTATCATAATGTGAAAGGGTCTAGACCAATCATGTACCTATAGAATTGGAGTGTCTACAAGTTTCTATTTCAGCACTTGGAATGCAGACTTGCACTCCTTGGTCTAGATGAATGGAGTATCCTTATTTGTTAGCTCTACCAATAACTTGGTGATCTTTGAGAAGTTTTCAATGAATCGCTGATAGTAACCAGCATGTCCAAGGAATGACTGCACATCTTTGAAAGTACTTGGTTGGTGGGTGATTCCTTGGATAACCCTAATCTTTTTAGGATCTACGCTAATCCCTATTTGTGAGATGTGATGCCCCAATGCAATGTCGTCTTGGACCATCAAATGGCTTTTTTGCCAATTGAGCCATAGATTGGTGTCTACACACCTTTTGAGAACCTACTCCAAATTGTCCAAGGCTTGCTCAGACATGGCCCCATAGGTGGAGAAGTCATCTATGAAGACTTCCACCCCATTGCCGATTTGTTGCTAGAAGATGCTTAGGACAAGGCGTTGGAACGTAGCGGATACATTGCACAAACCAAAGGGAATCTTCTTATATGCGAAAGTTCCCTAGGGACTTGTGAAAGTAGTTTTGGCCTTATCCTTTAGTGATATTTGGATTTGGTTATAACCACTATAACCATCCAAAAAACTATAGTAGTAGTGCCCTTCTATAGTGTCCAACACTTGGTCCACAAATGGGAGTGGAAAGTGGTCCTTGAAAGTTGCCATATTGAGCAATCGAAAATCAATACAAACCCTCCACTTGCCACCTTTCTTGGGGAAAATAACAAGTGGACTAACCCATTCGCTATCGGCTATAGAATAGATGAACCCCGCCTTTAGCAATTGTTCGATTTCATCTTTTATGACCTGCTTTAGTTTGGGATTCAATCATCTTTGTGGCTATCGTCGTGGCTTCATGGAAGGGTCAATATAGATCTGATGCTGGCAGACCCTGGGATCAACTCTAGTCAACTTAGGATATGACCATGCCAATGCAGCAACCCATTTATTTACCACCTTCAGCAACTTCTTCTTCTATTCTAGAGCAAGGGTGGCATTAATCATTACCAGCTTTCCATTTTGCAAAAATGCATATTCCAAGTCAGCCGGTAAAGACTTTAGCTCTAGGGGCTCTTGTTTGAAGCTCTCAGGAATTTTTAGCTTCCCCCAATCATCATGGTTATCAACAGTGGAGACCTATTAATGGATCTCTTTCATTTCATCTCTATTATCGATGTAGGCTAGTACAAGCCCCTCTAATGGTTCCATGCATAATGCACTGCTAGCAGGATCAACTGTTAGCCACTGGGTGCCCTCTTGGTTAGTGGCTACTGCGTATAGGCACTGTTGAACAGGTGATTCCTTGGTACACCGGCTGCATGCTTGAATGGGTATCCACTTAGCAGACCATAATTGCTGCACATAGTTGCATCTTGAGTCACTGTACATGATGCATGGAATGCGCTTTTTCTCAATCTTCCCAAAAGGATTTTCCTTTGAAATTTCAAGGGATAGATAACGGAGGCCTAGTTGTGCATCCACCGTGCTTAGCCAAGCCCTTCCCATGATTATTGGGAAGTTCCCCTTGTAGTTCTCTACACGGATGACCAGGAAATCAATAGGGTAGGACCACCCACAAATGGTGGTCACAATGTCCTCCACCAATCCCAAGGGAATGGTGATGGACTGGTTTGCTAACTTGAGCCAAATGTTTCTCTTCTTTAGTGGGGGAAAGTTCCAGTTCTTGTACATATCATGAGAGATCAAATTAACCCTTGACCCTAAGTTTAGAAGAGCTTTGCATGACTCATTCCCTACCACATGAAGATAAATGAGGGGGCTTCTCAGATCAGTCAATTTCCTGGGAAGGTGACCTACCTTGATTCAGTCAGTCATAGCATGTGTGAGCATGACCATCTAGACGTTGGAGTGTTGTTGTTGTTGTCTTGGAGGTTGCTCGGGTGGTGGAGTAGTGGAGGCGCTTACAGGTTTAGAGGCCCTGGCCACAGGTGTATGTGAGGCTATGTTCAGATTGTTGGGCTGAAAAAAAAGATGTTTACGTAGCTTGGATTTAGGTCCACTCGACTGAGGTGCCGGTTGCAAGTTAACAGCCCTCGTAGCATTTCGTTGTTGTGCTATGGTAGTATCCCTCCCTACATTGATGGAGTAGGTGGCAGCTGAGTGGGATGTGATGGAGGAGTAGCAGGAGAAGGTGATGGAGGATAGAAGAGATGTGGGTTGTCCCCCCTGGGTGATGGAGATTGAGGTCAGAAATACTCCGAGGGGTGGTAATAACTTGGAAAGGCTACATGACTAGAAGAGTCCCTTGGAGAGACCGGTTGTTAAACATAATACCCATAGGGATTTGGCTATTTATAAGGGTACTTCTACTTTTGGAGGTTCCATCCCCCATGTTTGTGGATGCTTCCACTATTGGAAGTATTCATACGGTTCTGGTGGTGCTCCACTTGGATAGTATCCTTGCTACTACTGGTGGAACTACCTAGAATTTCCTTGTGGATAAGGCAACCTTCAGGGTGTTTTCCATTGTGCCAACCGAGGGTTCAATGCATACACCCTAGACTCTTGAAGTTGTGACACCATAGGAAAACATCTCTTAGGATGTTCATATTGGAATATGCCACATTCATCATCCTCCTTGATGTTAGAGTTTGTAACCTACTCTGCTACAGAAACCTTTCCCTTTCCCCTATATTGGGCATGTTCAACTTCCTTCTTCCTGCATTGATTGTGGTCATTACCTTGTTCTATGGACTCCTCTATGATTTTGAACACGCTTTGGACCCTTTCATCCAAAGAGTCCCACATCTTATCCACCGTTGCCGATATTTCAGATGCAAAATTTCGTAACAATAAGGTCTTTCGGTTCACCACTTCTTCCAATGATGATTCATCCTCTTCATCACAAAAATGGACCTCCCTTTTTCTAAGGGAAGGATCCTAGTTGAATTCTTCTGCACTCTCCTTTTTTCTTAGTTCTCCTTCCTCCTTGGCCACCTATTCAATGAAGCATTGCAATTGATGGGCCCTTAGCTTTGACAATCATCCTTGGGCGTACATGCCAAGGGTCTTTCGTGTTTCAAAATGAAGCCCATCAATGATGTGGCCAACCTGTGCCCGCTGATAGTAACCATGACTAGGGCACCAATGCAACAATGATTAGTACCTAATCATGGTGGCATCCAAGGGTTCATGATTCCCTTGTTTCCAATCATTCAAGGGGTTACTGAAGTGTTTCCCCTTCAAGTGTTCATATCTATCCTCCTACTGCTAATATTGGGCTCATTGAGCCTCAATGGGATGATAGTCCCAATAGTCATGATCCTCCATGACATACTACACTCCATGGTCGTGGATGACCAGTCTTCCAAGATTGTGAAATAACATTGCAGGAGTCGATTAGTTAGGTGGTAGCATGATGTTGCCCTCCATGTCCCACCATCGTAGATTCTTGTCCTAATGTAGGATGAAAGTGAAATGAGGGACATAGTCATCAGGATTTTTGTACACCACCTGACATTCTTGTGGCGCTAGTGGGTTGGATACCTCTCTCATATGAGAAGACATATTGGATGTTAGATGGTCCATGTAATCAGTGCACCTTACTATTTACTTTAATTCACCTAGCATGCATAAATGTTTCTATCTTGGGTCCATTCCAACAACTTAAACGATAATTTCACTAAGGTTAGATGATGCATGTAAGACTAACAGTCCCTGCAACAATGCCAATGATGAGCAGCTAGGTACCCCTATGCCCAACCATATGAATCACAAGCGGTCACGTGCGACTCGGTCAAAACCCATAGGCTGTAATCACTTAACATACACTAGACTCTAACCAATGAAACCTTGGGTTAGAATGATCATTGTCCTCCTAATCTCACTTGTGAGGTTTTTCTTATGATGGTTAAGTGAGATTAAGGCTAATGATTTTTATAGTTTTTTGTTGATCTTTTGGTGGCTAATTTATCTTGGAAAGAAAGGCTAGAATATTAATTAATCTAAGATTATCTTAATCTAAATCCTAACTATTCCTAACATAAGTATCTGGTCCCATCTTCCAAGCACATTCTGAGCATCTCTTAACACTTCTAGGTTACTAGATGTTAAACATCACTGGGTTTACCAAGTGTTCAAATTACATTCAAGATGGTTGTACTTATGGCTTTTACAAACTACGAATAAGCAACAACAATTGAAATAATAATAACAGAAACTTAAGTAATTAGCAAGGCAATTAACAAAGCATAAACATATCAAACTACTGAATGCATAAAATAGCTAAGTCCAAATGCTGCAAAGAATGCTTGAATATTTCATCTTTATTGTCGTCACGTCAATGGGCTTAGATACATCAACACTCGAATAAAGAGTTGGTCACTTTTCTTACACCTACTACAGGCACTTGGAAACTATTCTATCTCCTGCAGGAACAAACTGCAAGAGCTTCGCTACAACAACTAGAAAGATGCCTAAATGAGGAGGAAGGCCCTCTTATTTATATGCCAAGATATGCGGCTGCGTAAACGGGGCCACATCGATGGAAGGAGGCTACGTCAATGGGCCCATGTTGACGTGGCCACATATATGCGACCCCATATACGCGGCCCAGTCAACGCATTGACTTAATGATACTTCATCAGGAGAGTAGGAGACTATAGGCTTTCCTATAGGTTTAAGTTTAATATTAGCCAATTTGCCACTAGGATGATATGATTGAGCTTCTTAGTATAGGCAATAAATGTTTGGATTTTATATTTCTACAAAGATAATTATCTCACAATTGCAAATAAGAATGTGTATCTCCTAATGTATAGGAGAAGACACAACTTGACATTGCGCTAGCCAAGGTTGCCCTAGTATACTATTGACACCAAGGCATTCACATATCATCATGAAAATAGCTTTAGATTGCATAGCATTACCTACCATGAAAGTTAATCTAATGTATAGGAGAAGATACAACTTGATGTTGAGCTAGCCAAGGTTGCCCTAGTATACTTTTGATACTAGGACACTCACGTATCACCATGAAAATAGCTTTAGATTGCATAGAATTACCTACCATGAAAGTTAATCTAATGGAATTTAACCTCTACTCATGTATCATTAAAAAAAATGAGGTTAGAGAAAGTTTCATTGAAAGCTAGTTGATCATGAAAACTGAGATGCTTGATAACAACCAATGTGATCATGTTTAATTTGGCATTGTCATCAAAATGTATTAGTACGACTATAGCTTTTGAAGACACTATGATGATGTTGTAAAGTGCTACCTGATATATTTCTTTCATATTTAAATTGATCTTAATGTTCTCATCACAAAATTTTATACCATATGATTCATAATGAGGGACTTAAAGAAAGAAAGATATAACTTCCATATTAGCAGGGATATTCCATAGGATTATGATTCTCATAAGGACATCATATAGTACAATGCGCTATTCTTTAGAGGTTAACAAGAGGTCATACAACAACAAAATAATATTTGTAGAATGGATAATGATGGTCATTTTCTAACATATCTTATTGTTTGTAGGCTGAGATGCTTATGATGTAAGTGCTACTATAACTAAGTGTATAGGATTTGATAAAGTTAGGAGGCTGCATGAAGAAGTAGTCTCATGTTATTTCTTGAAGGAAACCTTCTTTTTTATCTTAGAATATTTCTTTGATGCATTAGTATCCTTTTCCTTCTATATAACTAAATTTGATTTGTTGGTTTATTGACTACGGGTAATGATTTTCATGTCAGATGAGGGGCAACGAGATGTTTGGGCTACAATGAATGCAATTTTGTTTTGAAGTTTAACATTAGATAAAGTAGAATGAGAAGTGGATGGATATGTAGATTAAGTAGGATCAAAATAAATGGAGTTGGTAGCATGAATGTGATAGAGAGATGAAGAAGAATGACTTGGTTTGATTTTGTAGTAGTGTAGTTAGACCAACATATCATGTAAGGATTCTAAGGCTATAGTGATGAATACTTAGACTATGTGTAGTTAGACTAGAAAATATCATAAGGTTCTTTAGGTGGACACTTGTGAGCTTTATATTCAAGTTTGAAATCTGAAAATGTGTCCATTTCTCCAAAGGTATTTTGGAATACTTAAAGTTAGTGGTTGATGAGTTATCATTTGATTGGCCACAATATTGCATACGTGATATCACGTACATGATATCACAGCCTACCTCCTCATCTATAAATAAGAGGTAGGCAAACTTAGAAGGTAGTTTTTGGAGTTAAGTTTTGATTTTAGTTTTTGTTTTTCCTCTCAACCCTTTTCTCCTAATGCATGCCTGCAGTGTGATGATTGTAATTGTATGGCATCCTTATTCAAGTGTGACATACTTGGACATGCACATGACTAGAAATAAAGATCAAGATTACTTCAGCATTTTAGCATTCACTTAGTTTAATTAATTAATTATTATTATTATTTATTTCTTTCGTAGTTAATCTCTCTTCACCCTAAACTCCTATTAAACGTAGAATGAGTATGACTTAATCACGAGTATTTAAGTGTGATTACTTGGTAACTTAGTAGCTTACCTAGGATTTGCGCTTGGTAATCCCAGTGGTAGTCATGCATGAGGTCCAAGATATGTACAGATGATTGAGGAACATATGCTCATCGCACTTAGGCTAACTTAGATTCTCTCTCACCCTCTCTCCTAGCTTAGTAATATTATTTTCCAGCATACCCAGGAGTAGCATTAGTGTAGAAACACATCATACACCTCACTCTGGACTAAACCATACATGATAAAGCTAATACTAGTCCAAGTGGAAAGACAATGAATTGCAGCCTAAGAATAACTATCTAGATACCACAACTAGTCAGTCTATAGAGTTCGACCGGATCATGCGTGAAACACCCATATTTGTATGGTTGAGTGTAGGGGTACCTCACCACTCATCATTGGTATCATTGCCGGGGATGATGCTAGTTATCTAGATTGGTTATATCATACAAGCTCACTGTACAGGAATTAACGATATATCTTTTAGAAAGAAATAATTATAAAAAAAGGTCACATATAAATTCATACAAAATTTCATAACCATGCCTCTCCTCCAAGACTATGATAATGCCACATCTAGTGAGGCAATTCATTGGAGAACCAACGAATTATATGATAATCAAGATTGGAGTACATAACACGAGGTGGGGGTTTCTTATAAACGTAAATGAAAGGAACGTCATTCCAACGCATGAAAGCATAACTTACCCAATGATGATGAACCCCTATTGGTTACTATAATCCTAATGCAAATGCAAGAGGCTATTTGAATCTCCCATAGGCATCGTAAACAGAGCCGCCTACCCAGGCTTGATTTAAAAAACTTTCTCAAGTTCTCAGGAGGCTATGACTTAGATCCCCAAAAACATTTACAAGCCTTCTACGATGCCTACACATCAAAAAACATTGATAATAATTGGAAAAAACTTAAGCTCTTTCCTATGACACTCGTTGGCCAAGAAAAAGTATGGTATGGATCGTTAAAACCAAATTCAATACGACGTTGGCCAACAATGGTAGAACTCTTTAATGAAAGATATCAAACCTATGCAAGAGTGTCAGCCTTGAGGAAAAAAACCCAAGAGTGGAAACAAGCACAACATGAACCCTTGGACATGGCCTTAGAGAGATATTATGCACTGTTAAACAACTTTCCAAGGCATGAGTTCTCTGAGGAAAGGTTAATGTACCATATCATTGATGGGCTTTGTGATGCAACAAGAGAAACCCTAGGGATGTATGCCCAAGGTCAAGTATATGAACTATGCATCCATAAAGTCCAAGAGCTTATCAATCGGGTAGCAAAAGAAGAAGGAGAAATTGCTAGATGGGAGAGTGTTGAAAAATATCAACGGGACCAAAATCTCAACTTAACAAAAGTCCATAATCACAAAAAGAAGAAATCAACCTATCTCAAGGAGGAAGAACCATCTTTGCTGGTACAAAAATCATTAGAGGAAATTGAGGCAAAGATTAATAAGATGTTGGAATGGATGCATAAAAAGTATGAAGAATATATCAATATTATTGGAGATAGATTTTTGACAACCCAAGAAAGAGGAAAAAGTATCATTAGACAATTGGAAAGAAGGGATGAGGAAGATAAGGGCTCAACTACCAATCATATGCATGAATGCAACATTTTCCTATACGATCACCAATCTTATTACACTTATATGAGCATTAGGGAAATACGTTACACCCAGAGTTTGTATAGAGATACTGTGTTCAATCATAGTGGCAATAGTCCCAGTTGTGGGGGAATTCATCCCTAAACTGGAGACACCCTTCATATCATCCAAATCTAAATGCTTATCTAGTCCAACATCCTATTTCCCAAATTAGGCCAACATACTCTATCTCACCACATTATCATTCTCCTCAATACTATTAGCCCATGTCCTCAACACAACCACCACCTTGTCAACCTTACACTTCTCCTAAATTTCAACATTATCATACTTTCCCTCCTTCTACATCACCACAAATTGTTCCTAAAGTGTCTGCACCACAGCAACAACCCACTAATGTTACTTGTGATACTATTTCCAATGGCAGTGAGAAACCTTCTCAACATCAAAGGTGTCCCTTATTTAGACATGACCATAGGAAGGGGCAACACAATTCCAAGGCCACTGCATTCTCCAACGTAGCACAAGTTCAACATGTGATGCATCCTTCTCTTCAAACCCAATGCCTCGTGTTACTTCATTAGTGCCACCAATTAACACTCCAACAACCATATGGCCCAATGAATACAGCCATGGAGAGTGACATCCTGATCCTTGCATACCATCTTACGATCCCAAGTATCAAATGGATCAACTCTTTATCCAGGAACCACATCTCATAAATTGCCCCACTATGCTTACTATAATCAAGTGTGTGAACCCATATGGGGTAACTATGACCAAGTTTCAATATTTCCAACATGCAAGAATCCTCATCTTTCATTTGTTAATCCTTGCCATGTTCAACCATTTAGTTATGGCAGATATTCCCCATTTTAATAACAAGCAGGATTAATAAATACTTTTCATTTTCTTTAATTTTACAATTTTTGTTTTCTAGTTTTTTCATCTTTTAACTTCTTATTTTATCTTTTTGTCTTTTTTCCTTTTTGGTCTTTTTATTTTTTGTAAGTAATCTCATCTACGAATAAGACACTCATGTGGCTCATTAGTTGAGGTGTGTTCTATGTTATCGAGTCTCGAGTGATCAATTATTCGGACAGTGAGCCCATTACAACCACTCATCCATTCTACAAATAATAGGTGTTGTTCGAGGATACAGTGATATTCTTTACATTCTAAGAACTTAAAATTAATTTTGTGTTCATTGTACCTAAAATGAAGAAGGAAGGACCAAGAGGGAATGATTTTTGGTGTTACATCAAGGGGTCTTGTGGATTCTTTTTGGTGACATCTATGAGAGTTATCATGCAATATGGTTGTACTAGGATCTTTATAGATCTAACACAAAATGGAAGTAAGAGTAATCAAAAGGCACTCAAAAATCCAATGTTGTTCTACAGGGTTCCATTGGAAAGACATGCACCCATGCCTAAAGGTTGGTAGCTTCTCTAGATTTATTCATTCAAAAAAAAAAAAGAGAAAGAAAACAAAGGAAGTGCCACAAAAAAAATCACTCCTCCCTTGAATAAAATGCCAAGTGATCGCACACCTTGTTGTTCTGGTACTCTCATATTCATTCATCATCAAATGAAACAATTCGGTGTCACTGATTAGTAGAATGGACTTGGTCCTAATCTTGGAATGATGGGTTAATGACACATTAATCATGCTTTACACGCAAGATTCACTATGCCCTAGGTCAATTACCTTATGTCCCAATCTCTCCAATCCCTTCTATAGTCTATCTCACCTCACTATCTATGTAATTATAGTTTGTGTCTCATATAGTGTAGAATTCTTACCTCATCCCAGTGATACTTACATGTGTGTGTTTTGTGGAACCAGTGTGAATTACATTTAACCCTTTTAATGCCCATGGACACTTTTAAGTGTGGTTATGCAAGGGCATTATAAGTTGGAACCTGCTTTGGGGAGGACCCACTTGTGTAATTATTTTATAATTTTCACTCACAACATAGCCCACACACACCATTTATTACCTTCAGTGTATTTTCCAAGCTATTCTTTCCCTTATTACTATCCCTCTGAATTCCAACGTTCCTATGAAACATCATATGACCTTTTTCTCACTTACCACTCGAAGCCTTTGTTGATCAATTTCACCCACATATAACTATTAGTGCCTTCAAAACTATCTAAATTATCCTAGACCCTTTAACAAATTCCCACATACCCTTAATTTCCATTTTTGATTCTAGAAAAACCTTCAAAATTTGGTATTTTTCCCTCAGCCTAAACATCGATAGGTTGCAATATCACGTATGCGATATCACAGCCGACGTGATATCACATCACATGTACCTATATATATGTGACCCCCCACAACAGTTAGTGTCATTTTCAACCATTCATGAAGTGAAGTTTTTCAAATTTCTCTCTATGACTTGCAATTGTGCAACCCTTGCTTTCATACCTATATCTTGCTCGCTGGTACTCTGATTTTCATTCTATCTGAACCTAATTGAACCCGGAGTCTTTAGCTTAGTCATGGGGGAGGGACACATGCTGAATAGTGCATAAAATTTTTGGAATTTTTCATCACCTGAAGGACATTATCAAGGGTAATTAGTTATAATATTAAGGACAATTATGCCAAAAATAATTTCATCCCTTTAGGTACATCGGGAAACTAAAATTGAAAACCACCTAAATAAAAATGACCCACTATTATAATTTTTTGGGAAATGTCACATGGAGATAAAATAAATTAATTAAGGCAAGAAGTAAGGTATAAATTAACTTCAAAAACAACCTTATTAACGCTTGGCCTCGTGTGATTGCAAATGGCCCCGAAATGTGGACAACAAGAAGGTCCTGCTCAAGGTGGAAGCAAACAACTCAGGAGAGGTGAAGAACAAGTCTCTGATGGACAACATGCAGAGTAGAAGGAACAATCATTTAGCATTCATCAAGAAGACCTTGCTACTGTATAATCAGGGGAGGTAGAAGGAGGAGCTACTGCAGTGCCTCAACAGGGACAACATCTCACGTTGCCCCAGGATTGTGTTCAGGCTATCTACAAAAGGTCCACATTCACTGTGATGATTTTGGAATTAAACTTTGAATCTTTCATAAATTTTTCTCCTGAAGTTATTAGGGATCATCTCAAATGGTCTTCCCTATGGCCTATCCTTTCTGCAGGTGGTGCCTAGTACCTACGGGAAACATACCAATTCTGGCATAACAGAGAACAAGGCACCACTATTAACATTTGAGGTGTGATAGTTGATTTCTCTATGCAGGCCATTTCAAAAATATTAAACCTTTTGAATATGGGACCAAATTTTGCTCAGTTATCTACTCGTTCAGACCCTGATGCATGATGAGTTTGGTTGGAGAGGGCATATGGCAAGGATAAGACATTTGGAGAGTTAACGATGGAAGAGAGGATCTATTTCAAAATTGGAACATATCACCTCTTCCCCACGAAGGGCCTAAAAAGGATCTCAACATATGCGGCAAGGGGGTGTGCAGTGCTGATGGAAAAGGTTAATGCTAACCTACCTCATCTATACTTCACTGAGATCTTGAGGTAGTTTGAAGAAGGGAAGACGGGGAAGCTTGCATTACCCTTCCCTTGTCTTATTAGAAAGCTATGCCAATGTGTTGGTATTAGAGGGTACACTAATGATGTCCTTTGAAAAGCTCAAAATGCTTCATATGTTGAATTGTTAAAGCCACCAATCGCAAGGAAAATCGCTGTTGAGACATTAAGACTAGAACAAGAAAAAGAACAAACAGTAGGACCAACTACGACTCAACTTGTAGGACCCAAAAAACTTCCAAGTACAGGTCCCACCCAACAATAAGAAGCAAGGCCTAGAATATGCCAAGATCAACCACCACCACCGCAAGATTACAGACCATCGATGAGCCATCTCAGGGCCATCGTTGAGATGGTCAGTTAGGGAAGTCATGATGATGCAAATCTCTTATGCATCATTGAAAATGTCATACAGCCCACAGTTTCTTTGGATCATGAAAGGGGTGACGTGTTCATCCATACAGGAGAAGGGGAGAGCACTTGGTCACAATAGATCTCGAGCAATGCTACATCATTCCAAGCACAATTAGAAACTGGTGAAGGGGCCACAATGGTGGTCATGCAACACCAGGATGCAGTAGGATTCATAGAAGTGATCATAGGTCACATTAAAGAATCATTCAATATACTTGTTGTGTCACCGGTAGATCTCACAGGAGCATAGGATGCTCAAACTTTGGCCGGAACCTCAATGACTCCTGCAGAACATGAGGATGTACTTGATCGATTACTACAAATAGGACAAGTAATGATGTCGCTATTTGACATCCCTCAGGATGTGACAAAAATTCAATCAGACCTCATTTCCACCAAGGGAAAGTTGGTCTTGACAAAGATGAGGGTTGAGCATGTTGAAGCAGAAGTGTAGAAATTGCAAGAATGACTCGTGACCCTACAGATAGCACAGTGAGATCTTTCACAATTCATTCTAGTAGACCAGTTGGACACTTTTTGAACTAAGCAACTCACCAAGTTATTAATAGAGAATAAGAAGGTGGCAAAAGAAAAAGAGAAGGCTATTTAGGATGCCTTTGCAGCACAAGTGCAAACTCATGCGCATACTAAGGCACTCAAAGCCTTACAAGAGGAAAACAAGAAGCTTGTTGCCGACAACCTTTGAAGAACATTTCCATCAGTTGTGAGAATAATTCATTTGGGTCAACCAAGACATGAGTTGTTTAGCCAGGGAGAATCGAACCCTCTCGATGGAGGAGGTACGCACCATCCGCCAGAAGACAACTATCAAAATAAGCGCATGGCAAAATGAGGCTAAATGGCATGAAATGCTCAAGGAGAACTTTCAAGATTAGGTGGGAATGTATAAGTAGATTATTGAGAAGGATATTCATATGGCCAAGGCTCACATCAATGCTATCAGTGCTCAACACATTGACTGGCGGGCCATATTGGATACCTATGCATTTGCCCACCAAGCGGAAGTTAAGAACCGGGACTTGCAGATCTAGGATGTTACAGAATACATGGAGTTGGAAAACTTGTGGTATGCCAACCTTGCCATGTTAATAGCAAGGCACCTGAGAATAGATCTCGAGCAACAAGTAGCTACCACCTATAGTAAATATGAAACAAAATTTGTAGAGCGCAAGAAGATATTGTAACAACTAGAGATTGCAAATTCTGATCTTGAGGTGGTTAAAGCAAGCTACCAGGGAAAAAAAGATGTCACAATAGACTTGGCTCGATGGCTTGCAGATTTTCAAGAATACAGAGAAAAAGCCAGAGCCTATGAAGAGGAACAACGGGTATTTGCGGCTTGGTATGCCAAGGCAAATCAAATGTTTCCGCAACTACCCTTTCCATGGGAGGTGCTGACTTCATCAAGCATCGGAACATTATCATGGATGGCATAGGATCCCCGAACCAAAGAGGAGAAAGTCTAGGCCATACTTCAATGCCATCAAGCCCCAAGACTTGGAGCACAAGACAAGGGAAAAGCACCCATGAAGGAGCCACCTCCACCAGGAACTACATGACTTAAAGCAAGCACCCATGGCTGAGTTCTAGAGAATTAATGACTATCTTACTAGAAAGAATTATCAAAATTGCATATTTAGAACAACAATATATTTCAAGAATGAAGGAGTTGATTTTATCATCATATCACTATATGTAGATGATATTATATTTATTGTCATTAATAAAAGGCTAGAAGAAGATCTCAAGAATGACATGAAAACAAAATTCGAAATGAAGAACCTTGGAGAACTCAAATAATTTATAGGAATTAAAGTGAACTAGGATATAGAGGGAATGAAGATTCATCAAACCAAATACTAAAATTTCATAATTGAAAATTCAATCTAAGGAATGAAAAGCCATTTAGTAGTCTTTGCCATATAGTTTAAAGTTAATCAACAAAGTTAATACTCTAGTAGATACATCCATGTATAAAACCATGATTGGATTGCTTCAATTTCTCTACCATACTAGACTAGATTTTAAATATACAACATCATACATATTTAGATGCTGATTGGGCAACAAATAATTATGGTAGATAATCCACATCATGAGCTATATTGTATTATTTTTAGTATACTTTGCACGTGCGTCCACACACACACACACACACTCTCTCTCTCTCTCTCTCTCTCTCTCTCTCTCAAATAATCTCTTGGAAATTTGTGTTAAGGAATCATCATCATAATTTCAATAAGATTGAAATGAACATAATATAATCTCAACTTTGGGATATCTATTGTAGTACTTCCTTTTTCAAATTATAGAGAAATTTCTAAGATTTTAAGATTTTATTAGCTGATTCTTTGTAAAGTCAAGATAATTGACTAAATTTTTCATGCTTGAAATTCCTTCATCTCATATTTTCTAATTTTGTAAACAACCATGTCATAATTTTGTTGACTCAAGGATGAGTTTTTAACCAATCATGGGGATATGATAAATAATAAATTTGTTAGTCATGTTAATACAACCTTATTAACACATATGCATCAATGTGGCCTAAGATGCATCAATGCATCAGCATTGATACAATCTCTATATTTACCTAAATAAATGTGCACCCACCACATTTATGGCACTATTTAGTCATTCTAGTAGCTAGACTCTTGTAGTGTGATTCTACAAAAGTTAAAATTTTCCCTCTAAGTGCCTACAAGATGGATTAAATGAATTGTAAGAAATTTTATTTGAGTACATGATGTACCTCAACACATTTACATGGTGAAGATAAAATCAAGATTTGTTCCATCTATTGTAGCACTTGGATTAGCATGTTATTTTACTTTAATTTCTTTTAATTTATCTTAAATGTTCCTTTACTTTTCATGCACTTCATCAAATATTTTATTCTATCACACTTAGTAAATTCACATGAGTATGACTGATTTTAAGCATAAACGTATTAACATTTAGTAATCCCAATAGTAAATCACTAGGTATACCTAGCAAGGAAATGAATACTCTTTGCTAGGCTAGATTAGATTCACTTTCTATATTTGGATTAGTTAAGTCACACTTAACCATATAACTTAAACCCATACAAGTATGATTGGGAGCATAATGATCAACATCTTAGTACTTGGTTATCTAAGGCATTCAACTAGTTCTAAGTTCATAGAATTTGATTAGATCATGCATGAATGCTTGTGATTTGTACAGTTGGATGTAGAATTACCTTACTAGTCATTAATATCCAAAGTAGATATGTAGGAAATGTTTTGTAATTCTTCTATTCTCAATGAAAATAAAACTTGAATAGATATTATGCATCTAAAGTACCCCTATAGATCTATGGTAATAATCTTTAAAATTATATTTTTTTGAAGATAGATGATGAATCATAGATTGGCTGTGCCGATTAGGTCCCATCAATGCATGATTTGATGTGTTGATGCGACCCTATCAATGTAGTATCTATTTTTGCCTATAAATATGCACTCACTCGTCATGTTTATGGTATGTCTTGTCATAGTTGTAGTAGAGCTCTTGCATTTTTTTCATTTGGAAGTTAGAATATTTTTCCAAGTACCCACAGTAGGAGTCAAGAGTGTACGAATCTTTATTTGAGCATTTTTGTACCTGAACATAGTAATGTATGTAACAATAAAGATGGGATTTTTGATAAACCTTGTAGCACTTGGAAATAGAGTAATTATTTGCTAATGCATTTAATGTTTTATGTAATTTCTTTTAATGCTTTAAGGAATTAAATAACTAATTAGGCTAAACTAAGCTAGATTAAGTAGTGATTAATTAAGCACATAAGTACAACTACTTTGAGCATACACTTGGTGCTTGGTAATCCAAATAATGCTTAATGTTTGGTAACCTAGTAGCACTAAATATGTTCATGATGTGTACAACAAGTGGGAATGGATGCTTATGTTAAGATTAGTTAGGTGTAGTTTGTTAGAGTAAATTAGCAATTAAATTACTTCATTCCTTTCATCCTTTATTTTAAGTAGCCAAAACATAAGACATAAAAATAATAAAAATTATACACCTTGATTACACTTAACCATACCTTTGCATATCACAAGTGTAATTGGGAAGAAAATGAATGATTGTTAGGATAAGTTCACTTCCTAGAGGCTAGTGTACTACAAGACATAGAGTCCATGAAATTCGATCGGATCATGCATGAATGTTTAGTGAATCGTATGGTTGAGTGTAGGGGTATTTATTGATCATTATTAGCATCGTTGCTAGCGACTCTTTTTGTTTGAAACATGTGCTATCTAGGAAAAGAAAAAATCATTAACATTGTTGGATGAACCCTAAGGTTAAAATCATTTTCATAATAAATATAATATTTTAAGCACACTAATATTTTATTGTAATTGCAAAATGTCTTCTTCTCACAACCTTGATGATACTAAACCACCAATACATCAAGAATGCAAGGTGGTATATACTCATCCAAATGACTATGTGCCTAATTTTACCTTCACCTTGCATTAGGATGAACAACTATGGTGGCAAGGTATGGAGGAAAACATTGTAATGCCTCTCGATTGATTTGTGCCTAGGATGATACTCCAAAATCTTATGAGGTTGGACATCTAAGATCTTCAAGAAGAGTATGTTATGCATGATTATGACTACTAGGACTACCATCCCACTGAAACACAATGCAAGAGAGATTGACACCAGGAGACTTTTTTTTTGGATTATTATTATTATTATTGTCACATAGCCCTTTCCAACTAAGACTATTCTCGGGTTTTCGTACCCATCAGGGAGGTGCCCTCAACGATAGTCTCCTAAAACAAGTTTTCACAGGTGTTGGTGTGTCCAAAATTTACACATTATCACCTTTTTAGCACTATAAGGAGGACCATTTTTAGCCTTTGTTTTCCATTTTCTGAAATATCAATTTTTCTTATTTTTTTCTATTTCTAATCTTGTTTTCTTCCTATTGCAAAAATGATGTTTCTTTTGAATTTTATTTTCCTTTTCTTGTGCTCCTTATTGAAAACCCGCATCTCTGAACCCTTTATTTTCCATTTTTTCTAAGAAATTGATGTTTCCTATTTCCTAAAATTTATCATTTTCATTATTGGAATCCTAAACCTTCTTTTCCCAATTCTGATTTTGGCAGTCCTTACCTTAGTCCCAACTTTGGTAAGGTGGTTCTCACTAATTATTTAGTTTTAAATTTGCTTCTCTAAAATTTTGCATTTCACTTTTTTTTCCATTTAAATTTTATAATTTCCTGCATTTAATTTTTAAAAAAATTATATATAGTAGATTTTAGTTCTCTATAAAAAAAATTTTATTTTAGTATTTTTTTTCTTTTTACTTAATTTTATAGTTATATTTTAGCATTTATATTCTATAATTTTTTTTATGAACACACCTTCACAACAAAAATCACTCATCCCTAAACTAAACCACTCAATCACCCGTCTCTTTGCATTGAAAAGGCAACGAGCTTCACTTTTTCCAAGTTCAATTTCAAAGAAATCTCAGACTAGGATGGCAGCCCATCAACCCCCAGATCCCTTAATAAGAAATCCTTTTAAATTTAATAGCTACCATGATATACCAAAATCCCTTCAGAACATAAATCTATTCTTCGATCCTACAACCCCTATGAGTGATGCCCACCAACACATATAATGTTTGAAACCTTACTAGGGATCCACAACATTATACACAATGATGTGGCATGCAGGGTGTTTGTAACAACATTTAGGAGCAAAGCAACTCAATGGTTCTTAATGCTTCTTGACACCTCTATTAACACATGGCAAGAATTCAAAAACAAGTTTTTGAATTAGTTTGACAAATTCACAAGCCCTGCTATTGCATCAAATAACTTCACTAGCTTAAGAAAGTTTCCTGGGAAAAATGTTTGGGATTATAACCTTAGATTCCTTCATCAACTTGCCTATGTACCAAATGAGATGTGACCACAACATGATGGTATACTCAACTTCTATCTCTCTACCATTAATCCATTCTTCACTTATGTCATTAAATCTAATTCCAGCATAACAAAAATATAAGGTGCAATGTTTAAAGTTGTGGAATTAGAGAAAATAACCCTTATGAACAACATCCAAACCCAATTTGGGATGATGAGTGTTAGTAACCCTATGCAATCAAATCCTCTACTCTTACTAACTTTTCAAAAGTCTAATGTTATGCCTCAAATTGTTTCTCCCTTTCAACCAACTCAACCTTTAAGTAATTACTCTCAATGTCTCATGTCCTTTTCATTCTTACCATCCAACATTAGTTTGAATGATGACCAATCAAAAGTCTTGATCCAATCTATTATAAACCCAAATGGGACATCGAATTCTATTAAACCACCAAACCAAACTCAAGATTAGATGACTCAGATACTCCACTACAAAAACTATCCAATGAAGTGGTTGAGCTAAAAATAATAATAACAAAGGCCTTATACAACTAGAAAAACAAAGTACATCAATCAACAATGATTATTGTTATCTTCATAACAAGAGGTAACATTCTGAAAAGACTTGTCCTCAATTCTTGGCATTTTATGGTGAAAATACCCAAGGGCAACAAAATGGGAAAACCCCTGTCATGGTCCTTAATGTACCTCATAAGATAGAAAATGAGGAGGTTTCCTCATTAGAACAAGTTATGGTAGGTGACCCTAATCAACATAACACTTGCTACCGTAAACTTAGTGACAATGTAAACACCACACAACAACAAACTAGGAATAATTCCTATACACCTCCAAATAGAAGAGTTCCTAGTCAAAACAATGCAAACAACCAATCTGGGTCATTCCAAGTAACTACCCCACAATACTAAACCTCCCTTCTATACTTAGAAGAGCCCCATCTCAACAAGAAGCCAAGGATGAACATAAGAATTATGATTTGGTTGAGGACCTAAAAAGAGTTAAAGCCAACATTTTGATGTATGATCTCCTACACTTCAATGAAATGAAAGAAGTGATTCAGGATATGGTTCATACACAAAAAGTCCCAAGAAAAAATCCAAAAGTTGTGACTAGACACAATCTAATATGAGCCTATCCTCCTCATTAAGTTTAGTTTCGGTCTTGTGCTCAAAATAGTCTACATACTTTTACTTTTACCTTGTGAGAATATTGATAATGAAAGCTTAATTATATATATACATATATATATATAACTATATATATATATCCAAGTAGTTAAAATAATAATAAATCATATATTTGGGTGTGAATTTTTTCTCGTCTTCTAATAAAAAGTGCTTTATTGCCAATAGGACATAGTGTTACTATCACTATTTACTAATGGTGATTTGTACTTAATATTTTTGATTGCTAATGTCTAGTTTCTATTTTTGAATTTTGATGATTGATGACTAAGATGGTTTCTATTTTCATGAAATAGTTAGTAAGTCCACATCACCCACCCATCCACAAACTCTATGGTTTTCCTTGTTTTGGAAATATGAGGTCCCTTTTTAATTAATAAAACTTTAATGAACATGTGACCTTGGTAGTTTTCAAACTTGAAAAAGATTCAAAGCTTTGAAAAGGATGTGGCTTCAAGGGGATTCAATACTCTTTGTGCTTCTCTACTTGCTTGAGTGCATGTGTGTTTTCATGGATTTCTTATCATTCTATGTTGACTAATAACAAGAAGTTAAATAAGCTTTGCATGGTGTGGTTCCCATTAAAAAAAAAATCTTTAAAAAATAAAAATAAAAAATAAAAAAATAAAAACAAAAAAAAACATGATAGAAATTCAAAGCACACCCTTTAGATAAAATAAACATGCTACAAGCACTGGTTATGAGACTAGAAAGACATGTTAACCATGCCTAAAGGGTTCCTCAAATTAAGGCCCTTTCTCACTTCCTGCTTCTCTTTTCTTCTCAAATAAGGAATAGTGGTTGTTCATGGAAACACTCTTGTGTCTCAAGAGAGTACATTGATCTTAGATTGTTGATGAAAAGTCACTGAAAGTGATTAGTTTTGGTCTAGACTAAGGTTGGAATTTATTGAGTCACTTAATCATCACTCTCACAAGGAACTTCATGTGACCATGATTGGGACATCCATTCCATCCTTTCTCTCATCCATTCATGCTCTCCATTACTCACCTCATTACTAATTTTCATGTTTTTATTTCATGTCTTAGTTTGATGTGTTGACATTCCTAAATAAATTCTTCGAGCTTGATCCTTAATGTTTCGTAAGTGTTAGTCAACTATGGGGCCCATGGACTCTTTAGTTGAGATTATGCAAGGGTAAAAAGGGCATTTACCTCTTTGAGGAGGATCCACTTACATATCTCATGGTTTGGTTAGTTAAGTTCCTTACCCTTAGACATGGCCCCAATCAAAATCTTTCATGCTCCCCATTATGTATCCAACTATGTGCTCCTTAAAACATTCTTCTTCATCAAATCTCATTATCTACTCATTCCTTATTTTTTTGAATATTTAAACCCTCTTCTAATATTTTCATCATGTTCTAGGATTTTTACGCTTCCATTTCAGCCAAAATTTGCTCAAAAACTCCTTGTCTTTCATTACTTTTGACAAAGTCAACAATGGTCAATAACTACGCTGAGTCAGCCTCATCAACTAGGCTCCATCAAGGTAGCTCAAAAATTCTATAAATACCACCCAACACTTTCTTCAATAGGTGCCTTAAGTGGTATTTATAGAATTTTTGGGCTACGTTGATGGAGCCTAGGCGATGAGGCTAAGTCAACGTATTTGTTGACCATTGTTGACTTTGTCAAAAGTAATGAAAGACAAGGAGTTTTTGAGCAAATTTTGGGTCAAATGGAAGCACAAAAAGCCTAGAACATGATGAAAATATTAGAAGAGGGTTTTAATATTCAAAAAATTAAGGAATGAGTAGAGAATGAGATTTGATGAAGAAAAATGTTTTAAGGAGCACATAATTGGATACATAATGGGGAGCATGAAAGATTTTGACTGGGGCCATGTCTAAGGGTAAGGAACTTAACTAACCAAACCATGAGATATGTAAGTGGATCCTCCTCAAAGCGGTAAATTCCCTTTTTACCCTTGCATAATCTCAACTAAAGAGTCCATGGGCCCCATAGTTGACTAACACTTACTAAAAGTTAAGGATGAAACTTGAAGAATTTATTTAGGAATGTCAACACATCAAACTAAGACATGAAACAAAAACATGAAAATTAGTAGTGAGGTAAGTTATGGAGAGCATGAATGGATGAGAGAAAGGAGGGAATGGATGTCCCAATCATGGTCACATGAAGTTCCTTGTGAGAGTCATGATTAAGTGACTCAATAAAGTCCAACCTTAGTCTAGACTAAAACTAATCACTTTCAGTGACTTTGCTTCACCACTCTAGGATCAATCTACTCTCTTGAGACACAAGAGTATTCCAATGAACAACCACTATTCCTTATTTGAGAAGAAACGAGAAGTAGGAAGTGAGAAAGGACCTTAGTTTGAGAAAAGCTTTAGGCATGGTTAACATGTCTTTCTAGTCTCATAACCAGTGCTTGTAGCCTATTTATTTTATCTAATGGGTGTTCTTTGAATTTCTATCATGAATTTTTTTTTATTTTTTTATTTTTTTTATTTTTTTTATTTTTTATTTTTTATTTTTTTAAGAGTTTTTTTTTATGGGAACCACACCATGCAAAGCTTATTCAACTTCTTGTTATTAGTCAACATAGAATGATAAGAAATCCATGAAAACACACATGCACTCAAGCAAGTAGAGAGGCATAAAGAGTATTGAATCCCCTTGAAGCCACATCCTTTTCAAACCTTTGAATATTTTTCAAGTTTGAAAACTACCAAGGTCACAAGTTTGTTACAGTTTTATTAATGAAAACGGGATCTCATATTTCCAAAATAAGGAAAACCATAGAGTTTGTGGATGGGTGGGTGACGTGGACTTACTAACTATTTCATGAAAATAGAAACCCATCTTAGTCATCAATCATCAAAATTAAAAAATAGAAACTAGACATTAGCAATCAAAAATGTTAAGTACAAATAACCATTAGTAAATAGTAATAGTAACACTATGTCCTATTGGAAATAAAGCACTTTTTATTAGAAGATGAGAAAAACTTCACACCCAAATAAGGAAAAATATAAAAAAATTTCTAAAATGTTCAATAAAGATAAAATATACTAATGATGTTGTAAAACAAAAATTTGAAAATATAACAAATTGTAAAACAAAAAATGTGAAAATCAAAAATATAATAAATTAAGAAGCCACTATAATGATTAGCATAGATGGTTGTCTACCCCATGACTAAGTCATAAGGAGGAGATTTGACAAATTGAGCATGGTTGTTCATTCGTTGAGGCATTGCTTCCACTGGCTTACATGGGTTCATGGAAAGGTTTGACTTGTTGCATGTTGACCAAATGCTATTTGTTTGTGCTCTTAGGTTTGTAGATCAACATGGACCCAAAAGGAAAGGTTTTGTAAATGATGTAAGGCCAACATCTAGAACTTAGTTTGTTGAGGTATGTATGTGGGGTTCTAGTAGAGAACCTTATCTCTTGGTTGAAATCTCACCTTCCATACTCTAAGTTCATGATGCTTTTTGTTGAATGCCTTATGTACTTCATTCCAAGATAAGGTCACTAATTGATTTTCATCTAGCACGGTATGGTTGATTAATTGTTCTCTTTGTGATAGACTGGGATCAAGATCTAGATCACATGTTGTTGAAAGTGTACGAAGCTTAGATTGAATAGAAAGTATTAGTAGTTTCTCATACACTAGCTCAGAGGGAGAGTAGCCTATGGGAGTTTTCATGTTGATCAGTAGGCCAAGAGGAAATTATTGAGTTTTGTGCTTCAATCTCTATTATATCTGCTAATATTTTTTGTTAGGACCTTCATGATCTTCCTATTGTTAACTTCTACTTGACCATTGGCTTGGGGGTGGTAGGGTGTTGTTACATAAGCTTGAAAAAACTAGCACATGTAAAATGGGTTTCATTGTTATAAATCAATGCATGTGGCACCCCAAACCTATTCACAACATTTTAATGTACAAACCACATAGTAATGGATGGTGTATAGTTAATGACAATTGTTACTTTTGCCCATTTTGTGCAGTAATTAATGACAATGATTATATATGCCTTTCCATTTAACATGCCTGTGATGGAAACCATGAAGCTGATGCCGTAAATGTTAAAGGGTTGGATCCACTATTGAGGTCCTTCCATTTGAGTGGTCATCCCACCATCTCATTGACAATGTTCACAAGATTAGACAAATTGGTGGGTATCCTTAAAGATGGTTGGCTAACAATACCCTATCATCAAGATCTTAATGGCCATGCATCTCCTAGCATAGTGGCCCTTCCAAGGATCCTCATGGCCGCGATATCGCATATGCGATATCGTAGCCTATCTTCTCATCTATAAATAAGAGGTAGGTAGATCCGATAGGTAGCTTTTTGTTAGTTTTAGTTTAAGTGTTAAGTTTTAGTTCTTGTTTTTCCTCTCAACCCTTTTCGTCTTAGTGTATGCCCACAATGTGGTGAATGTAATTGTATGACATCCTTTATTCGAGTGTGACATACTTGGACATGCACATGACCAACAATGAAGATCAAGATTACTTCATCATTGCAACATTCACTTAGCTTAATTATTTACTTAATTGTTATTTACTGCTTTCTTAGTTAATATCTCTCACCCTTATCTCATGTTAAAACGCGGAATGAGTACGACATGATTACAAGCATTTAAGTATGACTACTTGATAACCAAGTAGTGTACCTAGGATTTGCGCTTGGTAATCCCAGTGGTAGTCATGCATGAAGTCCAAGATGTGTATGGATAATCATTCAATGGATGCTCATCACACTTAGGCTAGTTTAGACTCTCTCACCCTCTCTCTCCTAGATTAGTGAATATTACTTTCCATCACCTTTAGGAGTAGCGTTAGATTAGAAAGCACATCATACAACTCACTCTGTACTAAACCATACATGACAAAGATAATACTAGTCCAGGTGGGAAGACAGCAAACTACGACCTAAGGCTAACTATCTAGATGCCACAACTAGTCCATCTACGGAGTTTGACAAGATTGCACGTGTAACGGTCGTATTTATATGGTTGAGTGTAGGGGCACCTCGCCACTCATCATTGGCACCATTTCCAGGGATGGTGCTAGTTATCTAGATTAGTTATATCATACAAGGTTGTTGTATAGGAATTAATGATATATCTTTTAGGGAGAAATAATTACAAAAGGTCACATACGAATTCACACACAGCTTCATAACCATGCCTCTCCTACAAGACTATGATAATGCCATACCTAATGAGGAAATTCATTGGAGAACAGACGAATTATATGAAAATAAAGATTGGAGTACGCAATCTGAGGTGGAGGTTTCTTATAAACATAAATGAAGGCAACATCATCCCAATGCACAAAAGCATAACTTACTTGATGATGATGAACCCCCACTGGCCACTACAAGGCTAACACAAATACAAGAGGCTGTTTGAATCACCTGTAGGCATCGTAAAGAGAGTCATCTACCTAGATTCGATTTAAACAACTTTCCAAATTTTTTAGGAGGCTATAACTTAGATTGGCATCAACATTTACAAGCCTTCTACAATGCCTGTGCATGGAACAACATTGATAATGGTTGGAAAAAATTCAAGCTCTTCCCTATGACACTCGTTGGCTAAGAAAAAGTATGGTATAGATCATTAAACCCAAATTCAATACGACATTGGTCAACAATGGTAGAACTCTTTAATGAAAAATATCAAACCTACGCAAGAGTGTTAGCCTTGAGGAAAAAAATCCAAGGATGGAAACAAGCACAACATGAACCCTTGGACATGTCCTTAGAAAGATATTATGCACTGTTAAACAACTGTCCAGACCATGGGTTCTCCGAGGAAAGGCTAATGTGCCATATCATTGATGGGCTACATAATGCAACAAGAGAAACCCTAGGGATGTATGCTGAAGGTCAACTATATGAACTATGAACCCATCAAGTTCAAGAGCTTATTAAGTGGGTAGCAAAAGAAGAAGGAGAAATGGCTAGATGGGAGAGTGTTGAAAAACATCAATGGGACAAAAATCTCAACTTAACAAAGGTCCATGATCATAAAAAGGAGAAATCAACCTATCACAAGGAGAAAGAATCATCTTTGCAAATAAAAAGATCATTAGAAGCAGTTGAGGCAAAGATCAATAAGATGTTGGAATGGACGTATAAAAAGTGTGGAGAATTTATCGATATTATTGGAGATAGAGTTTTTACAACCCAAGAAGCAAGACAAAACATTAGACAATCAGAAAGAAGGGATAAGGAAAATAAGAGCTCAATTGCCAATCATATGTATGAATGCAACATATGCCTATACGATCACCCCAAGGCCAATGCCCAATACTGTTACATTTACATGAGCATTGGGGAAACACGTTACATCTAGAGTTTGTACAGAGATACTGTGTTTGATCATGGTGAAAAAAATCCCAATTGTGGGGGAGACCACCACTAAACTGGAGACATCCTTTGTATCATCCGAACCCAAACGCTTATCTTGTTCAACATCCTGTTTCTCCAACTGGGCCAACACACTTTATCTCACCACAGTACCATTCTCCTTAATACTATCAGCCCATGCCTTCAACACAACCATCTCCTTGTGCACCTTATACTCATCCTAACTTTCAACATTCTCATTTTTTCCCTCATTCTACATTGCCACCAACTGTTCCTAACATGCCTGCACCATAGCAACAACCCATGAACATTACTTGTGCTACTACTTCCAACAGTAATGAGAGACCTCAGCAACATCGAAGGCACCCATTCTTTAGAAATGACCCTAAGAAGGGACAAAATAATTCTGAGGCCATTGCATCCTCCAACTCAGCACAATTCCAACCCTATGGTGCACTCTTATCTTTGAACCCAATGCCTCATGTTACTTCATCAAGGCCACCAACTCACACTCCAACAGCAGTACAACCCAATGAACACAGCCATGAAACCATCATCCCGATCCTTGCATACCATCTAACGGTCCCAAATATCATAGTGGGTCAACTCACTATCCAGGAACTACATCATATAAATTACCTCACTATGCTTACTACAATTAGGTGTGTGAACCCCGATGGGGTAAGTACAGCCAAGTTCCAATATTTCCAACATGCAAGGATCCCCATCGTCATTTATTAATCCTTACCATCCTCAACTGTTTAGCTATGAGGGATATCCCCCATTCTAATAGCAAGTAGGATTAATAAATACTTTTCATTTTCTTTAATTTTACAACTTTTTGTTTTCCAGTTTTTCATTTTTCAATTTCTTGTTTCATCTTTTTGTCTTTTTATCTTTTTATGTTTTTATAAGTAATCTCATCTATGAATAAAACGCTCATGTGGCTCGTTGGTTGAGGTGTGTTCTATGTTATCAAGTCTCAAGCGATCAATTATTTGGAATAGTGAGCTCATTACACCCACTCATCCACTCT
>MNCI01031498.1:1108345-1180247 GCA_015680685.1 Gnetum montanum
GGGGGAGGGAGGGAGTTCCACAAAATAAAAATCACTCCTCCCTTGAATAAAATGCCAAGTGATCGTACACCTTGTTGTTATGGTACTCTCATAGTTGCTCATCATGGGATGAAACAATGCAATGTCACTAATCAGAGGAATGGACTTGGTCCTAATTTTGGAATGATGGGTTAATGACACATTAATCATGCTTTTCACACAGGATTCATTGTGCCCTGGGTTAGTTACCTCATGTCCTAATCTCTACGATCCCTTCTATACTTTGTCTCATCTCACTATTCATGTAATTGTAGCTCGTGTTATGTGTAGCATAGAATCCTTACCTCATTCCAGTGATATTTACATGTGTGTGTTTTTTGGAACCAGTGTGGATTACATTTAACCCTTAGAGTGCCCACAAACACTTTTAAGTGTGGTTACACAAGGACATTATAGGTTGGAACCTACTTTGGGTAGGACCCACTTGTGTAATCTTTTGTAATTCTCACTTATGACATAGCTCACACAAACCATTTCTTACCCTTGGAATATTTTCAAATGATTTTCTTTCCCTAGAACTACCTCTCTAAATAATCACGTTTTTGTGTACCATTAAATTACCTTTTTCTCTACCACCCAAGGTCCTTCTTGATAAGACCCACAGATCATTATTCATGTCTTCCAAACCATCGAATTCCCCTAGAACCCTTTAACAATCGTTCAGATGTCCTTAGTTTACATTGTTTAATTTCAAAGAAATATTAAAAATAATTTGGTACATTCTCTAAGTGTCCTAACTTCGATGCAAATATATATACGTAACCCCCCTGTGCTAATCAACATCATTTGCAACTATTCACGTAGGGGAAGTTTTTCAAATTCCTCTCTACGACTCGCAATTGTGTGTCCCTTTCTTTCATATTCATAACTTGCTCGCTGGTACTCCGATTTTCATTATGTCTAAACCTACTTGAACCCAGAGTGTTTAGCTTAGTCGTGGGGGAGGGGTACATGCTGAATAGCACATAAATTTTTTGAAATTCATCATCACCCAAAGAACATATTTAAGGGTAATTAGTTGTAAAATTAATAATAGAATGTGTCAAAAACAATTTCATCCCCTTAGTTATACTAGAAAATTAAATTTGGAAACCACCTAAGCAAAAAGAACTCAACATTATAATCTTTTGAGAATATGTTCTTCCAATAATGAACATCACACAGAAATAAAGTAAATCTATTAAGGCAAGCAGTAAGGTATAACCTAACTTTGGTAACAACCTTACTAATGATTGGCCCCGTGTGATTGCAGATGGCCCCAGAATGAAGAAAACAGGAAGGTCCTGCTCAAGGTGCAATCAAAAGACCTAGGAGAGGTGAAGGACAAGTTCCTACTAAATAACATGTAGAGTAGGAGGAACAATCATTTATTATCCACCAAGAAAACCCTGCTATTGTACAATCAAGGTAGGTAAAAGGAGGAGCTGATGCAACATTTGAACAAGGATAATATCTCACATTGCCCTAGGATTGTGTTTAGACCATACATGAAAGGTCCATATTCACTGTAGTGATCATGGAATTAAACTTTGGACCTTTCGCAAAATTTTCTCCAGAGGCCGTTAGGGATCACCTCAAAGGGTTCCCATTATGGCCTACCCTCTTTGAAAGTGGTGCCTGGTACTTAGGGGGAACATACCAATTTTGGCACAATAAAGAAGAAGTCACCACGGTTACAATTGTGGTGTGACTATTGATTTCTCTGTTCAAGCCATTTCGGAAGTATTAAACCTTCTGAATACAGGGCCAAAGGTTGTTTAGAACCAACTGGACACTTTCAGAACTGAGCAACTTAATAAACTATTGATAGAGAATAAAAGGGTGGCGGAACAAAAAGAGAAGGATGACTGGGATGCCTCTATGGCACAAGTGCAAACTTACATACTTACCAAGATACTCAAGGCCTTACAAGAGGAGAAACTCTAGGCCATACTTCAATGCCATCAAATCCCAAGACTTGGAGCACAAGAAAAGGGAAAGACACCCATGGAGGAGCCACCGCCACTAGGAACCACATGAGTTCCATCCAATTTTGTAATCATAGGATTTTCTTTTGTGTTGTGCCTCAATTTTATTCTGACTTCACACTATGGCATGAATCCATTCTAGCTAGGCAATAATCCCATACCTATCCACTGTGTAATCAATGGAGATTGTTCTCACTTTAACTTGAGGATGAGTTTTCATTCAGTCATGGAGGTATGATGAGTCATGAATTTGCTGACAGCCACAATAATGCACCCATGATATCGCACCGGCAATATCGCATCCCTGGTTTCATAGTCGATGTGATATTGCGTACGCAATATCGCAACTTATCTCCTCATCTATAAATAAGAGGTAGGTAGATTTGATAGGAAGCTTTTTGTCAATTTTAGTTTAAGTGTTAAGTTTTAGTTCTTGTTTTTCCTCTCAACCCTTTTCCTTTAAATATATGCCTACAATGTGGTGAATGTAATTATACGGCATCCTTTATTCAAGTGTGACGTACTTGGACATGCAAATGATCGGCAATAAAGATCAAGATTACTTCATCATTGCAACATTCACTTAGCTTAATTATTTACTTAATTGTTATTTACTACTTCTTAGTTAATATCTTTCACCCTTATCTCATGCTAAAACACGGAATGAGTACAACTTGATTACAAGCATTTAAGTATGACTACTTGGTAACCCAGTAGCATACCTAGGATCTGCACTTGGTAATCCCAGTGGTAGTCATGCACGAAGTCTAAGATGTGTACGAATAATCAAGGAATAGATGCTCATTGCACTTAGGCTAGTTTAGACTCTCTCACCCTCTCTCACCTACATTAGTGAATATTACTTTCCATTGCCTTCAGGAGTAGCGTTAGATTACAAACCACATCATACACCTCACTCTACACTAAACCATACATGACAAAGATAATACTAGTCTAGGTGGGAAGATAATGAACTGTGAACTAAGGCTAACTATCTAGGTGCCACAACTAGTCTATCTATGGAGTTCGATCGGATCATGCNCACTTAGTTCTCCAAGAACTAAACTTTGGATCATTCTTGGAACATGCCTCACCAAAAGTCAAGACACAATTTCACAGCTCTCCCATGTGGTCAATTATCACTACCAATGGGGAGTGGTAAATGGGAGAGACATGTCTCTTTTAGAATAGTAGATATATAAGAGCCACTATGAGAACCAAGGACATCTAGGTGTCTTACTCGGTAGAAGCCATTACACAAGCTCTTAGCATACCTCATTTTCACATCGATTTGGTAGAAATCTTAATGTAACAAGATATTGAGGCCAAAAGGAAGTGGACCCAATGGTGTTATGAAGTTGACCATAAGGAGTTTGGCATGCTCACACTAGTAGAGCAAATATACTTTAAGATAGTAGCTTATCACCTCAATCCAATGGTGAGGCCCAGAAAGATGATAGCCTTCTCCACCTATGCCTATGCTGCTCTAAATAAGAAATTCCTTGTTAACCTTTCATAGTTAATCTATCTGGAGATAGAGAAGTTCTTCAAGGAGAATGAATGTGGAAGAAAAACCCTACCATTTCCATGCCTTGTTAGAAAACTTTGTAAAATGATAGGGATAGTCTACTACATCAATGATATGATCAGGCATACTCCCATCGTCTCTTGGTCTGAAATGATAAAGGACCATATCAAAAGAAGAGGAGTAGTCGCCACCACCTCCTCCACCCACTCAAGAAACAACATTAGAGGCTTGTGCAACCATTGAGTGCCTATGTGAGATCTAAAAGTAACTCTTACATAAGTGGAAGCAATAATAAAGAATAAGTGGTGGGCACCCATTTGTGTACCATCATACAATATGAGTAACCCCAATGAAGTGGATCGAATGATAATCTAGATGGAGAGAGGTGGGTCAATATTGCAGTTTCCCATGAGGTTGAATCCTAGTGCCTAAGAGGTGACAATGTCTCTCTCACAACAACAAAAATTCCCAAAAATATCTAAGAATGATGCTACCTTTTGGTGTGCTTGGAAGAAAACGAAGGGGACACTATATTGGTGATGTAGCACCAAGGGTAGGATACAGTAGAAGAAGTAATTGCTGATAGAATCATCAAATCATTGAACACACCAATGGTGTCTGTGTTAGATGTTTCTGCACTTAGAGATGTGCAAACATCTACAAGAACTATTAGCGGAAGACTAAATATAGCCTAACATGAAAAATTGTTGGATCAACTAGTAAAAACTTGGTGATTGATTTCACATATCTTTGATTTTCCAAATAATATCATCACAACCCAATCAAAGTTGCTTGAAGCACAAGGAAAGTGCATCATTTTAGAAGGACAACTCAAAATAGCTCAAGCACAAAACCAATGCTTAGCTACAAAGATTGCTAAATTAAGAGTTTCTCTTGCTGATCCTACATTTCTCAACCCTACAATGACAAGAGATGATGCTTTTCAATAGATTTATGATAGACATAAAAAAGTTGAGGCAAGGATGGTGATTATTATCTTTGACTAGTTCATGGCTAAGGCCAAAACATATTCAGTTCAGAAGGAATTGGCCAATACACATCAAGAGAATGAGATGCTGGCCATAGAAAATCATCACCTACAGAATGTTGATGTGCAAAAATAAAAAATGTAAGAATTCATCCATAAAGAGTAGAATAGCTAACCAAGGTGAACACTAAGATTAGGAGATTAGTAGCAGAGAATAGAGATATCTCCATTGAGGAAGTCTATGCCTGACACCAAAATCTACGATTGAGATTGCCACCTGGAAGAATGAGGCTCTAAAATTTAAGAGAGTCAAGAACACTACAAAGATCAGGTTGGCCTACAGAAAGAAGTTAATGAAAGATACATCAAGATGGCTAAGGCAAAAGTCAATGAGACCCTCCAGCAACTCTAGCAAGGAAAAGAAGTATGGCAACCTATCATTGATGGGATAGATGCCTACAATAAAGAGGAGATTTGCATGAAGGAGTTGCAAATGGAAGAGATAACTGAATACATGGAGCTCACCAATCTTAGATATGCAAACCTAGTAATGTTGATTGTCGGATGACCATGGTTAGAGTTAGAAAAATAGGTGGCTAGCTCGTACTTGTTGTACAAGGTATAGTTCAAGCACCAAAAGGAGACCAAGCAAAAGCTTAAGACTGCAAATGCTGAACTCAAAGTTCTTAGGGCAAGATTCACCAATCAAAGATCAACCACTAAGAACCTAGCCAAAAGAATGAATGATTACCAAAAGCTATAGAATGCAATTAAGAAATTCGACATCAAATGTAAATAATTTGCTACCTATTTTATTAATGTCAAGGAGTTAATCCCTAGCAATTCCCTGTCCTTGGGATGTTCCCATTCCAACCCACATTGGTAAAGCTACATGGACCATGCACTATCCTATGAGTAAGGAGGAGAAGATGAAAACATTGTTGGATGCTTTCCATCTTCCAATAGAAGTTGCAATAATAGCAAGACAACCACAACAACCTCAACCACCACATGCATCCAAATTAGGGGAAGGTCCCTTAGAACCTTAGGAGCCTCCACCACCCAGGATTGTTTTATCTTCTCTATCATCTTCATGCCATCAGAGGAGAATGTATTTGTCAAATTTTTTCCTAGTGTTTAATTTTGTAGGCCTTAACACTAGAAAATTTTGTAATGATTGTATATCCATACACTCCTGCACTTAGCATTTGTTTTTTTTTTGTCATATGTCTATTGTCAATCAATAATCCCATACCTTCCTAAATTTGTAAGGAACTCAGGGATGAGTTTTCATTGAGTCATGGGGGCATGATTAATCATAAATTAGCTACATCAATTGGGCCCCATCAACTAGGACCTATTAATACATGATTTGATGCATTGAAGTGGCCTTGTCAATGTAGATTTTTTTTACCTATAAATATGCACTCGCCCATCATGTTTATGGCATGTCTTGTCATAGTTGTAGTTGATCTCTTGCAATTTTGCCATTTGGAAGTTAAAATATTTTTCTAACTACTTGCAATAGGAGTCAAGAGTGTAGGAATCTTTATTCGAGCACTTGGAAATAGATTAAGTATTTATTGATGCATTTAATGTTTTATGTAATTTCCTTTAATGATTTAAGTAATCAATAATTAAGTAGGGTAAACTAAGCTAAATGAAGCTAGATTAAGTTGCAGTTAATCAAGCACATAAGTATGACCACTTTGAGCATACACTTATGTAACATTTGGTAACCAGTAGCTCGACAAGTGAGAATGAACACTTATGTTAGGATTAGTTAGGTGTAGTTAGTTAGAGTAAATTAGCAATTAAATTACTTCATTCCTTTCATCCTTTATTTACCCAAAACATAAAACATAAAAATAATAAAAATGCCTCGATTACACTTCACCATACCTTATCATATCACAAGTGTAATTGGGAAGACAATGAATGACTGTTAGGGCAAGTTCACTTCCTAGAAGCTAGTGTACTGAAAGACACAGAGTCCATGAAATTGGACCAGATTACGTGTGAATGCTTAGTGATTTGTATGGTTGAGTGTAGAGGAATCCACCCCTCATCAATAGATATAATTATATTACTATGTCGATAGCATGGAAAATTTGCATAATTTACAAATCTGATGAATATTTTCTTGCATATGATATATAGGCATATGAGAATTTGGTGAAGTGTCTGATGAAAAGCAATAATACAGCCTACTTTGAGTACAGATGTGTTATTTCTTGTATTTCATATTCACCCATAATAATGAACTATCATTAGAAGACTACTAAGTTGTTGTATCCATACATCATGCATACTCAACACATGGAGTGAATATGGAAAATGAAGACTCTAGAGACAAGGAAGAAAAGCCTACTAACAAGAACTAGATGACCATTATGACAAGGTCTAGTAAGGTAGTATCAAGCTTTAAAATGAATATGTCAAATAATGATGAGAAGAAATATGAAAAATCTATAATCATAAAGACGAGGATGTAGAGAAGAAAGAAGATTATGAGTCAAAGTAGTGAGACTATAGAAAAATGCAAAAAAATGCACAAAAGATGTGACAGAAACATTGATGTGCTTATATGTGTACTCCATCATTAGAAGGTTGTTCTATAGAAGTCTATATGGAGTAACAAATTGATACAATGGACAATCAGGATAATTTGGAGAATGTGATCAAGGCACTATCACACACAATTAATAATAATGATAAGAAAATGTTGATGAAGATCTCGTAATACTCTAGAAATATGGCCTGTAACACTATCATAACAACTTATTTTTAAGAAATCATGATTCCACAAGACATAGAATGGTTTGCAAATCAAAGAGTGTGGATAGAATTTATAGAGAAATATAAGGTTAATTCTCAAACTGCACTAGAATCAACAATTTAATATTGGAACACTAGGCTCACTCCAAATCCTTTACATAAGAATAAAATTATGAGAACATTCATAAGCAAAGATATGAAATCAATGTTATACTTTACCAAAATCAAGATCATGGTGGAATCTACTACACATATGACAATGAAATTGAAAATATCATAAGAAGAAAAACCAATGCAAGAAGAAAGAATCATGAGAGCTTAAGCAATAGAGCAAGATGTGGAAAGACTTTGCAAAGAAATATAAGATCAATTCTTAAGAGTGCACTAGAATGAACAATTTAATATTGCAACACTAGGCTGGCTCCAAATATGCTGTGCATAAAAATAACATTATGAGAACATTCCTAAGCAAATATGTGGAATCAAAGTCACACTTTGCCAGAATCAAGATCATGGTGGAATACACTGCAAATATGATAATAAAATTGAAAATATCATAAGAAGAAAAAGCAATGCAAGAAGAAAGGATCAGGAGAGCTTAAGCAATAGAGCAAAAGATGAAGCAGAGAAATTTCAGGCTTACAACAAGGTTGTAACTGCAAAATTAGAATTTCCGAAGAAATATGAGACTGAAAGAAGTTGGCGAATTGAATAATGACACAAACAAAGATGAGATTTGACATGGAGAAGTTGAAATCAGAAAATTAGCAGTTGAAAGAAGAAATAGAAAAGAAATTATGAAATATCATGAACATTCTCAGAAGTCTGCAAAGCTAGCACTAGCAATCAGGAATAAAAATCAAGAAGCAATGAATATGGTACAAGCACTCAACGTAAACAAAACATGGCCTCTGCTGGAAATATTTAATCACAAGCTTTTTCCCAGTAGTGGTAGAAGCTTCTGCCCACCCAGCGTTAACGGGTTACTCCCAATGTTTTCATAGAGAGACACCTTTGAAAATTTAAACCCAATGATGTCATCTATTCTTGCGTAAACAGCATCTCCAAGAGAAGTCTTGGCAATGCCGCAAAAGCTATTCAAATCACTAACGACCACGTTTTTGCCACTTTCTAGTTCCAGCATTCCAACAACATTTGTCAGTGTTTCTTTTGCTATCACTGCAAGCAACATTAATATTAAACACTTGTATTTGCGTTTATATTCAAATATATAAGTAAACAAAATCACGGAATCAGCGATGGATGAAAAATTTAATGCATTCCCATTTTTTTGGATAGGATTCAATCCTTAGCAGATCCAATAATAACCTCGAATTCTAAGTGTTTCATATGTATCTTTTCAAGAGGGCGATGAATGTCTTCTTACTGCTGTTTTTTCTAGGAATGCTTTCAAAAATCTGTTTTATTATGTATAGGCAGATGGTCAAAAATTATAATAGCTAAATGCTATTTGATATCTTACTAAATATCATTATATTATTGATCTCACCCACTTGTGCCACCATGAAGATGTTGGTGGTGAAGCCTAATTTTAGGTGCCTGGGTGGAGCATTATTAATAAATTATTGATGGTTGAATCATTGGCTCAATTATTCATTTTTATACATTGGGTGAATTATGTGTGTGATTGAGAAAGACTGCAAAGGTTTTAAACATGCAAAACTTATTGGTAAGCTATTTGTGCAGAGAATAGGATCAAATTATTAGAGGTAGCAGGATTGAGCCAGCCTCTTCCTTCTGGTATAAGTCAGTGGCATTTGCAACAAGCAGCAATTGGGCTGCTGTCTTCTTCTCGTATTTTTTTTCTTGCATTCTCTTTTGGCCATCAATCATCATTAATGTCTCAGTTTGTATTTTTCATGATTAAGAAACCCGTTGTACAGCAAGTTCTGTTTTTGTATTTGTATTTCATGATGATGTGAAGGACAGTTTTATTTTTCAGGTAACCGATACTTATATTTGCACAGCAGCAATGCACAAGCTCTGTTTTGCATTCTCACTTTTAGTAATTTAATTTAATTTTGACTTCCTATTCTCGTGTTCAGGTTCTTGTTCTCCATTTTAAAAAAAAATTTCTCGCTTTTTGGCATTGTTTATCAGTTACTGTACCAAAGCAATTCTGAAAATTTTCAATATATTTTTCTCCTCGGAATTAGAGCATTCCTGTTAGTTTTTGTTAAAAAAATGTTACAAATTACAGATAGATTAATTGGAGGCAAGAACTAGGAGCTTGAAAAATCTTAATCTTAATGTGTGATGTTCTGGGTTAAGAAGATTGTGAACCGGCTTTGGATTTGGAGTTAACAAGATTGTGAAATAAATCCATCGTTAAGCCTGCCATGTCCGATGAAAACTTGCCAAATAGATAGATTGATTGGAGGTAAGAACTATGAGCTTGAAAAATCTTAATTTTAATGTACGATGTTTTACGTCAAAAAGATTGTGAGCTGCCCTTGGAAGACAAATCCATGGTCAAGCTTGCTGGCATGTCCAATGAAAACCAGTCAAAATGGACATTAAATTTCTTTTTCTCATCTGTGTATGTTTTAGCGATAAGATCTTATAATCTTGTACTAAGGTAGCAACTACACATGAATTATGGGAGAAGCTTAAATAGAGGTATGATTATCCCATTGGTATGAATTAGTACTATATTGTTAATAAAGTCTTTAAGATGAAAATAAAAACAGGCTTCTCTTTGCAAATTGATTTGGATGAGATGAATTATTTATTTACTTAGATAATTTGTAAATTACTTTTCTTGAAAATTTAAGAGTTAATGCTATTATGAGTTTCTTGCTTGATTTTTTGAAAACTATATGGATAACTCTTATGATCGTTTCTTTCTCTATCCCCACTTTAAATACAATTTTTGCAAAATTGTTAGATACACATAAAAGATGTATTTTAAAGTCTTCTAGTGAGGCTCTTAATACATATGGGGCCCACTCTTAATTTAAAGGAGCTTGTAGACAAAGTAGAAAAAGAGGAAGATTTGTTAGAAAATCTATTAAATGTAGGTAATGTAAGAAAAAGTGGCATTATATCAAAGATTGTTGGAAGTTTAAAAAACAAGAATAAATTGAAAGAAACTAAAAAGGACAACAACAAAAAGTTGAATTAAGACCTTGGAGGAGCTCAAAGCTTCAATGTGGAAAGTGAGACTACTATCATAATTGTTATTGTCGATGAGGTAAATGTTTCCTAGTATTCCTCTTCAAATGCATGGATTTTAGATTCTAGTGTTTCCTTTCATTGTTACTTGAATGTTTCCATGTTTACTTTTTATTATAAGGTTTTAAATAATTATGTATTTTTGAGTGATGATAGAAAATGTAAAATTAAAAGAATTAGAAATTTGACTTTGGAAAAGCCTAGTGGTCATAAACTTATTTTAAGACATGTTAGACATATTCTTTCCTTTATTATTCCTCTTCAAATGCATGGATTGTAGATTCTAATATTTCCTTTCATTATTTGTGAATGTTTCCATCTTTAGTTTTTATTACAAGGTTTTAAATAATTATGTGTTTTTGGATGATGATAAGAAATTTAAAACTATAACAATTAGAAATGCAACCTTGGAAAAGCCTAATGAGCATAAACTTATTTTAAGAAATGTTAGACATCTTCCTGCCTTGGTTGTTCCTCTTCAAATGCATGGATTTTAGATTCTAGTGTTTCTTATTATTGTTGCCTGGATATTTTCATGTTTACTTCTTATTGCAAGGTTTTAAACAAATATGTATTTTAGGGTGATGATAGAAAATGTAAAATTAAAAGAATTAGAAATATGACTTTGGAAAGTCCTAATGGTCATAAACTTATTTTAAGAAATGTTAGACATGTTCCTACATTGGTCAAGAATCTTATTTCAACTAGATAGTTAAATGTTGATGGATGTTCCATTGTTTTTAGATATGAAACATGGACAAAAAGAAAAGATCAATGTACATTATGTACGCTAAATCCATGAAGAATTTTGTAGCTATGACATAAGAGTTTTCTTAGCACTTAAGTTTTCTTCTATATCTTTAAAGTTTTGCAAAGACTAAATAATTAGTAAAGCAAGAAGAGTGAATTTTCTAGTATAGTTATACCTATTGATGTATTTCTTGCAAGAAGATAGCAACTAAGAACTAGAAATTATTTATTTATATGCGGTTGGACCTATTGATGTATTTTTTGTAAGGAGAGCAACTAAGAGGCTAGAAATTGTTTATTCAAATGCAATTGAACCTTTTTCTTTAATGTGAAGCATCATATTTGGTCACATTTATTGGTGATTTTATATGTGAAACTTGGCTTTAACTATTTCTTTAAAATACAAATTCTTACAAATGTTTAAGTTGTTTCAGGCTAAGGTGGGAAAGAAATCAAGTTGCTCTACAAAATGTCTTGTTATTGATAATGAAGGTAAAAATACCTCTAAAGAGTTTAAATTTTTTTACAAAACAAATGTAATAATTCTTTCAAAGAATCATCATAGAATCCCTCAAAATAATTGTCATATATAAGATACAATAAAACTATTCTAGAAAGATTGCATACATTATTGTCACAATCAATGCTTCCTAAGGTCTTTTGGACAAAAGTTGCTAATACTACTACATGATCAATCATTCTTCTCACATAGCATTAGATAGTAAAATACTAGAAATTCTTTGGAGTTGAAGAAGGTTTTTTTTTTCTTCTCATTTTAAAGTCTTTGGTTGTGAAGCATTGCTCACATAGTTAAAGTAGGTGACTTATAGTTTGTAATTCATATGTTTGATCCTAAGGGGTGTGCTAATCTAGCATGGTTATATTTTTGTAATACTTCTAATGTATCATGTGCTAGATGTCTTGACGTGTACCTATAAGTTAAGTTGTTTTGAGTTGTGACTTCCCCACAACCCAAATAAATGAAAATTCTACTTACATCCCAAGATATATAGCTAACATGATACATTAAAAGAAGTTGTCGGTAACTTATTTTTTGACAAGATAATAACCTAACTACTTGAGCCATCTATCATTGACCAACTATATTATAGTTTGTGATTTATATGTGACAAAGGAATGAGAGCTTCTTATGCCAATTTTATATTAATGGCAAAGAGTGAGCCTTGTAAATGCTATATTACAAGTAAATTTTACATTTTTAAAAAAAGTTCAAGAAAGATATAAATTAAAAGTATGCATCAGCCATAAGGAATTTGGAAAAAGAAGGGGAAAAAAGCAAAACAAATGTAATTAAATATCTGCACACTCATGGAAAGTAATGGCTAATGATTAGCTTATCTATTGGTTGGGATCACCTTAAAATTCACTCCAAAACAACAAAAATGTTAGTTTTTATACATTTGGTAAACCACTTTTGTCTTATACATTCATATCCTTGATGTCATTTATGTATCAAATGTTTGAGTATCCCAAAGTTGCAACCAAGCTTTTATTTCAAATAGCCATTAAGAATGAGGTGTTAGGCTACTGGTAAAAACTCTTAAGTTGAAAACTCTAAGTCATGGTTTTGATTTTAGTGGTTAATGTTAAATTTATAAAGTTCTAATTGGACTATATATCTTGGGTATATCTATATTACAATTGTTTCAAGGTAATGTTTAGTCATAATGTTCTAATGGGACTATATATCTTGGGGTATACCTATATTATAATTATTTTAGATAGTCACCATCAACAATAATAGCAATTCTAGGTGCTCGGGAGTGTTTTCTTGATTATAGTTTATGAAATCTAGGATTAATCAATTAGAGGCTTCTATTAATTACAACAAGCTAATTCCAAATCTTATTAGTTATATAATTTTTTATATTTTTAATTACTTGAACTTTTTAAGGTTCAAGATGTTTTTTGGTAAAATTTTATATTTGAAATTTCACCTCAACTAAACTTTATAATGAAAAAGGATTGGGAAAAATTGACTTATATGTAATAAAGGGATGAGGGCTTTTTATTCAAACTATATATTAAAGAAAAAGTGGGCCTTGTCAATGCTATATTACAAGAGAAATTTAAATTTTTAAAAAATATTTTTAGCAAAGATCCACTATAATATGAGGAAAGATATAAATCAATGGTATTTGCAAGCCACAGGGAATTTGGGAAAGGAGAGAAAAAAGCCAACTAATTAAATTAACCTAATTAAACACCTTCATGCTCATGGAAAGTAATGGTTAGAAATGGCTAAAGGCTCCCTCATCTATTGATTGGAATCAATGTGAATTTGATGGCCTGTTGACTGATTTTAAGCAACTTTTCTATAATATATGCCTTCCATATATGTAAGCTAGAGAAGTGGAGTGAACTTTGCCATATATTTAGTATGTTTCTAAATTGCTTTTGCAATTGCATATTGGTAATAAGATATTTCATATTTATATGTTTTTAATTTGTTTTTATAATAATATATTTAATATAAATTAAAAAATAATAGATAATTTTCTTTTTGAATGATAATTTTAAAACCAAATCATACCATAAATAGCTGATAGGCACGCCTTGCCTTAAAACTACTCATTCAGAAAAAATTTGGGAAAGAAGGCAAAATATAAAAAGCAATGGTCTCCCTAAGGTATAGGGAATTTGGGAAAGCAGGAAAAAAAGCTAAACATATCTCATTAAAACACCAGAGAAAACCTAAACATACTTAATTAAAACCCCCTCATGCTCATGGAAATGGAAAGTAATGGCTGACGGCCTGCTCATTTATTGGTTGAAATCGCCTTATAACTCCAAAACACCAAAAATGTTGATTTTTACACCTGTGGTAAGATGCTTTTCTCTAAAACATTCTTATCCTTATCCCGGATATGATTTGTGTATCTAAGGTCGCAGTATCCGGAAGCTGCCACTAGACTCTTATTCCCACTAGGGGTCAACAACACTAACAATTCCAAGCCATGGATAAGGACCTAAGTAGAGCCGGGTGTTTTGCAGCGTTTTCTTAATTATAGTTTCTGAAATCCAGAATCGATAGCTTGGAGTTTGTCATTAATTGCAATAACCAAACCGATAAGGTTCAATATGTTGTTTGGAGTTTGTCATTACTTGCAATAAGCAAACCGATAAGTTCATTATATTGTTTTTTTCTAATTTAGAGAAGGAAAATTTTATATTTGAATGTTCACTTCAACTGAACTTTACAGCTAAAAAAGATTGTGCCAAGAAAAAATGGAAATACATAGCAGGTGGATACATGATTTTTATAAACTTCTAGATATAAATCTGATTGTCTATGCATCAAAAGAATTCAATTTGTGGAAACAAGGAATTGCGGATTTGTGATTCTGAACATGTTTGGGTATGTGTGCCTCAAGAAAAAGTGGAGATATGTTCATAGTCGGGGAAATGATAGAGAAAATTTAAATATATTAGTTTTTTTAAAATTAAATCTCATCGTAAAAAAAACATTGTAGAATATAAAAGAAGTACAATGTAAATCCAAAATATTGTTAATGCTTAAAAATTAAACAAAATATTGCAATATCATCATTAAACTGAAGCAAGAAAATTTGCAAAGGTATAGAGGACATGGAATCCATTTCCTTACTCAAGAGCCATAATCTAGCTAAGCATATAATTTCTGCAATAACCAAAATCAAAACAATAAAATGAAACCCTTTTGTTATTCAATCCAATAAAATGAAATTAAGTTTCAACCCTCAACCAAATTTATAACAAATCACATCTACTAATACTTCTCTTCAACAACGACTTGGGAGTAGCGCTGTAAGGCCATGTTGAAGGCGACCACATTATAAGAAAACACAACTTAATTAAATTAGGCACAGCTTAGTAACTCACCTCACCTACGATGATCAAAAGCCTTTCAGATACTGGGATTCGGCAATAGTCATGATGAAGGGGAAAGTAAAAACAGAGCGCCATGTACTGGTGGGCTTCCGGGCTTCCTTGGCTCATAAGCATCCATCCGTCATCAGTCATCATCATGTTCATGACTCATGACCCATGACGATGACCTTGTTTTGCTCTCTCTTTTTTCAGCAGAGATATATGAGAAAAAGAGCAAAAACCAGCAATGACCAATAAACACGCGTGAATGCGTGAGTCATGGTGGAACCTTTGACGCTCCGAAAGGCAGGCCAATCTCTGCAAATGCAATGTTTTCCTGGCACCCCCCGTCCCAAACTTGATTTCCATATGGACCCAAACTTGGCCCTTCAAGCCATTTCGTGATTTCCGTGTGTATGTTTATTTGTGCTCCGTTGTTTTCTGTAGTCTGTGTCATGCCGATGCCACCATACTTGATTGCTTGCTGGCCACTTAACAATGAAATGTAGTTTCTGGTAAGATTTAGAACAGGAGGAGATAAGATTTTAATGCCGACATCCAGAATAAGGCAAGAATAATAGCTGGCAAGGTAAGGCGACCATTGTCAACGTATATAAGACAAAATTTCATTAAAAATTATGAAAGGCAACTAGGGAAGGCCACCATTTCGATGTATGAAAAACAAAATTTCTTTGGAAATTGTGAAAGGCAACCATTTCAATGTATATCGAAATTGTGAAAGGCAACCATTTCAATGTATATCAAATAAAATTTCATTCAAACTTATGAAATACGTATTCATTGCAGATTTAATGCACATCTGAACGGGCTCCCTCCTAAATCCAATCCAACTTGAACAGTTCATCAAAATTTAGCCCCAATCGCAAATCTCCTGCGCATGTCATTGTCATTCCAGATTATTCTGATTTATTCCCTGGACACAACTGTGAACGATTTTCGGATCCATTCCGATTTTACCGTCTATGCTATGTTGGTGGCATGGACGAGGATATAAATAGCGAACTCAGAGGAGAACACGTACAGCAGGCAATAGCAGCATCATGGTCAAATAGCTATGCTGGTAATGGTTGTGTTGGGAATCCGTGGCAACTGCGGCAAGGACGACGTCATGTCTGTGGTTGCAGGCGAAGGAGGAGGAGAGGGAAAGGTCAAGGGTAGGAGCATGAGCGAACCAATTATTTTAGAAGGTTGAACTGTGAACGATCTCATGTTTCAAACACGATAATCTTTATAAAATCTGTTTACAAATACTGCAGCTTTTCTTTAATTAATTTAAAACGAGTTACAGGCTCAAAACTTCACAGGATGGATACAAATTCTACAGATATTAATTGAAACGAACCGAATTCTAAGTTACAAACATTGTTGTCTTTGACCAAATGTGGCTGGTTAGAAATACAAGTTCTTTTAATTCCAGAATTGTGGGTTTGATTCTTACCTATGTTATGGCTATGGCAGCAATAGAATGGAATAGCTTTGTGGTAGGACTTTTTCCATGGATCATATCTAGCCTCATTTGTGGGTAAGGATTATGCTACTTGCCTTGAGTTCCTAAACCATTTCAAGTTACACAATTAACTTAAAATAAAAGTCCTAACCATTTCAATAGCATGCTCGAGCTTTTATAGTCTCTAAGGCCCTTTTAGTTCTAAACCATCAAAGATTCCTTCCTAAATTCAAAAAATCATGTGGTTGTACAAGGTTGAATAAAATGATCTCCCCCGGATTCATCAAATACACTAATTTCTATTAATTTTTTGGATTCTATCTAGAATTCACCTCCAAAGGAGTAATCTTGAGAATCACTCAACCAAAAGTTCTAGAGGAGTTGATTTCATTAACTGAATCGAAACATTTAATTAACAGTATTTACCCCAAGATATATAGTCAAATTAATTAGAACTTTATAACTCAATATTATTTATCAATAGAACTCTTAACTTGGAGTTGTCATCAAGAGTCTTACCACTAGCCTAATACCTCATTGTTTTATATTCTATTTATCAAGTGGTGGAGCTGGCATGGGGCTAGCATACCCCCAAAAAATGAATAATAATTTTTTAAAAAATCAATAATTCTAATGATGCCTTTTTAGGTTTTCATCTTTATAAGCAATCTTGAGAGAGAGGGGGGTGTTGAAGTCCAAAAAATAAATATATTTTAAAAATTAGATTTAGAGTATGAAAACAAATAAGTAGAAACTCCAAAACAACAAAAATAAAAGGCCCAATGATTTTAGGGATGCCATTTCAATTTTTCATCCTTGCAACTAATCCTAAAAAAACCTCCCCTCTAGGATAGGAAAAAGATCAAATCTTGCCCTTGAAGTACCCAAATGGGTTTTCACTTCCTACTAAAGGCTTCCTATTAGTAAAAAGGAAAACTATAGAGAGAAACATTTAGGAATTTAACTGAAGCATTAGTTGTTGAATGATGTCACCTTGAACTAACAAAGGAAGAAAATTAGCTAGAGAATGTTTATGAAAAATCACATTACATTGAAACTTCCAAATGGCATAAAGAATAATAGGAAAAAAGCAATGTCAACTATGAAATAGAAATCCTTGAAGTTGAGGAGTATCACCAAACAAAACTTCATCTAATCCTAGTTTAAAACCATGTAAATACCCGCTACACCAAGTCCAAGAGCTATGAGCAAGTGGACAAGTAAAAAAACAATCAATAAATGTATATTCTATGTTGTATATAGGACATCTTGGGTCATGACCACCCAAATGAGAGTGCCAAATACCAGTAAGCAAACTTTGATGAATTAAGTACCATAGAAAATGTCTAATTTTTAAAAGAGTAGTGGCATTTCATATCTTCTAAATTTTTTGCTTCCATAACTACACATTGTGATTACCCTTCCAAAGATAATTGAATCTTGGCCATATATTAGTACTAGAACAAATAAGAGTATACACAATCTTGGTCTCATATGGAAAAACATTATTGCAATTAATCTAAGAAAAATAACAAAAACCATCATCAGAATGTAGACTTTTTAGAAACATTAATGCCATAGAGACTTTGACAATCAAACCAAGTAATCCACTGATTATGCATGTGAAGAGATGAAAGGGAGAAAATACCAAGCATGCACCATATACTACAAAAGCATGGATGCTTAATAGCCCATGGTTCATTATAATTGAAAGCTACCAAGGAGAAAGCTTATCAAGCATAGAGATAGAAACAATAAAACTCTAAGCCTTTCAAATATGATTTATGACAATAGAACCTCCATAGTTATACCTTTTGGAAAAAGGATTCAATAAAAAAAAAGAGTATCTCTCCAATAACCACTACCTCTAGGGTTACCCATTTGAATGAGCTTTTAAAAAAGAAGCTTCTAAGGCTCTCTACCAAATAAGCATTTAACCACCCACTTGGCACATAAAATAATACCCTCCTTATAACAATTTATCAATCCTAATACTCCATCCTCTTTGTGAGAAGTGCAAATGTCTTATATAACATGACAAAATCCTTTCGTAGAATAACTACTACTCAAAAGAAAATTTCTTACAAGCTAGTTAATAGGATGATATGCAGAAATACTAGTAGCCCAACATGAAGCATAATACATGAGTAGCTTGAATAATATGTTTACAAACAATAAAATTACCCATCATTAAAAGCTTATTCTCTTTACACTTAATTGTTTTTTTGTTAAATTTTCTTCACTCTAACATCCCATGAAGTTTTTGAAGATCCACCAAAGGAAAAGGAAATTCCTAACAAATTGAAAACATTTTATTGTTGTAAAAAATACCAAGATTTAGATAAAGGTCATACTTAAACCCCCTTATTACAAAAGATAGAAGCTTTGAACCAATTAATTTGAGAGCCTCAAAGTCTACAATATTGATCAACACGATAAAAAGGAAAATATGTAATAGATTTGTAATTTTTTATCGTAAAAAAAAAGTCATCTACAAAATGCATATTTACTAAAGTAGGAACATTGTTTTCAATAAAGATGCCTTGTAGCAAATTATGTTCCTAGTCCTTCTGTATAACATGACATAAAAAATCTACAGCAAGGATGAAAAGATAAGGAACAATAGGGAAACCTTGCCTAACTGAGCATTCAAGCTTGAAGCTTTTAGTAATTACAACATTTGTAGCCACAAGTGCATTAGCATCTACAAAAAGAATCTTTACCACCCCAATAAATTTTTCGCTAAAATCATATTTGTAAAGACAAGTAATAATAAATTTCGATTCAATTTTATCAGATGCTTTAGCATAATCAAGCTTCAAAAAAGCAATGTCTTAATTCGAGTCATCAGCCCATTGCATACCCTCCCATGCTCTCACAACATTATCCAAAATATATCTAGCTTTGACAAAGTCAGTTTGTACTGGAGTAATTAACTGGAGTAATTAACTAAGGAATAATTAGTTTTAATCTTCTAGCAAGAGATTTAGTCAAAATTTTACAAACAAAAATTAGAAGAGTAATAGGACATTAATTACCAATGTAAGATAGGTCTCCATCCTTAGGAATAATTTTAACAACTCCTATTCAACTCTTAACTAAGAGAACATTGTTCAATGGTTTAAACAAAAACACCATAAAGGTCCATACCAATAACATACCACTGATTTTTTAAAAATTCAATGAGAACTCCATCAAAACATAGAGCTTTATCATTGGCCAAGCTAAACATTATATCTTTAATTTTAGTACAAGAGATATCCTATTCAAGAAGACAGTTGTGACTGCCATAAACAACATTAGGTAAATGATCACAAGTAGAGAAAAAATTACATGATAAAACCCTTTGAGACAAATACACATTGAAAATTTCTTTTAAGAAAAGCATTGATAATAAGAGGATCAGAACTAATTTGACCATCAACATTTCTAAAGTCCATAATAGGTAAATTATCTTTACCTTTTAAGGATTTAAAAAATTCTTTGCATGTTTCTCCCTCTACTTTCAACTAGTTGAGATGATTCTTAATGAGAGCACTCTTAGCATTATGCATATCCCATTTTTGTTTGATTAAGCGAACATAAGCAAGTCATTATTGAAGATAAATATTAAAGGAATCATTATGTAAAGCAATGTTAATCTATTGAATTTCATCATAGATTTTTTCTCAATCTCCCTTTGTCTCTTGACATATTGCTTACCTAACCAACAAGAAGAATTATGATATATAGCACACATCCACAAATCAATCCAACTTGATTTACTAAGGGATCTCATTTTTGCATTTGAGAGAAACATTAAAATACCTTTTCTAGAAGGAGAAAAAAATAAAGATGCATTCATATGAAAAACCTCATAATGTTGAATTGGAGATTTAATACCAAATTTCAAATTAAAAGAAATTGGAAAATGTTGTGATAGAGTTGCATATTTATGAATTGTAACCTTTTTATTACAAAACCATAAAGGATAATTGGAAAAATAAAATTAGTCAAGTCTCTAAAAAACTTGATTATCATCTTCACAGAGGTCAGACCAAGTAAACTAATCATGATGATGAAAATTTGATCTAGGAGTATTAGATAAACAAAATTGTTCCTTAACATCACACCAAATAAACAGCCAATGGCTTGCAAGTTGAAAAGAAACTCCACCAATTTTATCATAAGAATTTTCAATCATATTAAAATCACCACCAAAAAGCCAAGGAATTTTCAACAAACTTTAGAGAATACACTACCACAATTGTAGAAGTAGTAGGAGTATAAATATTGCAAATACCAAAAGGACTTGAAACACCTTGAAGAATAACCCAAACTACAAAATTATCTTTGATGTGAAAGATAATTTTTTAGATAGAAAATGATTAATAATAAGAGTTACACCACCTTGACCAATATTATGATTAGTAAATAATACTTTAGAATCATGAAGAACACTATTACCAGCTATAACTATTGATGAGCAGTGGGTATCCCCTATGCCCAACCATACAAATCACAAGCATTCATGCATGACTTGATCAAATTCCATCGATGGGACTAGTTGTGGCATCTAGATTGTGATGCCTTGATCGCAATTCGTTGTCTTTCCACTTGGACCAATGATAACTTTATCACATATGGTTTAGTTCGAAGTGAGACATATGATTCTTGATCTTGTTTTGGCCTTAAGCTACTCCCATTGATAATAAAGAAATCAATTATTTAAACTAATTAACAATGGAAAGTAAAGTCTAAACTAGCCTATAGGTGATGAGTGTTTTTTCCTAGCTTACCATACATATCTTGAACCCACATATCCACTACTGCAATTACCAAGCGCTATGCTACTAAGCAAACCAAATAATAATGCTACTAGGATTACCAAGCGAATACGTGTTTATGCTCAAACCTAGTTGTGCTTATTCTACCAACTCATTAATATGCATGGAAACATAAATATTAACTAAGTACATGAAAAGTAAATTGCATGGAAAGTAAATCTAATCTAAATCAAAGTGCTACAATGAATAAGAATTAATCTTGATCTTATTGTGATTCATGGAATGTGTCTAAGTACATTGCCACTCAAATAAGATGTTGTACAACTAACTCAGATCCATAGTACAAGCACTCATTGACTATTCTCTAAGACTATGAAATAAAATTGCAAGAGTTTGACTACTCTATTGATCAAAAAGTATGTTAATACACAAAGAAGCACACATATTTATAGGTTAAAAATAGATGCTATGTGGATGGGGTCCCATAAACATAGCAAATGCTACATCGATGAGCTAACACCAGTTCGACGAGGAACCATTGATGAGGCCATGTTAATAGGGGTCCATCGACGTGACACTTTGATGCTTCATCATACCCCATGACTAAATGAAAACTTGTCCTTGAGTTAATAGGATAGGACTAAGCTTTCCATACAAAAAATTAGGAATGATGGTATTATTAACTATCATTAACTACTAGCTAATTCTAAGTGCCACATTACAAAATTTTATTTTAGTGAATGCATTACAAAATGACGAAATGAATGGACAGACATTAAAGATTACAAAATTTGCAGACGTCTTTCAAAAGTTTGTTGAAGATGATTCTTCTTGTTGCCACTAGTGGTTGCAAACTTCCAACCTTGATTGTTATGTTGATGCTTCTCTAGTTATGTAGATCATTCTTAAAGGATGGCTTGAAATTTCTTCTCATCATGCTATGAATCTAGCAAACATGCAAAGCTTGAGCTGCTATCTTGTATGTGCTATGATTTGTCCATGGGTATATCCTCTATTGTCCCCTTCTTGGCTTCATTTTCATGCCTGGAAAAAGACCTTCTTTCATAGGAATTTCTTTTAGTATCACTTGTAGTCACCAAAGGATCAACATTAGGTTTGGTAAATCTTCCTTAATAATTAAGCCTTTTCAAATCCTTTAGTTTGCATTTAAGCACAAGGTGATGATAACATACTATGGCCAAGGCTATGAGGCAACTAAAATGGTCAAGTTGTTTACATTATTTTGATTAATTACTAGTAGTTACCCTAATGCTTGAAAATAGGATGTTGGAGAAATTTTAAAAAATGTCAAAATGGACATCCCTAGCTCCCATGACTAATAAGAATAACTTCAAAAGCATACAAGTTTTTGAATAATTAAAACCAAAGGTCTGATTCAGAAGATTGCCAAGAAATATTAATGAAAATGGAATTGAAAGGTAGGAAAAATTAATGAAATAAATGAGAATTAGTCCCAAAATTATGCATAAATTTAGAGATATCATCACTAATGTTCTAGAAGATGTGAAGGTTAGTTCAAAGCCATGATAAACAAAATTTATGAAAGTGGATCCTTCCTAAAGCAAGCTTCGACCATAATACCCTTGCATAACCACTTCTATAGATGTAAATGAGCACCTGAGAAGTTAAATATAGATCATGCCTTTGTTCCAAACAACACACAACTATTGTGGTTGGGATGCACTATACTACAGAAAACCAAAAGGCTCAAATCACATGTAGCAATGAGGTGAATAATGGAATGAGAAGGCATTGTAGAGATTGGGATGTAAGATACATGATCATGTCCACAATAGGTTCTTGTGAAAAATGTGATTAAAATGACCAACATACCTATCCGTCCAAGTTTAGACCAAGTCCATACCATGAATAGTGACCTCGCATTGATGTGTTCTATCTTGCCAACCACCATGAATCCACAACCATCTCAAAGAATAATCATCTCTCCAGAAAGAGAAAAAAAGAGAAGGAAGAAAGAGCCTTAGTTAGAGGGATGCCTTTAGGCATGGGTAACATGTCCTTCCAACCCCATATCTAGTTCTTGTAGCCTGTTATTGTATCTAAGTGTGCTTTGAATTCCCATTATTTTTTTATTTATTTTTTTGGATTTTAAATTTTTTGAAATGAGAACCACACCATGCAAAGAAATAGCTTTCGATTTATTAGTCAATGAAGGAGTGATGATACATTCTAAGGGGAGTCATGAACCACATGAAGGAAGTCAAGAAGAGAACTTAACAAGTCCCCTTGAGATCACACTTGTTGGCATTCCAACTTGGTCATTCTCTCTTTCTTCAAGATATAATGAGCATTCATTAATTTTAGTTTCATGAAAGAAGAACCAAATTGTTTCTATGAAAAAGACCTTTTATTTAGAGAATTAGATGGATGGATGAGGTAGTCTCATTGCTTTACATAATTACTTATCCAATCATCTTGATAGCATAGAACAAAAGCTCAATACATAGCATTGACTTTTGCATCATGACTTGGCAATATTATTAATAGAAACATAAAATACATTCATAAACATTAAAAATGACTTAGGAAAAGAGAAGACTATAATGAAAAGAAAAGAAAAATATTAAGAAATGGAAAACATATGAAGAATTAAAAAAATTTGAAAGAAATAGGAAAATGATAAAAAATTGTAAAACAAAAAAACTGACAAATACTTATTTCTTCTTGAACTATAATGGAGCATCTCCCCATGACTAATCTTATGGTCACACATTCAAGAGATTAACTGCATAATCCCCTGGTTATACACCACTAGTTTTCCATCTGTCACCATTACTGATTTAATTAATCAGATGGTAGCACATCTAACATTGGTGATAGCCTCATTTGGATCATTCGAAGATGTGTCTTCATTTGGACTTGAAGGTATTTCCATTTTGGGGAATCCAGATGCATTTTCTTCTTGTTCTTAATTTTCTATTTTAATTCCCAAGTCTCTGTGTTTAATATCCTTTTCTGGTGTATAATTAGAGTGTAAGATATATGTGTCTAAGTCCTCTATTTGGTTCATTTTCTTAAGTCTAGAACTAATAAGCGAATTAATTACTACCATGCATCTATGAAACAATTTTATATTCTCATTTTCAAGCCACTTAGTGTCTTCTGGTTTAGTGGCTACTATGTAGATTAGTTTTTTCTCATGTACTTGCTCTTGAACTTTATTGTCAACTGTGTTAATATTTTGAATTTTTGGCCCACAACTGCACCCTTTACTATTAGTAGTGATGTAGGGATTCTTCTGTCTCTTCACAACGATAGGTTCATCATTTCTGTTAGGTATTGAAGCAATGATGGATGTTGGCCTTTGTGTATGATTAGAGGACATTAGTTGTGAAAGGAAAGGTGTTGTACTTGATTGGCATTGTGATGGTTTGGATGAGTTAGTAGGTCCACAAGTGTTGTGCTTATGCATGGGAACCATCCTAAAGAAAGGATTTTTTGAGATTTTGATGGAGATTTACTGGCATTATCATTTCTATGTATGTTTATAGCACAAGTGGCATTCTTTCATTGATTTCATGGTGTTAAACCTTCCTGTGTTATTGGTGGTGACATATGGTGGAGGGAAGTATGAGAATATTGAGGATAGGATGAAGGATGAGAGGTGTGAGGTGGTGACCTCATAGAAGATGTTACAGAATGATGATATTCGGGAGAGTGGTAGTAGTGATTTGAGGTAGAGGAAGCGGAACTAGTCAAGGAAACAAGTTGTTGAATGTAATATTCATATGGGTTTAGTTGGTAGTAAGAGTAGTGCTAGTTTGATGATGGCCTCCCACACAACTATGGGTTTTACCACTACGTTGGATGATAGTGTTGAGGCTGGTAAGAAGTTTCACTAGGATGGTATGGTTGGTTGTAGGACTGTCTATAATTACCTTGTGATAAAGGTAATTTCCTAGGCATTTGCTTTTGTATGAACTTGAGATTCAATGAAAAAGCCCAATACTCATGTAGATGTAACATGACTAGGAAATAGCCCTTTGGATGGTCATATAGGCAAATGTCACATTCATCATCCTCTTCAATGATTGAGTCTATAGCCTCTTCTTCTACAACCATTTTCCATTTCTACCAATTAGTGTTCTTACTTATCTCTTGGTCCCTTTTCCTCCTTTTTTTGTGGTTACTTGATTTGTTTTGTGTTACTCTTCCATCTATGATTTCTATGCAAGCTATAACTTTCTCATCTATTCATTTTGACATCATATTTAACCTTGCTTCAAGTTCATCGATAGAATTTTGTATTGACAAGTTTTGTTGCGAAAAAACCTCATTGAGAGCTGCCTCTTTTTCCTAATCATAGATATGGACCCTCTTCTTTTGAAGAGCTAGGTCCCAATGATATTTCTTAACATTCTCTCATTTACATAGCTCTACTTCTTCTTTTGCCACATGCTTGATTAGCTTTTGGATTTGATGGATTCCTAGTTCATATAATCAACCTTGAGCATACATCCCAAGGCTCTCTCTCATATGACTATGAAGCCCATCTATGATGTGGGAAAATTTCTCTTCTTGAGAAAAACCATAATCTAAACATTTATTCAATAGAGAATAGTATCTATCTAGGGCCATATCCAAGGGTTCATGTTATTCTTATTTCCATCCTTGGATTCATTTCCTTAGGTTGGATACCCTTGCATAGATTTGATATTTATCATTGAAGAGTTTCAACATTGTGAATCATCGATGGATTGAATTTGGTTTCAACGATCTATACCATACTTTAGCTTTATCTATTAGTATCCTAGGGAACAGCTTAAGCTTTTATCATCCACTTTTAATGTTTTGTAAGATGTAGGCATCATGGAAGGTTTGCAAATGATGTTGTGGATCAGAATCATAGCCTCCCACAAATGTATGGATGTTATTCATATCAAGCCTTTTGATGCAACTTTCCTTGTGATGCTTGGTGGGTATTTTAACTACCTCTATGATATGCATCATGCTCTTCATGTCAATCAAGGGTTCACCATCATCAGACATGTTGTGGTGAAAATTTCTATTTCTATTTGTATGATTGTGATTATTTGTTCTATGCTCATTTTGATGTCTTTGATTTTGCCCTTGGTTTCTATTTCTATTTTTATTTCAACCCCATAATGGAGCTCTATCATTGTACATACATTCATCTTTGTTAGAACTAGATGTTGAAGAGAAAGAGGAAGATGAGGAACTTTTATAGTGTTTCCCATGGTTCCTTGATTTCTCTTTTCTAGGTTTTGAGGAGGTCCTAGGCCTTAAGGCCCCCATAGTCTAGGACTTATTTCATATCCTCTAGGATTATCTTCCTTAGATGAATGTAGTCCTTGAGTGAAGTCAGGGTGGTCATGAACATATAAAACCCCTACATAAGGTTCGTCGCTCCAATTTTCTTCAATATATATCTCATTAGTTCTCCAATGAATGTTTTCTTCATACGATGCATTATTTCTTCCATGTGAAGGAGACATTGTTGTTAATTAATGATGTGTGTGACTTAATATTTTGTAAAAGATAAATCATTAATGTGTTTATAGAAATCGTGTATAATATAACTAATCTAGATAACTAGCAAAATCCTTGGCAATGGTGCCAATGATGAGCAGTGGGTACCCCCTACGCCTAACCATCTAAATCACAAGCATTCATGCATGATTCGGTCGAATTCCATTGATGGGACTAGTTGTGGCATCTAGATCATTATTCCTTGATCAAAGTTCACTATCTTCTGACTTGGACTAGTGGTAGTTTTGTCACATATGATTTAGTCCAAAGTGATGCATATGATTCTTGATGTTATTTTGGCCTTAAGCTATTCCTAATGATAATAAAGAAGTTAATTATTTAAACTAATTAACAATAGAAAGTAAAGTCTAAACTAGCCTACAGGCGATGAGTGCCTATTCCTAGCTTGCTGTACACATCCTAAACCCATGTATCCACTACTGGGATTACCAAGTGCTATGCTACTAGGTGAACCAAACAATAATGCTACTAGGGTTACCAAGTGAATATGTGTTTATGCTTGAAGCTAGTTGTGCTCATTTCACTAATTCATTAATATGCATGGAAACATAAATATTAAATAAGTACATGAAAAGTAAATTGCATGGAAAGTAAATCTAATCTAAGTCAAAGTGTTGTAATGAATAAGAATCAATCTTGACCTATTACTGCTCATGGAATGTGTCTAGGTACATTGCCACTTGAATAAGATGTTGTGTAAGTAACTCAGATCCATACTACGAACACTCACTAACTATACTCTAAGACTATGGAATAAAGCTGCAAGAGTTTGGCTACTCTATTGACTAAAACAAATTCCAATACATGATGGAGGCACACGTATTTATAGGTAAAGAATAGATATTGCATTGATAGGGCCCCAAAAACATAGCATAGCAAATGCTATGTTGACATGGCCCTGTCGACAGGGCAACACCACATCAATAGGGCCACATCAACAAGGATCCATTAATAGGGGCCTGTTGATGCAACACTTTGACACTTTAGAAACTATATCTAGATTGGGAATCTTAATCTCTTGAAGAAGAATAAAATTAGAAACTAAAGGTTGCATGAAAAGAAAAGTGCCAACAAGTTTTTTCCAAAGTCTATTAGTATGATCCCAGATATTCCCTAAAAATATTAACATAAGGTAGAGTGGGAGGAGGCTCCCAACCTATCAGTAAAATTAATATTTTCAAAAGAAATTATCTCCACATATAAACAAATAGTTGCAAATGAATTATTAATAATTACAATATTTTGAACATGCTAACTATTTTGATGATTTGACATATATTCATTAATGGATAAACTTCCTCGATGTTTTTTATTATTAAAAACTATTTAAAAATCATCTAAATCAATAAGAAGATTCTATGAAACCTTACAAGCATATATTTATTTCCCCTTAGTCATTGAGGAATTTTTTGAAACTAATTTTATCAAAACCTTCCTTACAATAGTAAAAGAAAGGGATAAGCTAACTATTGAAATCTTAGTAGAAGAAATCATTGCAACACTTGTAGCCTCTGTAGAAAAAACCTTAGCATAATCTTTAACATTATAAGAAGAAACCTTAGTAACATTTCTAGCAGCTACTTGTTGATGTTCTTGCATTACCTTTTTGCGTAGAATAAAAGGACATGTGACCCTTACAATGAAAATACTAACATGAATTTGGAAGACTATAATAAACAATGTTCTATACATAATCAATTCTACTAGCCCATATAGCTTGATTCCATAGGATTAATTACTTCTTACTAAAGAAAGAATACTTATCTTGCATGCTTGAATGAACATTGTATTACAAGCATAATAACAAATAGTTCATCATAATCCCATTCTATTTGAATGACATTGTATTTACAACCACAAGCAATAATCTAATAGAATACTTTAAGACAAAACATAAAAAATGAATTTGAAATGAAAGACCTAGAAGAACTAAGATATTTCCATGGAATATAAGTTGATCAAGATAAGGAGGAAATTAAGGTTCATTAAACTAAACATGATATCTCCATTCTATAAAAGAAAAATCAACAAAGAAAAGATCACCAAATCTCCTACTCCCCATAATTTAAAACTAGAAAGCAATGATAACATAGCTCTCATAGATGATACATTATATAGAAGCATGATTGAGACACATATTTCTTTGCCATAAAGGCTAGACTTATAATTTTTCAGTTCTTTCTTATCCAAGGATATGGAATACTCTAGACAATCTCATCTCAATACTCTTATTCATGTACTTAAATATGTAAACGGCATCATAGATCATAAAATTATTTACACCAAAGAATATTTTTCTCATACATATTTAGATGCTAATTGGAGAGGAGACCAAAATAATAGAAAATTCACATCAAGAGAAATAGTATTGTATGAAAATAATGCAATATATGAAAAATTAAGAAAGAAAACATTAGATAGTCTTTCAACTTATGAAGTAAAATTTATTATCATGGCAAAATGTACTCAACACATTCTTTTATTAAAAAAGCTCATGACACATCTTGAATCTCATGTAGACCTTCCCATCATCAATTATTCTTTCTCTACTATTTAGCACCCTCATGGATATTGACATTCTGCTTCAACATGTCTACCACCTCTAAATTTTCACTAGTAATTAAACCTTCTTTTATAATTGTGCTTTATTTTGCAATATCTCTATAAAAATTTCTCTTTATAAGTTTCTAAGCCTATCCTAAATTTATTATTACCTCAATATTTTTCGTGCCACATTCTTTTAGCTACTCTTTCTCTTCATGGTACCATCCTTGTTGCTATGATTTGTAAAATATCTCATGAGATCTTATTGCTATATATCTTGGAAGTATGTGCAATTAAAATATTTTGGATTCTAACAAACATGGTACAAGCAACTCAAGACTTTAATGAAATGGAAATAAAACATAAAAAATAGGAGCATGTAAAAGTACAAAAGCATCATCATCCTATTCTTATCACAACTACATGGGATCAGTTATATGATCTCTTCTCCATCATTCGCTTATATTAAGTGGCAAAAAAGAATTAAGACAAAAATCTTGTGCTTCTTTCTTTATGTTTGCAAAACAAGTATCTTTGACTCTAACCCTTTGTTAGGGAGGTGTCGAAACTCAAAAGAGTAACGATGAGTACATCCCAAGACATATAGCCAATAGAGACTTGAGAGGAATTATAGTGGAATATAATGATGCCTCAAGCATAACTTGAATTGACAACTCTTTAGCTAATAACACAATGAGCTAACCACTCAAGCAACCTATCATTGGCTAGTCTAACCCTTTATTGTTATCCTTCATATTTAACAAAGTAACCTCTTCTAATAGGTGCTTTCTAAGGTCTTAGAAAATGATTGAACCATCTTAGATGACCTTCCTCAACCTTCTATAGATGCTATTGTCAAATGTTCCCGAATAACATAGTTGATTTGATTTTATCTTATCACACTTAACATCCACCCTAACATTTGCATCTCTACCTCATGTGTGCATTGAGATTGATGTTTTTCAATAAATCAACATTATGCACCATAAAGAAGTGTAGTTTTAAATGTAGAGGAAGCTAAAAATTAATATAATATTACAGACTAATAAAACATAACCACATGTTGCCTCATGTTAAATTGCAATGTTGTAGTCTAAAACCTATAAATAAGAAACTTGATCTTTGCTAAAGATTAAACTTCCTTCCTATCACACTTTAGAGTACAAATGAAGCATTGTTTACAATATTTCTATGCAAGGAAGAGATTAACATTTTTTATTTATAATTTTTGATAAATTAACATTATGCACCATAAAAGAGTGTAGTTTTAATTATACATGTAGCATAAAAATTAATATAATATTACAAACTAAAAAAAATATGTTCTATCATGTTAAATTGCAATATTGCACCATAAAACCTATAAATAAGAAATTCAATCTTTGCTAAAAATTAAGCTTCTTTCCTATCACACTCTAAAGTATAGATAAAACCTTGTTCACAATATTTGTATGAAAGGAAGAGATCAACATTTTCTATTTATAGTTCAACATTATGCACCATAAAGGAGTGCAGTTTTAAATGTACCAAAATCATGAAAATTAATATAATGTTATAAAAAGATGAAAATAACCACATGTTGCCTTATGTTAAATTGCAATTGATGGGATGCAATACGTGATATCACGGCCTTCACGATATCGCATCCCTCGTGATATCGCGTACGCGATATTGCGGTGCGCCATCATATCTATAAATAAGAGGTGGCTCTCTCTTGTTTTATAATCCTAGGATAGAAGTAGGGAAACTCTGGGAGATTGATCACTCCAGAGATAGAATATTTTCCATTTGCCCACAGTAGGATTCCCAAAGTGAGCAGATCTTTATTCGAGCAACATTGTACCTGAACGCAAGTTGTGTACGGCAATAAAGACGAGCTTCATGGATAAACCTTGTAGTGCATGGAATAGAATTTTATTACCTGTTATTTATTACATGTTATTTATTGTTTTCGTAATGTGGAATGAGTACGAGTTGATTACGAGCATTTAAGGATGTGTACGAATAATCAAGGAATGGATGCTCATCACGATTAGATTCTCTCTCACCATAAACTCCTAGAATGCAGAATGAGTACGACTTGATTACGAGCATTTAAGGATGTGTATGGATAATCAAGGAATTGATGCTCATCGTGATTAGATTATCTCTCACCCCAAACTCCTAGAACACGGAATGAGTACAACTTGATTACGAGCATTTAAGGATGTGTACGGATAATCAAGGAATGGATGCTCATTGCGCTTAGGCTAGTTAAGTGCCTCAGTACAACCACTTTGAGCACGTGCGTTACATGTGATGATCCTAGCAACAATTAGTGTTTGGTAGCCACGGTTGCATCGGCTTAGGGTGTGTATGGTAAGTGGGAACAGATGCTGATGCTAGGTAATTTAGACTTAGTGCATTAGTTAGAGTTAGTACTTAGTTTCTCAACCCTTCACCTATTAGCGTAGAAGACATAGAACATAAAAATCATAAAAATCATATACCTGAAACTTGCTTAACCATACACCATGACAAATACAAGTAAGTCTAGGAAGACAACGAATAATTAACCCTAAGTGTTCCAAGAGGCATGTAGGCATTTAGTCTGCGGAGTTCGACCGGGTTGTGCGTGCTATGCTCATATTCGTATGGTTGAGTGTAGGGGTATCTCGCCACTCATAAGCAATATTGCAGCGTAACCTATAAATAATAAACTCAATCTTTGCTAAAGATTGAACTTGCCACCTATCATACTCTTGAGTATAGATGAAATTTTTTTTGCAATATTTGTAAGGAAGAGAAACATTGTTTATTTATGAAATAAAGCTTTATTACATCTGAAGCCCCATAGAATCTATTGGATAGATATTACATTTTCATGAAAAATAAATATAGACTCTAAAAATTGACCAAGCACCCATGTGAGCATTAAAAATAAGTCATCCGTACTTTTTACTATAACATTATAATGTTGATTCAAATGGGTAGTTATACCATAAGAAAGAAACACATGTAACTCATCTTCAAGGGCTCTTGATTTATGCAACCTACAAATGTGCTCTTCTTGAGGGAGTTGAATATACCTTCCACTTTCAATTCTAAGATGATGAGAACCTAAGTGAAGTTTGCTTATGGTATTTTGATACTTAATAGGAATGGTAATTGAAAGATAGTAAGCTTCTACATCTAGTTTATTATATCTAATGTAATGTAAATAAAATTGTCTCTTATCTTCCATATTAGTCCACATATATGTTAAAACTTTTTGTTTGACTAGTTGGCAATATACTTAGGATTTTGTTGCATGTCCTCCCAAGAGGTATTCCATTTTCTCAACTATTGCATCCCTTGAAAATGCCAACCACGGTGATGAGTAATGAGCAATCCCTATGCCCAACTATACAAGTCACTAGTGTTCACTAAGCGATCTAGTCAAATTCTATAGGCTTTAGCTCTTCAAGTACATTGGGTCTACCAAGTGAATATCAAGGATGTGATTGTTGTCTTTCTAGTTTCACTTGTGAGGTGTAGAGGTATGATTGAGTGTCATTGAGGCACATGATTTTTATCATTTTTTATTTTTCACTGGATTTTCCTAAGTGCTAAAAATAAAGTAAATTTGATATTTAATTAATCTAATTAATCGAATAACTAGCTAACACTTAACTAATCCTATCATAACCATCCATTCCCACTTTTCATACACATCCTAAACACGTTGCAATGCTACTAGGCTACCAAGCATTAGGTGCTACTAGGATTACCACATGTAACATATGCTCGAAGTGGTCCTACTTATGTTTTTTATTTAATCGATATTAATTAATTAATTAAAATTAATTAAAGTAAAGTGCATGAATAATAAATGCATAAGGAAAAAATTAATCTATTCCAAGTGCTACAAGGTTTGATCAAAAAAGCTCATCTTTATTGTCATTCACACTGAGGTGCTCAGGTACATCTGTGCTCGAATAAAGATTCATACACTTTCCAACTCCTCCTATGGAAAATTAGAAAATATTATAACTATAGAGAAAACAAACTACAAGAGCTTCACTAACAACTAAGGTATGAAATGTTTGGATTATGCATCCAAGTGTTGTTTTTATAGGCAGGCACACATCCTGCAATATTAGATATCTAATAATGTAACACATGCTAAGATATCAGGGCTCTGATATGGTAGCCGATGAAGAATATGATTTATCATACCCCCATTATTGAATGAAAATTCATCCTCGAGTGAAAAAATGGAGGAACAAGTTCTTTACAAAATATTGCAAAGTGGGATTATTGACTAACTAACTGACACACAAACTAACTCAGACCAAACAAACAAACACTAACTGCCCAAGTGTATAGATTTAAAATATTTTATAGAATTTGGTGTTCATGACAACAAAATTGAACATAATGATAAAAATTGACACCCAAACCCCTCTGGTGACTTGAAGATGAGGGAGAAGATTAAACGATCTAGAAGTGGTGCCATTGCATGGGCTTTTTCTACCTACTCCTGGGGTTATTTAGGCTATTGACCCCTTCTAGCTCTAGGTTGCCTGGCCCTCAGTTGGAATAATCTCACTTCCCATCCATGCTTCCCTTTTGGTACCATGTGTGATCACAAAAAAATCAAGGATTAGTGTGTGATGTATAACTTATAACATTTAGGTACCTTGTCTCTTTGGGCAGTTATACTTAGCTAAGTTATGATCATGGTAGATTGATTATTTTAATATTATTTGATTTTTTATGGCTACTAGAGTTCATTGGAAGGGTTTAACTTGCATAAATTAGTAATTTTAATATTAGTTTATTCATTAAACTCTTGTGGGAGTGAGAGAAATTTTGGAAAAAAAATCACCAAAAACCTAAGGTTTGTGGCCCCCATGATGTAGAGCTTACCTCTGGTAGAAATAAGACTAAAAAATGAGGTAAATTGGATAAGAGGTTTGAAAGTTATGGGCTCTAGAAGGTTCTAGGCTCTGAACATTTTCAACATTAAACATAAGAGAAAAAAAAAAGAGTTTTAACACAAACTTGAAGTTCTTGGAATGTTAGAAAAGCCATGAACATGATGAAATGCTTAAAGAGGGTTAGATAATTCACAAAAAAAGAGTTTTTTCATTGGAGAACATTGTGAAGGAGTGCACAATTGGATGTCACTGATGGGGTGCACAAAAGGTTTGATCACGAAACAACCTAAGAGATTTGGAACTTAACCAATCCAACCAAGAGATATGCAAGTGGATCCTTCCCAAAGAAGGCTCATGCCCTTAATGCCCTTGCATATCCTCAAATGAAGAAGTTTGTGGACCCCATGGCCTATTAATAATTATGACAATTAAACACAAAATCATTAAAAAGATTATCAAAGGGTTTTGGCCATATCAGACTAAGACATCTAAAACAAAATTGAGAAGAGTCAATGAGGTTGATTATGAAAAGCATAGGTGAATGATCCCAAATTGTGGTCACATGAAGTTCGATGTGAATTTGTTATGGTTAAAATGATGTGATAATGACCATTCCTAGTTCGAATTAAAACCAACCACTTCTAGTGGCTTCACATTAACATTCTTAGACTCACCCATCCCTCAAGGTACAAGAATACAATCACAGATCAATCACCATTCTAAAAAGGGAAGAAAAAAGAAGTAGAAAGTAAGAGGGACCTTAGTTAGGAGGGACCTTAAGGCATGGGTAACATGTCTCTCTATTCCCATAACCAGTTCTTAGAGCCCATTATTGAGTCTAATGGGTGTGCTTTGAATTCTCATCATTTTTTTGAAATTTTATATATTTATGATTCTTGGATAGAAACCAAACCATGCAAAGACTTTAACTTCTTATTATTGGTCGACAATAAAATGGTTAAAAATCCATGAAAATACTGATGCATCCCAAAGGGTAGGCAAGTACAAAAAAGTGTCAAATCCCCTTGAAGTCACATCCTTGCCGATCCATTTATCTCTTTTAAAGTTTGAAAACTATCAAAGTCACCATTTTGTTAAAAGTTTCATTAAGGAAGGGACTTCATACTTCCAAAACAAGGGAGCACCATAGAGTTTTGTGGATAGGTGGATGACATGGACTCACTGCCTGTAATCATAAGAAGAAGCATATCTTAGTTATCAACACCAAAATTCAAAGATAGAATCCAAACATTAGTAATCAAATAACATTATGGTAGAAACCACAATCAACAATAGGTATAGTTGCACTTAGTCCTATTTGGCAATAAACAAAAACATTAGAAAAACATATGAGAACACAAATCAAATAAAATAAAATATAAAAGAAATTGTAAAATATTGAAGAAAGATAAAACATACTAAAGATGATGTAAAACAAAAATGGTGAAAAATAAGAGAAAATGAAAAACTAAGGAGCCACTTTGTTTGATTTAGCAAAAATACCCTTCGGTGCTAACTACGCTCTAACTATGCTCTAGAGTGTAGTCCTAGTAGTGGAGAGTGTAGTGTTAATAGTTAAAAAATTTCTACAAAAACTAGGCTTCCAAACTATCTACATGTGAGTACACTTTGGAGCGTAGTCCTAGCAGTGGAGAGCATAGTCTTGATACTTAGAAGAATTTGCAAAATTGGTATCTTCCAAGCTAACTACACTTTGACTATGCTTTGGAGCATAGTCTCAGCAATGAAGAGCGTAGTCTCAGTACTTGGAAAAATCTGTTGCAAGTGTCATGATTCTGACACTTAGAAAGATTTTGCGAAACTGGTTGTTTGTTGACCACACTCTAGAGCATAGTAGGGAGCGTAGTCCCAACACTTAGAAAAATTTGTAGTAAGTGACCTCATTTGGACACTTAGCCAAATTTTTAAAATGCCTATCTTTGAACTTGACTACACTCTACTACAATGGAGAGTGTAGTCCTAGAACTTAGGCAAATTTGTATGAAGTGTCATCACTTTGATGCTTAGCCAAATTTGTAGTCAAGACGCTAGGGCCCAAATTTTTGTGGTGTTTCACTTTTGTTTAAAAATTTTAATTTTTTTAAAAAACATTTTATTATTATTTTATTTCACCTTTCCTTGGCAGTTGATGTGGTGGTTTGGTCGATGATAGGATATGGGTTCAATATGGGTAAATGATAATTCTAGGTTGATTTTTGACCCTAAAATTTTGATCTTGTTATTATTATTATGATTAAATAATAATAATTATTTAGTATTATTTTAATACATGTATAATGAGAAAATTTAAACATTAATATCTCTCAAATTGTAAGTTTGATTGAGATAAAATTTATACTGTTCGAATTGTCTCGACAAGTACTACGTGTTGGACATAGTTTTAGGGTTCAAAAATGAAGTCTATTTTTTCAAGAATTAAAAGCACCAAAATAGCCTATTTGGTTGAACTGACATTTCTACACTGATATATGGTAACTTGGAATATTCTAGATTACTTGGATAGTGAATTTCAAAAAACAAGATCAATTTAGGTCATGGTTACTAACTTTTTAGAAAGAAATTTAACAATGACCCTAATCAATTAATAAATATAGTATTAAGATGGGTAAGAGTTACCTAGTTTGATGTATCATTATTTTACCAACATCTCTTGAAATTCATGAGTTTTGATGAGGCATGATCAAGTCTTCATCAATTAATGATATTTATCAAAGAATTTTGTTGGTTGCTAGGATCTAGATGCCTGATGCATTGTTCGTGAAGTTAATGGAAAGGTATTTTCTAACTTGCATCACAAACATATGGTACATCGAGTGATGATCAATGGCTTTCCATGTGTTGTGGATTCAAGTTTCATCATCAAATTCATATTGTAGGTAGCCCATGGTTTTCAATGGTCCTTGGGTCATGGTTTGCTCTGATACCAACTATGACATCTTATCCTCACATGTAATGGAAAACATAAAATATAAAATATATTAGACATTTTCTATACGAAGAAAATATACCAAATGTGAAATATATGTGATATTCGACATTACGTATAAAGGAGATACTAGGAAAAATGTAGAAAGAGAAAGAAAAGAATGCTTTATTAATATGGAAAAGTGTATTTGGATTATGCTCTAATAGTGTTCCTTGGGGTTTTCTTCCTTTGACATCTATCCCTTAGAGGCAATCTAGCACTACCACCACAGTTAGGTTTATAACTTAGCCAAAAGGGATGGTTAGTCTACTTCCTATCTTGCTTCACCTAGCTTCCCATGACTTTCTTACACTGGCTTTGCCTCTCCATGTTGGCACGACCTCTAACCTCAAGTATAAATGCCTTAGGTCAAACCCCCAAAGGTTACCTTAAGAGACACGTCTATTATTACAACATGCCCTTTTGGGTGTTAATCACAACTATCCTTCAGGTCTTGTTAAGATGACAATAACACTTATTATGAATAGACACCATCTTCATTAGGGAACAACATCATTTGGGAATGGGGATGTAACAAGGGAGCTGATAGAGAAGAATAAGACTATTGAGCATTATTTTTGCAAACACACACACACACATGTATTATTTTTGTGTCATTTATCTCTAACACTAAGATTTGTAAAATGTCAAGTGTGTTTAACATTAGAAGAAGACGTCCCATCAAAAGTTATGACATGTGTTAATTATACCAAAATTAAGAAAATAAAAGATCTTTTTCACATCAATTTTGGCTTATCTATCTTTGGCATATGATAGCTAGAATTAATGTGGCATGTGAAAGCTAATAATCACTAATAACTTAATGTTGCTCACTAATAATAAGTGATTAAAAGGAAGAGTTTAAGTAAAAAAGATAAATGTTAATTTTATTAACTAATCAACATTATTTGATGATAGAAAATAATTAAAAAATAGTTAAAATAAAATTCTAATAGGCACTAGTAGGAATCCACCACTTAGTGGTGCATAAGGATTAGTGTACAAAGTAGCTTATGCATCTAAGGTTACTATGTTTGTAATGAGCTTTCAAGTAATTAAATAGCAAAGATAGGAGGAATTATTCTTCTTAGGTGAGGATGTATTTGGTTCTCTAAAGCCTAAATCAACAAACTCAACATCAAAAGTAGACTCGTTACCCAAGTTTATTAGATTAGTCAAAACCTTAGAGTTTTTAGGAGATGATGAGCAGCTAGGTACCCCTATGCCCAACCATACAAATCATGAGCGGTCACGCGCGACTTGGTCAAAACCTGCAGACTGTAAGCACTTAACATACACCAAAATCTAACCAATGAAACCTTGGATTAGAACGGTCGTTTTCCTCCTAATCTCACTTGTGAGGTTCTGCTTACGATGGTTAAGTGAGATTAAGACTAATGATTTTTATAATTTTTCATTTATCTTTTGGCAGCTAATTTATCTTGGAACAAAAGGCTAGAATATTAATTAATCTAAGATTATCTTAATCTAAATCCTAACTATTCCTAACATAAGTATCTGGTCCCATCTTTCGAGCACGTTCTAAGCATCTCCTAACACTTCTGGGTTACTAGACGTTAAGCATCACTGGGTTTACCAAGTGTTCAAATTACATTTAAGATGGTTGTACTTATGGCTTTTACAAACTATGAATAAGTGATAGCAATTGAAATAATAATAACAGAAAATTAAGTAATTAGCAAGGAATTTAACAAAGCATAAAAATATCAAACTACTGAATGCATAAAATAGCTAAGTCCAAATGCTACAAGCAATGCTTGAATAGTTCATCTTTATTACCGTCACATCAATGGGCTCAGATACATCAACGCTCGAATAAAGAGTCAATCACTTTTCTTACACCTGCTATGGGCACTTGGAAAATATTCTATCTTCTGCGGGAACAAACTTCAAGAGCTTTGCTACAACTACTAGAAAGATGACTAAATGAGGCGAAAGGCCCTCTTATTTATAGGCCGAGATAGGGGGCTGCGTAAACGGGGCCACATCGACACAGGGAGGCTACGTCGATAGGCCTACATTGACGCAGCCGCATATACACAACCCCGTATACATGGCCTAGTCGATGCATTGACTTAATGACACTTCATCAGGAGAGTAGGAGACTATAGGCTTTCCTATAGGTTTAAGTTTAATATTAGCCAATTTTCCACTAGGATGATATGATTGAGCTTCTTAGTCTAGGCAATAAATGTTTGGATTTTATATTTCTATAGAGAAAATTATCTCACAATTGCAAATAGGAATGTGTATCTCCTAATGTATAGGAGAAGACACAACTTGTCGTTGCACTAGCCAAGGTTGCCCTAGTATACTGTTGACACCAGGGCATTCACATATCATCATGAAAATAGCTTTAGATTGCATAGAATTACCTACCATGAAAGTTAATCTAATGTATAGGAGAAGACACAACTTGATGTTGAGCTAACCAAGGTTTCCCTAGTATACTGTTGATACCAGGGCACTCACGTATCACCATGAAAATAGCTTTAGATTGCATAGAATTACCTACCATGAAAGTTAATCTAATGGAATTTATAACCTCTACTAATGTATCATTAAAAAAAATGAGGTTAGTGCAAGATTCATTGAAAGCTAGTTAATCATGAAAACTAAGATGCTTGATAACAACCCATGTGATCATGTTTAATTTGGCATTGTCATCAAAATGTATTAGCAAGACTATAGCTTTTGAAGAAACTTTGATGATGTTGTAAAGTGCTGGCTGATAGATTTATTTCATATTTAAATTAATCTTAATGTTCTCATCACAAAAGTTTAGACCATCTGATCCATAATGAGGGACTTAAAGAAAGAAAGATATAACTTCCATCTTAGCAGGGATATTCCATAGGATTATGATTCTGATAAGGACATCATATAGTACAATGTGATGTTCTTTAAAGGTTAACATGAGGTCATACAAGGACAAAATAATATCTGTAGAATGGATAATGATGGTCATTTGCTAAAATACCTTATTGTTTGTAGGTTGAGATGCTTATGATGTAAGTGCTACTATAACTAAGTGTATAGGATTTGATGAAGTTAGGAGGCTGCATGAAGAAGTAGTCTCATATTATTTCTTGAAGGAAACCTTCTTTTTTATCTTAGAAGATTTCTTTGATGCATTAGTAGCCTTTTCCTTCTATATAACTAAATTTGATTTGTTGGTTTATTGACTACAAGCAATGATTTTCATGTGAGATGAGGGGAGAGGAGATGTTTGGGTTGCAATGAATGCAATTTTGTTTTAAAGTTTAACATGAGATAAAGTAGAATGAGAAGGGGATGGATATGTAGATAACGTAGGATCAGAATAAATGGAATTGGTAGCATGAATGTGATAGAGAGATGAAGAAGAATGACTTGGTTTGGATTGTGTAGTAGTGTAGTTAGACCAAAATACCATGTAAGGCTTGTAAGGCTATAGTGATGAATACTTAGACTATGTGTAGTTAGACTAGAAAATAACATAAGGTTATTTAGGTGGATACTTGTGAGATTTATATTCAAGTTTGAAAGTTGAAAATGTGTCCATTTCTCCAAAGGTATTTTGGAATACTTAAAGTTACTGGTTGATGAGTTATCATTTTTTTGGCCATGATATTGCATACGTGATATCGTGTACGTGATATTGTAGCCTACCTCCTCATCTATAAATAAGAGGTAGGAAAACTTAGAAGGTAGTTTTTAGAGTTAGGTTTTGATTTTAATTTTTGTTTTTCCTTTCAATCCTTTTCTCCCAATGCATGCCCGCAGTGTGATGATTGTAATTGTACTACATCCTTATTTGAGTGTGACGTACTTGGACATGCACATGACTAGAAATAAAGATCGAGATTACTTCATCATTGCAACATTCACTTAGTTTAATTAATTAATTTTTATTGTTATTTATTGCTTTCGTAGTTAATCTCTCTTCATCCTAGACTCCTATTAAATGTAGAATGAGTAGGACTTAATCACGAGTATTTAAGTGTGATTACTTGGTAACCCAGTAGCATACCTAGGATCTGTGCTTGGTAATCTTAGTGGTAGTCATGCATGAGGTCCAAGATATGTATAGATGATTGAGGAATGGATGCTCATCACACTTAGGCTAGCTTAAATTCTCTATCACACTCTCTCCTAACTTAGTAATATTATTTTCCAGCATACCCAGGAGTAGCATTAGTGTAGAAACACATCATACAACTCACTTTGGACTAAACCATACGTGACAAAGCTAATACTAGTCCAGGTGGGAAGACAATGAATTGTAGCCTAAGAATAACTATCTAGATACCACAACTAGTCAATCTACGAAGTTCGACTGGATCATGCATGAAACACTCGTATTCATATGGTTGAGTGTAGGGGTACCTCGCCACTCATCATTGGCATTGTTTCCAAGAATGATGCTAGTTATCTAGATTGGTTATATCATACAAGGTCACTGTACAAGAATTAATGATATATCTTTTAGAAAGAAATAATTATTAAAAAAAATTCACATATAAATTCAAACACAATTGCATAACCATGCCTCTCCTCCAAGACTATGATAATGCCACATCTAGTAAGGCAATTCATTGGAGAACTAATGAATTATATGATAATGAAGATTGGAGTACGTAACCCGAGGTGGGGGTTTCTTATAAACATAAACGAAAGGAACGTCATTCCAATGCATGAAAGCATAACTTACCCAATGAAAATGAACCCCTACTAGTCACTATAAGCCTAACGCAAATACAAGAGGTTGTTCAAATCTCCCGTAGGCATCGTAAAGAGAGCTGCCTACCCAGGTTCGATTTAAACAACTTTCCCAAGTTCTCAGGAGGCTATGACTTAGATCCCCAACAACATTTACAAGCTTTCTACGATGCCTGCACATGGAAAAACATTGATAATGGTTGGCAAAAACTTAAGCTCTTTCCTATGACACTCGTTGGCCAAGAAAAAGTATGGTATAAATTGTTAAAACCAAATTCAATATGACATTGGCCAACAATGGTAGAACTCTTTAATGAAAGATATTAAACCTACACAAGAGTGTTAGCCTTGAGGAAACAAATCCAAGAGTGGAAACAAGAAAAACATGAACCCTTGGACATGGCCTTAGAGAGATATTATGCATTGTTAAACAACTATCTAAGCCATGAGTTCTCTGAGGAAAGGTTAATGCACCATATCATTGATGGGCTTCGTGATGCAACAAGAGAAACCCTAGGGATGTATGCCCAAGGTCAACTATACAAACTATGAACCCATCAAGTCCAAGAGCTTATTAAGTGGATAGAAAAAGAAGAAGGAGAAATTGCTAGATGGAAGAGTGTTGAAAAATATCAACGGGACCAAAATCTCAACTTAACAAAAGTCCATAATCACAAAAAGGAGAAATCAACCTATCTCAAGGAGGAAGAACCATCTTTGTTGGTACAATAATCATTAGAGGAAATTGAGGTAAAGATTAATAGGATGTTGGAATGGATGCATAAAAATTATGGAGAATAAATCAATATTATTGGAGATAGAGTTTTGACAACCCAGGAAACAGGACAAAGTATCATTAGACAATTGGAAAGAAGGGATGAGGAAGATAAGGGTTCAACTGCTAATCATATGTATGAATGCAACATTTTCCTATACGATCACCCCAAGGGCTAATGCCCAATCTTATTACACTTATATGAGCATTGGAGAAATACGTTACACCCAGAGTTCATATAGAGATACTGTGTTCGATCACAGTGACAACAGTCCCAGTCGTGGGGGAAGTCATCCCTAAACTGGAGACACCCTTCATATCATCCAAATCTAAATGCTTATCTATCCCAACATCCTATTTTTCCAATTGGGCCAACATACTCTATCTCACCACATTATCATTCTCTTCAATACTATCAGCCCATGTCCTCAACACAACCACCACCTTGTCAACCTTACACTTCTCCTAAATTTCAACATTCTCATACTTTCCCTCCTTCTACATCGCCACCAACTATTCCCTAAGTGTCTGCACCACAGCAACAACCCACTAATGTTACTTGTGCTACTATTGCCAATGGAAGTGAAAACCCTTCTCAACATCAAAGGTGTCCATTCTTTAGACATGACCATAGGAAGGGACAACAAAATTCCAAGGCCATTGCATTCTTTAACTTAGCACAAGTCCAACACGGTGGTACATCCTTCTCTTCGAACCCAATGCCTCATGTTACTTCATTAGGGCCACCAATTAACACTCCAACAACCATATGGCCTAATGAATATAGCCATGGAGAGTGACATCCTGATCCTTGCATACCATCTTACGGTCCCAAGTATCATAGTGGGTCAACTCTTTATCCAAGAACCACATCTCATAAATTGCCCCACTATGCTTACTATAATCAAGTGTGTGAACCCCAATGGGGTAAGTATGATCAAGTTTCAATGTTTCCAACATGCGAGAATCCTCATCTTTCATTTGTTAATCCTCGCCATCTTCAACCATTAGTTATGGGGGATATTCCCCATTTTAATAACTAGTATTAATAAATACTTTTCATTTTCGTTAATTTTACAATTTTTGTTTTCTAGTTTTTTCATCTTTTAACTTCTTATTTTATCTTTTTGTGATTTTGGTATTTTTATGCTTTTATAAGTAATCTCATCTACGAATAAGACACTCATGTGGCTCGTTGGTTGACGTGTGTTCTATGTTATCAAGTCTCGAGTGATCAATTATTTGGATAGTGAGCCCATTACACCCACTCATCCATTATACAAATAAGAGGTGTTGTTCGAGGATACAATGATATTCTTTACATTCTTAAAACTTAAAATTAATTTTGTGTTCATTGTACCTGAAATGAAGAAGGATGGACCAAGAGGGAATGATTAGGGTGTGACATTAAGGGGGCTTGCGGATTCTTTTTGGTGACATCTATGAGAGTTATCATGCAATATGGTTGTACTAAGATCCTTATAGATCTAGCATAAAATGGGAGTAAGAGTAATCAAAAGGCACTAAAAAATCCAATGTTGTTCTAGGGGGTCCCACTAGAAAGACATGCATCCATGATTGAAGGTTGGTGGATCCTTTGGATTCATTCATTCAAAAAAAAAAAAAGAGAAAGAAAACAAAGGAAGTGCCACAAAACAAAAATCACTCCTCCCTTGAATAGAATGCAAAGTGATCACACGCCTTGTTGTTCTGGTACTCTCATAATCGTTCATCATTAGATGAAACAATGCAGTGTCACTAATCAGCAGAATGGACTTGATCCTAATCCTGGAACGATGGGTTAATGACACATTAATCATGCTTTACATGTGGGATTCACTGTGCCCTAGGTCAATTACCTCATGTCCCAATCTCTCCAATTCCTTCTGTAGTCTGTCTCACCTCATTGTCCATGTAATTGTAGCTTGTGTCTCATATAGTGTAGAATTCTTACCTCATCCTGATAATACTTACATGTATGTGTTTTGTGGAACCAGTGTGAATTACATTTAACCCTTCTAATGCCCACGGACACTTTTAAGTGTGGTTACGCAAGGGCATTATAAGTTGGAACCTGCTTTGGGGAGGACCCACTTGCGTAATTCTTTTGTAATTTTCACTTACAACATAGCCCACACACATCATTTATTACCCTCAGTGTATTTTCCACGCTATTCTTTCCCTTATTACTATCCCTCTAAATTCCAACATTCCTATGAAACATCACGTGGCCTTTTTCTGACTTACCACCCGAAGCCTTTGTTAATCAATTCCACCCACATATACCTATTCGTGCATTCAAAACTATCTAAATTACCCTAGAGCCTTTAACACGTGCCCACATGCCCTTAATTTCCATTTTTGATTCTAGAAAAACCTTCAAATTTTGGTATTTTTCCCTCAGCCTAAACATCGATAGGTTGCGATATTGCGTACGCAATATCATGACCAACGCGATATCATGTCACATGTACCTATATATACATGAACCCTCGTAACACTTAGCATCATTTTCAACCATTCATGTGGGGGAGTTTTTCAAATTTCTCTGTATGACTTGCGATTGCACAACCCTTGCTTTCATACCTATATCTCGCTCGCTAGTACTCTGATTTTCATTTCGTGTGAACCTACTTGAACCCAAAGTGTTTAGCTTAGTCATGGGGGAGGGACACAAGATGAATAGTGCATAACATTTTTGGAATTTTTCATCACCTAAAGGATATTATCAAGGGTAATTAGTTATAATATTAAGAATAATTATGCCAAAAATAATTTCATCCCTTTAGGTACATTGGGAAACTAGAATTGTAAACCACCTATGTAAAAAGAACTCACTATTATAATTTTTAGGGAAATGTCACATGGAGATAAAATAAATTAATTAAGGTAAGCAATAAGGTATAACTTAGCTTCAAAAAAAACCTTATTAATGCTTGGCCTCGTGTGATTGAAAATGGCCCCAAAACGTGGACAACAAGAAGGTCCTGCTCAAGGTGGAAGCAAACGACCCAAGGGAGGCGAAGAACAAGTCCCTACTTGACAACATGTAGAGAAGGAGGAACAATCATTTAGCATTCATCAAAAGACCCTACTACTATATAATTAGATTAGGTAGAAGGAGGAGCTGTTGTAGTGCCTGAACAGGGACAATATCTCACGTTGCCCCAAGATTGTGTTTAGGCTATCTACAAAAAGTCCACATTCACTGTGGTGATTTTGGAATTAAAATTTGAATCTTTCCTAAAGTTTGCTCCTGAGACTCTTAGGGATCACCTCAAATGATCTCCCCTATGGCCTATCCTTTCTACAAGTGGTGCCTGGTACTTACGGGAAACATACCAATTCTGGCATAATAGAGAACAAGGTACCACTGTTAACATTTGAGGTGTGATAGTTGATTTCTCTGTGCAAGAAATTTAAAAAGTATTAAACCTTTTAAATATGGGGCCAAAGGTTGCTCAATTATCTACTTGTTCAAACCCTGATGCATGACGAGTTTGGTTGGAGAGGGCATATGGAAAGGATAAGACATTTGGAGAGTTAATGATAGAAGAGAGGATCTATTTCAAAATTGGAACATATCACCTCTTCCCAACAAAGGACATAAAAAGGATCTCAACATATGCAACAAGGGGGTGTGTAGTGTTGATGGGAAAGATTAATGCTAACCTACCTCATCTATACTTCATGGAGATCCTGAGGCGGTTTGAAGAATGAAAGATGAGGAAGCTTGCATTACCCTTCCCTTGTCTTATCAGAAAGCTATGCCAATGTGTTGGTATCAGAGGGTACACTAATGATGTCCTTCAAAAAGCCAAAAATGCTTTATATGATGAATTGTTAAAGCCACCAATGGCAAGGAAAATCATTGGTGAGATGTTGGGACTAGAACAAGAAAGAGAATAGACGACAGGGCCAACTATAACTCAACTTGTAGGACCCAGCAAACTTCCAAGTATGGGTCCTAGCCAACAATAAGAAGTAGGGCCTAGCATAGGCCAAGATCAACCACCGTCACTGCAAGATTACAGACCATCGATGAGCCATCTTAGGGCCATCATTGAAATGGTTAGTTAGGGAAGTCATACAACCCATAGTCTCTTTAGATCATGCAAGGGGTGAAGTATCCATCCATACAGGAGGAGGGGAGAGTACTTGGTCACAACAGATCTTGGGGAATGCTGCATCATTCCAAGTATAATTAGAAACTAGTGAAGGGACCACAATGGTGGTCATGCAACACTAGGATGTAGTAGAAGCCATAGAAGTGATCGCAGGCCACATTAAAGAATCATTCAATGTACTTATTGTGACACTGGCAGATCTCACAGGAGCATAGGATGCTCAGACTTTGGCTGCAACCTCAATGACTCCTACAGAACATGAGGATGTACTTGATCAATTGCTACAAATAGTACAAGTAATGAAATCCCTATTTGACATCCCTCAGGATGTGATGGAAATTCAATCAGACCTCATTTCTACCAAGGGAAAGTTTGTCTTGATAGAGATGGGGGCTGAGCATGCTAAAGTAGAAGTGCAAAAATTGCAAGAAACGCTCGTGACCCTACAGGCAGCACAGTGGGATCCCTCAAAATTCATTCTAGTAGACCAGTTGGACACTTTTCAAACTGAGCAACTTACCAAGCTATTAATAGAGAATAAGAAGGTGGCAAAAGAAAAAGAGAAGGATGTTTGGGATGCCTCTACAGCACAAGTGCAAACTCATGCGCATACTAAGGCACTCAAAGACTTACAAGAGGAAAAAAAGCAGCTTGTTGCTAAAAACCTTCGAAGAACATTCCCATCAGTTGCGAGAATAATGCATTCAGGTCAACCAAGACATGAGTCTTTTAGCCAGGGAGAATCGAACCCTCTTGATGAAGGAGGTACACGCCATCCACCAAAAGATGGCTATCGAAATAAGCGCATGGAAAAATGAGGCTAAATGGCATGAAATGCTCAAGGAGCACTTTTGAGATTAGGTGGGAATGTATATGCAGATTATTGAGAAGGAGATTCATATGGCCAAGGCCCACATCAACGTTATCAATGCTCAACACATTGACTAGCGGGCCATATTGGATACCTATGCATTTTCCCACCAAGTGGAAGTTAAGAACCAAGACCTGTAGATCTAGGATCTTACAGAATACATGGAGTTGGCAAACCTGCGGTATGCCAACCTTGCCATGTTAACAATAGGGCACCTGAGAATAGAGCTCTAGCAACAAGTAGCTACCACCTACAGTAAATATGAAACAGAATTTGTAAAGCGAAAGAAGATATTGCAACAATTGGAGATAGCAAATTCTAAAATTGAGGTGGTTAAAGCAAGCTTCCAGGGACAAAAAGGTGTTACAATAGGCTTGGCTTGATGGCTTGCAGATTTTCAAGAATACATAGACAAAGCCAAAGCCTATGAGGAGGAATGATGGGTATTTGCAGCTTGGTATGCCAAGGCAAATCAAATGTTTCCACAACTACCTTGCCCATGGGAGGTGCCAACTCCATCAAGCATCGGAACATTAGCATGGATGGCACAGGATCCCCAAACCAAAGAGGAGAGACTCCAGGCCATACTTCAATGCCATCAATCCCCAAGACTTGGAGCACAAGACAAGGGAAAAGCACCCATGTAGGAGCCACCACCAGTAGGAACTACATGAGTTCCACCAATTTTGTAGCAATAGAAATTTCTTTTGAATTCTCTATGTTGTGTCTCAATTTTGTTTTAATTCCACACTGTGGCATCATGTCATTCTCACCGGTTAATAATCCCATACCTATCCACTATGTAATCTATGGAGCTTGTTCTCACTATAACTCGAGGATGAGTTTTCATTTAGTCATGGGGGTATGATGAGTTATCATTTTGTTGGCCATGATATCGTATATCTGATATCGCAGCCTACCTCCTCATCTATAAATAAGAGGTAGGAAAACTTAGAAGGTAGTTTTTAGAGTTAAGCTTTGATTTTATTTTTTTTCCCTCTCAACCCTTTTCTCCCAGTGCATGCCCGCAGTGTGATGATTGTAATTGTATGGCATCCTTATTCAAGTGTGACATACTTGGACATGCACATGACTAGAAATAAAGATCAAGATTACTTCATCATTCCAGCATTCACTTAGTTTAATTAATTCATTGTTATTGTTATTTATTGCTTTTGTAGTTAATCTCTCTTCACCATGAACTCTTATTAAATGCAAAATGAGTATGACTTAATCATGAGCATTTAAGTGTGATTACTTGGTAACCCAGTAGTGTACCTAGGATCTACGCTTGGTAATCTTAGTGGTAGTCATGCACGAGGTCCAAGATGTGTATGAATGATTGAGGAACGGATGCTCATCACACTTAGGCTAGCTTAGATTCTCTCTCACCCTCTCTCCTAGCTTAGTAATATTATTTTCTAGCATACCTAGGAGTAGCATTAGTGTAGAAACACATCATACATCTCACTCTAGACTAAACCATACGTCAAAAAGCTAATACTAGTATAGGTGGGAGGATAGTGAACTACGGCCTAAGAATAAGTATCTAGATACCACAACTAGTCATTTGCGGAGTTCAATTGAATCGTGCATGAAACACTGGTATTCATATGGTTGAGTGTAGGGGTACCTCACCACTCATCACTGGTTGTCTGGATGCATAGTGGATGGATTGCTCTCGACCACTATCTACTCCTTATTAATCAGATCTTGGATGTCAACCTTTAGATTCCTACAATTATCTATATTATGTCTAGCTATCTCATAATAGTAGTAGTATTTTCGATAGGCATATCCTTAGGCACCTTAGGGTCTTATCCTTATCTGTTTGAAGTATCCATAACTATTAGCTAAATATGATGGTAGCATGCTCTTTCTTGAGTGGAGAATTTCTTCTTCCTAAGGTCCATTAATAAGAGGATTGTTCAAAAGTAGAGAGTACCTCATAGGTATCTTTATGTACTAGTCTCTACTTCTTTGAGGCCTATGTTGTTAAGGGGAAGATGAAGTAGTTAAGGGAGTGTTATTCTATCATAGAAAACACTTCTAGAAATTAGTGTTATTTTCTCTTATTTTGTAGTCTTGTTACTGTTGTTATGAACTAACATAAATTCCATGTCATTACATTGAACAGTTGCTTCTTCAATGTGTTTGGTGGCCAAGAAAGCATCATTCAAAGAGTGAGGCTTAGGATAAATTATCTTATTTTGAATGTAGTCATGACTGCATCTTCAAAGATTCCTTGTAGATGAAATTTCTTCAAATGATAAAAAAATTTCACTGATGCTACTATTCACCAAGAGATGAATTTATTTATGGTCTTATTTGGAGCTTGTTTGATGTCAATCAAAGACATCAAGCTTGTTATTTTAGACCCATTGAACTTAAAGCATTCAATGAAGGTTGCTAGGAGTTACTCCAGAAAGGTGATAGATCCATGTGCTAGGAACCTATACCATTGCAAAGATCTCCTAGAAAGTGAGTTCAAAAAACACCTTAATACAATGTATGGGTAAGGATCCAGAAGCATGCATTCATGTTGGAATGTGATCACATGAGTCATGGGGTCTCCCATCTTATGATTGTACTTGGTAACTCAAGATGTTGTCTAAGGAAATTAAAGAATTTCCTTACATGCTAAGTGCCTTTTCCAGTTTTTCTTCATTGTTTTGAAGATGGAGCAGCATGTCATTAAGTAAAGCAAGAAACTATAGATCTATTCTAGAGGAGTTGATGATAAATGGAAGTGTAGAAATTGGTGAATATGTTAAGGAAGGATGCATGTAAGAAATGAGTCCAAATGATGTAAGAGTAGGTATACCCAAAGAGGTTAGGTTATATGGGTATATGAGAAAGGAGAATATGCTAGTAGCTTGGGGAATGCTAAATGACTATGGAATAGGAGCAAAATGTGAAAAATGCTAGAATTGAGGTATGGTAGGCTATGGTTGAAGAATAGAGTGGGTAGTTCCAAATGATGGAATAGAGGATTGGAAAATGGAATGAGGATTACTATCATTGTTATATGGGAACAACTGATAATGTGAGATAGTGGTAATAGGAAGGCTAAATAGTTTAGTTGTATGTGAAAAAGATCTTTGTATAGTACTTTGAGCAACTAAGATGTTGATATTATGAATGTGATGAGAGTGAATGTTGCTTCTTCCAAGCTCTCATGCTATTTGCTCTTTGTCTTCATTTGTCAAATGGATATCTAATTCAAAGGTAACACTTGCTCTCCTTACTCTAAGAGTGACATGCGAACCAAAATATTGATCCAAGATGTTCTTCATCCTAGCTTCTTTGATTTATAGATGAACATGTTCTTGCATCTTCAACCTACAAGGACTTCACCATGCCTAATATCAATGTATTAGTTGCTGAAGTTAGAACCCTTAAAATTATAAAGAATAACAAAAAATCTAGTAAAGATGAACAAGCCTACATAACTAACAAAAGAAAAAGAGATAGGTGAGGAAGATTCAGAGGGAGATGAAAATTCAATTATCAAAATAGAGATTAAGAAATAAACTCAAAATAAAATGGTGGTCAAAATGCAAGATTAAGAGAAAGAGATTTAGTTATAGGAAGTGAAAATGGATTCAATATGGAAGGAAAAGATAGGGTCAAGACTCAATATCATATTACAACTTCTATAAAAGAAAATATCATACCATTGATAAATGTTGGACTAGAATTGGTTTTGAAATAATACATAGACAAACTTCATAAATAGAACAAGATACTCCCTCCTCATCTTAGAGGGATAATTAAGAAGAAGATCTATGAAATTATGTAGCCATCAATTCAATTAAAGAAATAAAACAAGATTTTAAATCTTATCCATAGGCTGGAAACACATTAACTATGAAGAAATCTTTGCACCAGTTGCTAGATTTGAAACCATGAAGCTCACTCTCTACATAGTAGCACATAAAGATCTAAAGATTCAACAAATGGATATTAGCTCAACATTTCTAAATAGATAAAATAAATAAGAAGTATACATCTACTAGCCAAAAGGTTATGTTATCAAATGAAAAGGGAACAAAGTGTGCAAACTCAACAAAGGTCTATATGACCTAAAGCAAGGACCCATGGTTGAGTTCTAGAGAATTAATGACTATCTTACTAGAAAGAATGATCAAAATTGCATATTTGAAACAACAATATATTTCAAGAAGGAAGGAGTTGATTTTATCATCATATCACTATATGTAGATGACATTATATTTATTTTCATTAATAAAAGGCTAGAAGAAGATCTCAAGAATGACATGAAAACTAAATTCGAAATGAAGAACCTTGGAGAACTCAAATACTTCATAGGAATTAAAGTGAACTAGGATATAGAGGGAATGAAGATTCATCAAATCAAATGCTAAAATTTCATCATTGAAAATTCAATCTAAGGAATGAGAAGCCATTTAGTAGTCTTTGCCATACAGTTTAAAGTTAATCAACAAAGTTAATACTCTCGTAGATACAACAATGTATAAAACCATGATTGGATTGCTTCAATTTCTGTGCCATACTAGACTAGATTTAAAATATACAACATCACACTTATCCAGATTCATGCAACAACTAAGAGAATCTCACATGCAAGCACATGTGCATCTCCTCAAGTATGTAAAAAGAACCTGCAACTTTGGGATTGAATTCACTAAAGTAGAAAATAGGCTTCATACATATTTACATGCTAATTGGGCAACAAATAATGATGGTAGATAATCCACATCATGAGCTCTCATTATGCATAGAAAAAATCCAATATATTAGAAATAAAAGAGACAATCATGCATTAGCTTATCCACTTGTGACCTAGAATTTATTGCCATGGCCAAATGCCTCTAACACATAGTCTAGTCAAATAAGCTTCTTTCACACTTAGGATTCAAAGTTGATCTTCCAAAAAATTTGTATTCTAATAATACAATAGTAATTAAACTATCCTAATACTATGTGCATCATAAAAAATCCAAACATATTAACATCAAGTACTATTTCATCAAGCAAGAAGTAAAGAAAGGAACCATCAAATCCATTCACATTAGTTCAAAAGAGAAACTTCTTAACTTACTAATAAAAAATCTTTTGTCTCACAGGATTAAGTACCTTAATGAATGTATAGGAATTTAGAGCATGACAAAGAAGAAAGGAAGTAAAGATGAAGAATGAAGATTACCTTCCACTCTAAGGAGGGATTGTTGGCGTTTTAGGGTAGAAGATAATAATTTTTTGTTTTTATTATACAATAGGATTTTATTTTAATAAAATATAAAAAATTTCTAGATTAATGGGTAAATGTAATGTTATTTTGGCCTCAATCATATATATATAATTTTAAGGTTTTCTTTGTTAGTTGAGCTATATTGTATTATTTTTACTATACTTTGCCACTTCACACACGCGCACACACGCACACACATACATTCAAAGCATCTCTTGGAAATTTGTGTTAAGGAATCATCATCATAATTTCAATAATAATTTATCTATTTCAACATTAATTCATCATTTGTTAACATTCATCAAGATCATTCATCATTATTTACTTAATCTTGGAAGTTGAATAGTCATAATTGGAGGCATTCACTATTTCAATTATATCTTAGTAATTTCATAATAATTCTCAATGATTCTAAATTTATTTGAAAGCTAAAATAGGTGGATATTTTTAGCTAAAATTTTATCTCAATATCTATTTTGATTTGAGAGAAATACGACTTACAATTTAGTAGATTTTTTGAGTCTTTAAATTTTACCATAATGAATGATGGTCAATTATTAAATCATAACAATATTATGTGATTCTATATTTATTTGAAAGCTAATATTTATGTAAAGATTTAGTAAAATTTTAACTTCAAAAACTTAATAACTTTTGAGTTATCATCTTTCCAAGTTGCACTACTAGAATTATTGTGATTTTTAATAGATTGAAAAGAACATAATATCACCTCAACTTTTGGATATCTTTTCTAGTACTTCCTTTTTAAAATTATAGAGAAATTTCTAAGATTTTAATATTTTATTAGCTAATTCTCTGTAAAATCAAGATAATTGACTAAATTTTTCATGCTTGAAATTCCTTCATCTCATATTTTCTAATTTTGTAAACAACCATGTCATAATTTTGTTGACTCAAGGATGATTTTTTAACCAATCATGGGGATATGATAAATAATAATTTTTTAGTCATGTTAATATAACCTTATTAACACATATGCATCAATTTGGCCTAAGATGCATCAATGCATCAACATTGACACAATCTCTATATTTACCTAAATAAATGTGCACCCACCACATTTATGGCACTATTAAGTCATTCTAGTAGCTACAATCTTGTAGTGTGATTTTGCAAAGGTTAAAATTTTCCCTCTAAGTGCCTACAAGATGGATTAAATGTATTGTAAGAAATTTTATTTTAGGACATGATGTACCTTGACACATTTACATGGTGAAGATAAAATCAAGATTTGTTCCATCTATTGTAGCACTTGGATTAGCATGTTATTTTACTTTAATTTCTTTTAATTTATCTTAAATGTTCCTTTACTTTTCATGCACTTCATCAACCATTTTATTCTATCACACTTAGTCAATTCGCATGAGTACGACTGATTTTAAGCATAAATGTATTAACATTTATTAATCCCAATAGTAAATCACTAGGTATAGCTAGCAAGGAAATGAATATGGTAAAATGGAAATGAATACTCCTTGCTAGGCTAGATTAGATTCACTTTCTGTATTTGGATTAGTTAAGTTACACTTAACCATATAAGTTAAACCCATACAAGTATGACTAGGAACATAATGATCAACATCTTAGTACTTGGTTATCTAAGGCATTCAACTAGTTCTAGGTTCATAGAATTTGATTAGATCATGCATGAATGCTTGTGATTTGTACAGTTGGATGTAGAATGACCTTACTAGTCATTAATATCCAAAGTAGATATGTAGGAAATGTTTTGTAATTCTTCTATTCTCAATGAAAATAAAACTTGAATAGATATTATGCATCTAAAGCACCCCTATAGATCTATTGTAATAATCTTTAAAATTATATGTTTTGTGAAGATAGATGATGAATCATAGATTGGTTGTGTCGACTAGGTCCCATCGATGCATGATTTGATGTGTTGATGTGACCCGATCAATGTAGTATCTATTTTTGCCTATAAATATGCACTCACTCGTCATGTTTATGGTATGTCTTGTCATAGTTGTAGTAGAGCTCTTGCAGTTTTGTCATTTGGAAGTTAGAATATTTTTCTACGTACCCATAGTAGGAGTCAAGAGTGTATGAATCTTTATTTGAGCATTGTTCTACCTAAACATAGTAATGTATGTAACAATAAAGATGAGCTTTTTGATAAACATTATAGCACTTGGAAATAGATTAATTATTTACTAATGCATTTAATGTTTTATGCAATTTCTTTTAATGCTTTAAGGAATTAAATAGCTAATTAGGCTAAACTAAGCTAGATTAAGTAGTAATTAATTAAGCACATAAGTACAACTACTTCGAGCACATGCTTGGTGCTTGGTAATCCCAATAATGCTTAATGTTTGGTAATCTAGTAGCAGTAAACATGTTCATGATGTGTATGACAAGTTGGAATGGATGCTTAAATTAGTAATTAAATTACTTCATTCCTTTCATCCTTTATTTTAAGTAGCCAAAACATAAGACATAAAAATAATAAAAATTATATGCCTCGATTACACTTAACCATACCTTTGCATATCACAACTCTAATTGGGAAGAAAATGAATGACTGTTAGGACAAGTTCACTTCCTAGAGGCTAGTGTACTACAAGACAGAGAGTCTATGAAATTTGATCAGATCATGCATTAATGTTTAGTGAATCATATGGTTGAGTGTAGGGGTATTCATTACTCATCATTAGCATCATTGCTAGGGACTCTTTTTGTTTGAAACATGTGCTATCTAGGCATAGAAAAGATCATTAACATTGTTGGACAAACCCTAAGGTTAAAATCATTTTGAAAATAAATATAATAATTTAAGCACACTAATATTTTATTGTAATTGCAAAATGTCTTCTTCTCACAACCATGATGATACTAAACCACCAATACCTCAAGAATGCAAGGTGGTATATACTCATCTAGATGACTATGTGCCTAATTTTAGCTTCACCTTGCATTAGGATGAACAACTGTGGTGGGAAGGTATAGAGGAAAACATTCTAATGGCTCTCGATTGATTTGTGCCTAGGATGCTACTCCAAAATCTTATGAGGTTGGACATCTAAGATCTTCAAGAAGAGTATGTTGTGCATGATTATGACTACTAGGACTACCATCCCACTGAAACAAAATGCAAGAGAGATTGACACCAGGAGACTATTTTTTTTGGATTATTCTTATTATTATTATTGTCACATAGCCCTTTCCAACTGAGACTATTCCTGGGTTTTCGTACCCATATGGGAGGCACCCTAGGTGATAGTCTCCTAAAATGAGTTTTCACAGGTGTTGGTGTATCCAAAATTTACACATTAGCACTTTCTTGGCACTAGAAGGAGGGCCATTTTTTAGCCTTTTATTTTCCATTTTCTGAAATATCAAATTTTCTTATTTTTTTCTATTTCTAATCCTGTTTTCTTTCTATTGCAAAATTGTTGTTTCCTTGAATTTTATTTTCCTTTTCTTGTGCTCCCTATTGAAAACCCACATCTCTAAACCCTTTATTTTCTATTTTTGCTAAGAAATTGATGTTTCCTATTTCCTAAAATTTATCATTTTCATTATTAGAATCCTAAACCTTCTTTTCCCAATTCTGATTTTGGTAGTCCTTACCTTAGTCCTAACTTTGGTAAGGTGGTTCTCACTAATTATGTAGTTTTAAATTTTCTTCTCTAAAATTTTGCATTTCACTTTTTTTTCCTTTTAAATTTTATAATTTCCTGCATTTAATTTTTTTTAAAATTATATATAGTAACTTTTAGTTCTCTGTCAAAAAATTTATTTTAGTATTTTTTTTCTTTTTAATTAATTTTATAGTTATATTTTAGCATTTATATTCTATAATTTTTATTTTATTAACACACCTCCACAACAAGAATCACTCATCCCAAAACTAAACAGCCCAATCACTCGTCACTTTACATTGAAAAGGCAACAAGCTTCACTTTTTTCAAGTTCAATTCCTAAGAAATCTCAGACTACGATGGCATCCCATAAACCCCCAACTCCCTTGATAAGAAATCCTTTTAACTTTAATAACTACCATGATATACCAAAATCCCTTCAAAACATAAATCTGTTCTTTGATCCTACAACCCCTATGAGTGATGCCCACCAACACATATAATGTTTGAAACCTTACTAGGGATCCAAAACATTGTACATAATGATGTGGCATGCAGGGTGTTCATAACAACATTTAGGAGAAAAGCAACTCAATGGTTGTTAATGCTTCCTGACACCTCTATTAACATATGGAAAGAATTCAAAAACAAGTTTTTGAATCAATTTGACAAATTCACAAGCCCTGCTATCGCATCAAGTAACTTCACTAGCTTAATAAAGTTTCGTGGAAAAAATGTTAGGGATTATAACCTTAGATTCCTTCATCAACTTGCTTATGTACTAGATGAGATGCGACCACAACATGATGGTATACTGAACTTCTATCTCTCTACCATCAATTCATTCTTCACTTATGCCATCAAATCTAATTCCAACATAATAGAAATATAAGGTGCAATGTGTAAATCCATGCAATTAGAGAAAATAACCCTTATGAACAGCATCCAAACCCAATTTGGGATGATGAGTGTTAGTAACCCTATGCAATCAAGCCCTCTATTCTTACTAACTTTTCAAACTTCTAATGTTATGCCTCAAATTATTTCTCTCTTTCAACCAACTCAACCTTTAAGTAATTACTCTCAATGTCCCATGTCCTCTTCATTCTTACTATCCAACACTAGTTTGAATGATGACTAATCAAAAGTCTTGATCCAATCCATTATAAACCCAAACGGGACATCGAATTCTGTTAAACCACCAAACCAAACTCAAGATTAGATGACCCAAATACTCCACTACAAAAACTATCCAATGAAGTGGTTGACCTAAAGAGAAATAATAACAAACACCCTATACAACTAGAAAAACCAAGTACATCAATCAACAATGATTATTGTCTTCTTCATAATAAGAGGCAACATTCCGAAAAGACTTGTCCTCAATTCTTTACATTGTATGGTGACAATACCTAAGGGAAAAAAATGGGAAAACCCCTATCATGATCCTTAATATACCTCATGAGATAGAAAATGAAGAGGTTTCCTCATTAGAACAAGTTATCGTAGGCAACCCTAATCAACATAAAACTTGCTACCATAAACTTAGTGACAATGTAAACAACACACAACAAAAAACTAGGAATAATTCCTATACATCTCCAAATAGAAGAGTTCCTAGTCAAAATAATGCAAACAATCAATTTGGGTCATCCCAAGTAACTACCCCACAAGGACTAAACCTCCTTTCTACACTTAGAAGAGCCTCATCTCAACAAGAAGCCAAGGATGAACATAAGAATTATGATTTGGTTGAGGACCTAAAAAGAGTTAAAGCGAACATTTTGATGTATGACCTCCTACAGTTCAACAAAATGAAAGAAGTGATTCGGGATATGGTTCATACACAAAAATTCACAAGGAAAAATCCAAAAGTTGTGACTAGACACAATCTAATATGAGCCTGTCCTCCTCATTAAGTTTAGTTTGGGTCTTGTGCTCAAAGTAGTCTACATAGTTTTACTTTTACCTTGTGAGAATATTGAGAATGAGAGCTTAATTACACACACACACACACACACATCTATATATTTGAGTAGTTATAATAATTAAAAATCATATAATTAGATTCCAACCAAACATTGCAAAGGTAGTAAAAATTCCAACCAGACATGTGAAAGATAGTCAAATTAAGTAACTTAACATGAAAAATATCACCATATTTGAGGGAGGATATAAATCTGATCCAAAAACACATATTCAAGCCTTTCACGATGCTTGTGCGTTACAAAATATTGAAAATGATTGGAAAAAATTAAATCTATTTCCCAGGACACTCATCAAGGAAGCAAACAAATAGTATTGGTCATTGGAGCTAAAATGTATCTGCAGATAGAGTATCATGCTAGAGCTATTCAATAATAAATATCATACGTACTCCTGAGTGTCTAATCTAAGAAGTTACATCTATGCATGAAAGTAAGGAAGACATGAACCCTTGGACACCATCATGAACATATAATCTTCTCTCATACATCAATGCCTTGGCCATGGTTATTCTTAGTGGAGACAACTTTGCCACATCATTGATGGACTTAAATTAGAAATGAGAAAAACACTTAGGGTTTTTGCCCAAGGAAAACTATTAGAACTTAGAGCCCATCAGATTCAAAGGCTAATAGAGTAGGTTGCAAAAGAAGAATTAGAGTTGAGGAAATGGGAAAATGCTAAGAAATATTATAGGGATTCTTCCATCAAAAAAAGGAAGGCGGTGAACAGAAAGACCTTGCTAATCCAAAAATCTATGTTTAAAATTTTGGCTAAGGTAGATAAAATGTGGGATTCATTAGATGAAAAATTCCAAACTACTCTAAAGATCATACAAGAATCAATAAAGCAAAGTAGTGATCATAACCATAGGAAGCAAACGAAGTTGAATGTGTCTACCAAAGAGGTAAGGATAAAGTTACTATAGTAGAAGAAGTTGTGGAGATAGAATTAGAAGATGATGGTAGGTGTGATAGCTACCAATACGAACATCCTAAGGGATGTTTCCCTATCATGTCATAATTACAAAAGCCGAGGATGTACACGTTGAATCCTAGACTACAAAGAAGGTAAACACCCAAGAAATTGACTTATCCTCAAGGTAATCTAAGGCAATTTCACCAACTATAACAAGCTTATTATCCAAGTGGAACTATAGCACACCTGTATGAGTAGTACCAATAATGGCAACACCCATAGTCATGGGGGATGCCACCACCAAGGTAGAAATACCTTTATAGGTAGATAGATACATATGGGTATTATGTTTAGTAACCAATGTCTCCACATGACTCTTCTAGTCACGTTTCTTTTTAGCATTACTACTACACTTCAGAGTATCACAGAACTCATTCTCCATCTACTAGAGGAAAATCCCCATATCCCTATTATGCTTCTCATTATTTACCACATGTTCCTCCACCCTTAATCCAATTACATCCTACTTCATCTATGTGGGGTGAAATTCCTCTGCAGCTGCAACAATGTAATGCTACTAAGGCTATCAAATTACAACCAGCTTTTCAATCGAGTGGTTTAAAACCTAGATCCCAAAAATGACCATTCTTCCAATGCAATAGTCCTCAAAATTCCTCACAAACTAATGTGGCTAGTTGCCCTACCGCTCCATCATTCTCTGCATCAAATCCTTTTGACAGCCTTTCAAAGAAAATGCCTCCTAAAATCCACATTGTCATGTTAACCCATGTTGCATCTGATTGAATCAAGGATGGCAACCTTCCTGAGAAAATATCTAACTCTAGAAGCCCTCTCATCTACTTGCAAATAATTATACATCAGCCATGCAAGGCACTTCTTAATTCAAGTTACGACGTTAATCTAATTTTCCATAACATGTACAAAGCGTGAAACTTGTCACCTCTCAAGAAGAGCAATATCTATCTAGAATTAGTAAACCATTCAATCATTATTTCTTTGGAACTTGTGGAGGACATTGTGGCTAGTATTTGTGAGTGGTCCTATCTTATCAATTTTTTGGTGATCAAGGTTGACAACTATAAGGGAGACTTCTCAATTATTATGGGAAGAGTATGGTTGAGTACTGTTGATTCATGAATGGGCATCAAAGATCTCTCCTTTAAAATTTCCAAGGAGAATGAATTTGAAAAGATCGATAAGAAGAGAGTTTCATGTATCACATACAGTGATACCAAGTGCAACTATGTGCATAAAATCTAGTCTATCAAGAGCACACCCATCAAAGCATGTAAACAATGTGTAGATGAATCTAAAGTTCAAAGGTGCCTATACATAGAAGCCATAAAAATAGGAGGGCACATAATTGCTAAAAATTAATCTTGGAAGTAGAACACTTTGCATGGAACTTGTTGAGAGTTTGACATGTGCCTATATTGAAAGAAAGGATAAACTAGAGCAAGTTCATTACCAACTGTTTGATAATGTAAATGATGATACCTATTGGGGAGAGTTGGAAATCCCTAAAAATTTTAAACAAGAGCCCTTAGAGTTGAAAACTCTACCTACTAGCATGGAGTATGCATTTTTGACAAATGGTAAGTTAGTAATAATCAATGTCAATCTTGCTCATGAATAGAAAAAAATGTTGTTGAAGGTGGTTAACAAATGGCCAACAACATTGCTTGGTTATATCCTGAACTCATAGAAATTGATCTTAGGATATGCTAGCATCATATCTACACTGATTTAGCCATAAAGCTAAAGAGGTAGGTGCATTGGTAGTTGAACCCCAAATTGAAGTAGATTGTCAAGAGGAAATCGAACAACACCTTAAGGCAAGGTTTATCTATCCCATTGGGGATAGTGAGTTTGTTAGTCCACTCATGATTGTGCTAAAGAAAGGTGGCAAGTGGCAAGTCTACATCAACTTCTGGCTATTGAATATGTAAACATTCAAATATCACTTTCCATTACCATTTGTGAATCAAGCGTTAGACACTATATCTAGGCATTGCTATTATAGTTTTCTAGATGGTTATAGTGGCTATAACCAAATCCAGATCATGCTAGAGGATCAAGCCAAAATAACATTTACAAGTCCTTGGGGGACTTTTGCATATTAAAAGATGCTTTTTGGTCTATGCAATGCTCCTATAACATTCTAATGATTGAAGTTAAGCAATTTTTTAAGAAAAAATTGCTTGTGGGATGGAAGTCTTCATGGATGACTTCTTCACCTATGGCTCTACATTTGAGCAAGCCTTGGACTACCTTGAGTAAGTGCTTAAAAGGTGTGTGGAGACAAATATTCAACTCAATTGGAAGAAGAGCCACCTAATGGTCTATGAGAACATTATACTAGGGAATAGAATTTCTTAAGCAGGGATTGAGGTGGACCTTAAAAAAATAATTGTCATCCAAGGAATAACTCACAAACCATAAACTGTTAAAAATGTTTGGTCATTCCTTGAACACACTAGCTACTACCATTGATTTATAGAAAATTTCTCTAAAATTGTAAAATCATTGGTTGAGCTAACAAGGAAAGATGCTTCATTCATCTATACCAAGGAGTGCAAAAAAGCAGTCTAGAGCCTCAAGCAAAATCTAATAAAGACTCCAATTCTACAAGCACCTGACTATTCTAGACCATTTCATATCATGATAGATGCATCAAATTATGTCTTGGGATCCATGATTATGTAGTTGGATGACAAGAAACATCCATATTACATCCACTAAACAAGTTGAAGCATTGTGGGTGCATAGTTGAATTACACCACAACAGAGAAAGAATTAATGGTGGTGGTGTATGCTCTAAAACATTTTAGGAACTATGTGCTTGGCTACAAAGTGTTTTATGCAGCCATTCACTTCCTCATGAACAAGCCAATGAGGAGCCCCCATATTATACAGTGGTTGGTGATCTTGTAGGAATTTGATCTTACAATGCTAAATTGAAAGAGAATTAAGAATGTGATCATTGATCACTTGTCTTGATTACAATGGGATAACAAAGAGGAGGAGAGTTTTGCTCTTTGATTAATTTCCTAATGAACTCCTCTTTATGAGTGTAGTAAATGAATAAGTGATCATACAACCAAAATGGTACGATGGCATCCTCACTTATCTTCTCACTGAGAAGATGCCACAAGATCTAGACCACAAGAAGAGATAATAGTTTTTTTATCAAGCCAAACGCTTCATGGAAATCAACAGACACCTTTATAAGGTGTGTGGCCTAGTTCATTGGCATGTACTTGATGCTAATCAACTACATGTTCTCTAGGATGCTCATGAGTTTCCTTGTAAGGGCCACTATGCTAGGAGATGCATGGCCATTAAGAGCTTGATGGCAAGGCATTGTTGGCCAACCATCTTTAGGGACACCCACCAATTTGTCTACTCTTGTGAACATTTTCAATGAGATGGTGGGATAACCACTCAAATGAAAGAACCTCAATAGTGGATCCAACCCTTTGACATTTAGGGCACAAAATTCATGGTTCCCATCACACCCATGTCAAATGGAAAGGCATATATAATCATTGTCATTAATTACTGCACAAAATGGGCAAAAGCAACAACTGTCATTGACTATACACCATCGATTACTACATGGTTTGTACATTAAAATGTTGTGAATAAGTTTGGGGTGCCATGTGCATTGATTTATAACAACGAAACCCATTTTACAAGTGCTAGTTTTTGCAAGCTTATGTAACACTTGGAGGTTGAACATAAATTAACAACACCCTACCATCCCCAAGCCAATGATCAAGTAGAAATTAACAATAGAGAGATCATGAAGATCCTAACAAAAACTATTAGCAAATATAATAGATATTGAAGCACAAAACTCAATAATGCCCTCTTGGCCTACTAACCAATATGAAAACTCCCTATAGGCTACTCTCCCTCTGAGATGGTGTACGAGAAATTACCAATACTTCCTATGCAATCTAAGCTCCGTTCATTTTCAACAACATGTGATCTAGATCTTGACCCCAGTCTAGCACAAAGAGAAAAATTGATCAACCATAACGTGCTAGATGAAAATCAATTAGTGGCCTTATCTTGAAATGAAGTACATAAGGCATTCAACAAAAAGCATCATGAACTTAGAATATGGAAAGTGAGATTTCAACTATGAATTAAGGTTCTCTACTAGAACCCCACACACATACCTCAACAAACTAAGTTCTAGATGTTGGCCTTACATCATTTATAAAACCTTTCCTTCTGGGCCCATGTTGATCTACAAACCTAAGAGCCCGAACAAAAAGTAGTTGGTTAACATGCAACAAGTTAAACCTTTCCATAAACCCATGCAAGCTAGTGGAAGCAATGCCTCAATGAATGAACAACCATGCTCAATTTGTCAAATCTCCTCCTTATAACTTAGTCATGGGGTAGATGGCCATCTATGCTAATCATTATAGTGGCTTCTTAGTTTTTTTTCTTTTTGATTTTCACATTTTTTTTTTTACAATTTGTTATATTTCCAAATTTTTGTTTTACAACATCATTCGTATATTTTATCTTTATTGAATATTTTACAATTTGTTTTATAGTTTTCCTTATTTGGATGTGAATTTTTTCTCGTCTTCTAATAAAAAGTGCTTTATTGCCAATAGGACATAGTGTTACTGTTGCTATTTACTAATGGTGATTTGTACTTAACATTTTTGATTGCTAATGTCTAGTTTCTATTTTTGAATTTTGATGATTGATGACTAAGATGGGTTTCTCTTTTCATGAAATAGTTAGTAAGTCCACATCACCCACCCATCCACAAACTCTATGGTTTTCCTTGTTTTGGAAATATGAGATCCATTTTTCATTAATAAAAATTTAACAAACTTGAAAAAGATTCAAAGGTTTGAAAAGGATGTGGTGTCAACAGGATTCAATACTCTTTGTGCCTCTCTACTTGCTTGAGTGCATGTGTGTTTTCATGGATTTATTATCATTCTATGTTGACCAATAATAAGAAGTTGAATAAGCTTTGCATGGTGTGGTTTCCATCCAAGAAAAAAAACTCTTAAAAAATAAAATAAAAAAATAAAAACGAAAAAACATGATAGAAATTCAAAGCACACCCTTTAGACAAAATAAATAGGCTACAAGCACTGGTTATGAGACTAGAAAGACATGTTAACCATGCCTAAAGGTTTCCTCAAACTAAGGCCCTTTCTCACTTCCTGCTTCTCTTTTCTTCTTAAATAATGAATAGTGGTTGTTCATGGGAACACTCTTGTGTCTCAAGAGGGTAGATAGATCCTAGAGTTGCGATTCAAAGTCACTAAAAGTGATTAGTTCTTGTCTAGACTAAGGTTGGACTTTATTGAGTCACTTAATCATGACTCTCATAAGGAACTTCATGTGACCATGATTGGGACATCCATTCCACCCTTCTCTCATCCATTTGTGCTCTCCATAACTCACCTCACTATTAATTTTCATGTTTTTGTTTCATGTCTTAGTTTGATGTGTTGACATTCCTAAATAAATTCTTTGAGTTTCATCCTTAACTTTTCGTAAGTGTTAGTAAACTATGGGGACCATGGACTCTTTAGTTGAGATTATGCAATGGTAAAAATGGCATTTACCACTTTAAGGATGATCCACTTACATATCTCATGGTTTGGTTAGTTAAGTTCCTTACCCTTAGACATGGCCCCAATCAAAATCTTTCATGCTCCCCATTATGTATCCAACTATATGCTCCTTAAAACATTCTTCTTCATCAAATCTCATTCTGTACTGATTCCTTAATTTTCTGAATATTGAAACCCTCTTCTAATATTTTCATCATGTTCTAGGCTTTTTGCGCTTCCATTTGATCCAAATTTTGCTTAAAAACTCCTTGTCTTTCATTACTTTTGACAAAGTTAATGAGGGTCAAAAACTACGTCAACTCAACCTCATTGACTAGGCTCCATCAACGTAGCCTAAAAATTCTATAAATACCATCCCAACACTTTAAAAATTTTTTCATTTTCTTTAAAACAAGAGGGGATTTTTGCAATTTTTTAGAGCCCATAACTTTCACACTATTTGTCCAAATTACTCCATTATTCGATCTTGTAGCTACCAAAGGTAAGCTCCTAGTCATGGGGGCCACAAACATTAAGGTTTTTGATGAAAAGTTTTTAAAATTTTTCTAACTTCCCCAAAGGATTAATGAATAAAATAATATTAAATCATCAACATTTGAGAGTGTAGCCCCTCCAACAAACTCTGATAAAGCTAAAATTATTTATTAATATTAAAATAGTTAACTAGGCCATGATGACAACTTAGCCAAGTGTAACTACCCCAAGAAATAAGGTATTCCAATGTTTCAAAGTTATACATTAAGTACTAATCCTTGGTCATGTCATGAGTACAAATGGCACCTAGACCAGAATGCTTGCAAGAAGGAGGACCATTACAACCAAAGGACAAAAAACCTAGAACTGGAAGGGGCTAGGAAGAACAAGCCCAAGAGTAGGTAGTAGAAACTCACATAACAAGACCTTGTTGAGAGGTGTCTTAAGTGGAATTTGTTTGATAGATTCCTAAAGAAGAGGTTGCGATTGAACAATTCCAAAGAGAAGAGGCATTAGGGCCCATACAAAAACTTGAGGTCACATTGACACAAGCCTACCTAAACATGATTAAGCCTCATGATGTCCAACACTTAGTTCTCCAAGAATTAAACTTTGGATCATTCTTGGAATATGCTCCACCAAAATTCAAGACACAATTGCAAAGCTCTCCCATGTGGTCAATTATCACTACCAATGGGGAGTGGTACATGGGAGAGCCATATCTCTTTTAGAATAGTAGATAGAGAAGAGCCACTATGAGAATCGAGGACATCNAGATGATAGCCTTCTCCACCTATGCCTATTCTGCTCTAAACAAGAAATTTCTTGTTAACCTTTCATAGTTAATCTATCTAGAGATAGATAAGTGCTTCAAGGAGAATGAACGTGCAAGAAAAACCCTACCATTTTCATGCCTTATCAGAAAACTTTGTAAAATGATAAGGATAGTCTACTACATCAATGATATGATCAAGCATAATCCCATCGTCTCTTGGTCTGAAATGATAAAGGACCATATCAAAAGAAGAGGAGTAGTTGCCACAACCTCCACCACCCACTCAAGAAACAACATTAGAGGCTTGTGCAACCATTGAGTGCCTATGCAAGATCTGAAAGTAACTCTTACGTAAGTGGAAGCAACAAGCAAGAATAAGTGGTGGGGACCCATTTGTGTACCATCATACAATGAGTAACCTCAATGAAGTGGCTCAAATGATAAGCTAGATGGAGAGAGGTGGGCCAATATTCCTAGCTCAAAGAATGCAGTTTCCCATGAGGTTGAATCTTAGTGCCTGAGAGGTGATGGTGTCCCTCTCACAATAACAAAAATTCCCAAAAATCTCTAAGAATGATGCTACTTTTTTGGTGCACTTGGAAGAAAGCAAAGGGGAAACTATATTGGTGATGTAGCACCAAGGGTAGGATATAGTAGAAGTAATTGTTGATAGAATCATCAAATCATTGAACACACCAATGGTTTCTGCATTAGATTTTTCTGCACTTAGAGATGTGCAAACATCTACAAGAACTATCAGTGGAAGACTGAATGTAGCCTAAGATGAAGAGTTGTTGGATCAACTAGTGAAAACTTGGTAATTGATTTCACATATCTTTGATTTTCCAAATAATATCATCACAACCCAATCATAGTTTCTTGAAGCAAAAGGCAAGTGCATCATTTTAGAAGGACAACCCGAAATAGCGTAAGCACAAAACCAATGCTTAGCTACAAAGATTGCCAAATTAAGATCTTGTCTTGCTGATCCTGCACTTCTCAACCCTACATTGACAAGAGATTATGCTTTTCAATAGATTTATGATAGACTCAAACAGGTTGAGGCAAGGATGGTGATTATTGTCTTTGATTAGTTCATGGCTAAGGTCAAACCATATTCAGTTCAGAAGGACTTGGTCCATACACATCAAGAGAATGAGATGCTAATCATAGAAAATCATTGCCTACAGAATGTTGATGTGAAAAAATAACAAATGTAAGAATTCATCCATCAAGAGTAGAATAGCTAACCAAGGTAAACACTAAGCTTAGGAGATTAGTAGTAGAGAATAGAGATCTCTCCATTGAGAAGTCTATGCCTTACACCAAAATCTACGATCGAGATTGCCACCTAGAAGAACAAGGCTCTAAAATTTAAGAGAGTCAAGAACACTACAAAGATTAGGTTGGCCTACAGAAAGAAGTTAATGAAAGATACATCAAGATGGCTAAGGCAAAAGTCAATGAGACCCTCCAGCAACTCCAGCAAGGAAAAGAAGTATGCCAACCTATCATTGATGGGATAGATGCCTACAATAAAGAGGAGATTTGCATGAAGGAGTTGTAAATAGAAGAGATAACTGAATACATGGAGCTTACAAATCTTAGATAAGCAAACCTAGTAATGATGATTTTTGGATGGCCATAGTTAGAGTTAGAAAAATAGATGGCTAGCTCGTACTTGTTGTACAAGGTAGAGTTCAAGCACCACAAGGAGACCAAGTAAAATCTTAAGACTAAAAATGATGAACTAAAAGTTATTAGGGAAAGATTTACCAATCAAAGATCAACCACTAAGAACTTAGCCAAAAGAATGAACGATTACAAAGAGTTATAGAATGCAATTAAGACATTCGACATCAAATGTAAATAATTTGTTGCCTAGATTATTAATGTCAAGGAGCTATTCCCTAGCAATGCCCTATCCTTGGGATGTTTCCATTTCAACCCACATTGGTGAAGCTTCATGGACCATGCACTATCCTAGGAGTAAGGGGTAGAAGATGAAAGAATTGTTGGATGCTTTCCATCTTTCACTAGAAGTTGCAATAGTAGCAAGATAACCACAATAACCTCAAACACCACATGTGTCCAAAGCAGGGGAAGGTTCCTTAGAACCTTAGGAGCCTCCACCACCTAGGACTATTTAATATTCTCCATCATCTTCATGCCATCAAAGGAAATGTGTTTGTCAAATTTTTTCCTAGTGTTTAATTTTGTAGGCCTTAATGCTAGAAAATTTTGTAATGATTGTATATCCATACACTTCCCCACTTAGTATTTGTTTGTGTTTTTCATACATCTATCATCAATGAATAATCCCATACCTTCCTAACTTTGTAAATAACTTGAGGATGAGTTTTCATTTAGTCATGGGGGCATGATGAATCATAAATTAGCTACATCGACTGGGCCCCATCAACTAGGACCTGTTAATGCATGATTTGATGCATTGATGCGGCCCCATCAATGTAGTTTCTTTTTGACCTATAAATATGCACTCACCCATCATGTTTATGGCATGTCATGTCATAGTTGTAGTTGAGATCTTGCATTTTTTCCATTTGGAAGTTAGAATATTTTTCTAAGTGCTTGCAATAGGAGTTAAGAGTAAAGGAATCTTTATTCGAGCACTGTTGTACCTAAGCACAATAGTGTGTGTGGTAATAAAGATGAGCTTTTTGATAAACCTTGCAGCACTTGGAAATAGATTAATTAGTTATTGATGCATTTAATGTTTTATGTAATTTCCTTTAATGCTTTAAGTAATTAATAATTAATTAGGCTAAACTAAGCTAAATGAAGCTAGATTAAGTAGCAATTAATTAAGCACATAAGTACAACCACTTTGAGCATATGCTTGGTGCTTGGTAATCTCAATAATGCTTAACATTTGGTAATCTAGTAGCTCTAAACATGTTTGATGAGACGCGACTTACACTAGGCTGCGATATCGCGGCCAACACGATATCGCGTACGCGATATCGTGTCCCGCCACCATTTCTATAAATAAGAGGCGGAACTCCCTTCATTTCCCAATCCTGGCTAGTGTAGCAAAGCTCTGGTAGATTGATCACTCCAGAGTTAGAATTTTTCCCCATGTGCCCGCAGTAGGAGTCCTAGAGTGAACGACTCTTTATTCGAGCAGCTTGTAACCTGAACCCAAGTTGTGTACGGCAATAAAGACGAACTTGTTTGGATAAACCTTGCAGCACATGGTTTCATTTATTGCTTTATTTCCTTCTTTCCTAGTGCATTCAAGTACGACTTGATTACGAGCGTCTACGGACGTGTACGGCTAGTCAAGGAATCGGCTGCTTGATGCAATGCATGAGAATGACTCAATTACGAGCATTGGATGCTTGGTAACCCAGTAGCGTATTCCAGGATTCTGCGCTTGGTAACTCCCGGGTCCGATGTGTACGGCTAGTTGAGGAATCAGCTGCTCATTGCTAGGCTAGATTTTTATCCTAAGCCCTGGATTTTTTCGTTTTTCTTCCTAACCCCTATACCTTCGGTAGTCATCATCTATATTTTCCCAGATCCATATCAGCCATACCACACCTTGGCCAGTGAACCTAAACCGAAGCAAGGTATGCTTTACTTAATGATTCATTTACCCTTGCTAATATATGATGGTGTTGTGTGTGCAGATGACAATCATACAACAACGGAATGGATCTGGAGCAGACACTTGGAATGGAGCAGCGCTGAAGCAGCATGCAAGGAGTGGAATTGATAATGCACTTACAGATGGACAATGAAAGGCGTAATCTAGGCATTGGCAGCAACAAGACTTTTCTTCTTTCTTCTCTTCTATTCTCTCTCCTCTTTTCTCTAAGCTGCCAACTGTGGCCTGATGTCATTGTAATAAGGTGTTCACCCATGTTGTCATGAACACCAGTTTTTGTCAAGTCTTGTAATAAAGACCGTTCACATGTCATCCCATTAGTTCCATTTTCCCTAATAATCCCATACCTACCTGATATCATTGTAAGGAACTCAAGGATGAGTTTTCATTCAGTCATGGGGGTATGATGAGACACGACTTACACTAGGCCGTGATATTGCATACGCGATATCGCGGCCGACGCGATATCACGTCTTCTCCTGCGATATCGCGTACTCGATATCGCGTCCCTTCTCCATTTCTATAAATAAGAGGCGGCACTCCCTTCATTTCCCAATCCTGGCTAGTGTAGCGAAGCTCTGGCAGATTGATCACTCCAGAGTTAGAATTTTTCCCCATGTGCCCGCAGTAGGAGTCCTAGAGTGAACGGCTCTTTATTCGAGCAGCTTGTAACCTGAACCCAAGTTGTGTACGGCAATAAAGACGAACTTGTTTGGATAAACCTTGCAGCACGTGGTTTCATTTATTGCTTTCTTTCCTGCTTTCCTAGTGCGTTCAAGTACGACTTGATTACGAGCGTCTACGGACGTGTACGGCTAGTCAAGGAATCGGCTGCTTGACGCAATGCATGAGTACGACTCAATTACGAGCATTGGATGCTTGGTAACCCAGTAGCGTATTCCAGGATTCTGCGCTTGGTAACTCCCGGGTCTAATGTGTACGGCTAGTTGAGGAATCGGCTGCTCATTGCTAGGCTAGATCGTGTGATAAGTACGACTTAGTTACGAGCACCCACGGGTGTGTACGGCTGGCTAAGGAATCGGCTGCTTATCACACGTAGGCTAAATAGGTGCCTCAGTACGACCACTTCGAGCACTTGCGTTACGTGTGGCGATCCCAGTAACGATTAGCGTTTGGTAAGCTGCAGTTGCATAGTTCAGGGTGTGTCCGGCAAGTGGGAACGGATGCTGACGCTAGTTAATTTAGACTTAGATCTTAGTTAGAGTTAGTTTAGTTTTCTCAACCCTTTCTCCTGGTAGCATAGAAGATAAGCCGAAAATACCAAAAAAATCACATACCTCAGACTTGCTTAACCATACACCGTGACACATACAAGCAAGCCTGGGAAGACAACGAACGATTAACCCCAAGTGTTTCTTGTGGCGTTAAGGCATTTAGTCTGCGGAGTTCGACCGGATCGCGCGTGTACGCTCGTATTCGTATGGTGGAGTGTAGGGGTACCTCGCCACTCATCATTGGCGCCGTTGCCGGGGACTAAGTGTTTTTTCGCCAATTTAACATAAGGGATATCACTCACATCGTTGTGAGCTTAAAACGAACCTTAGGGTTAATCAGTTAATCAAGAACAATAAATAACGGTAAAATTAGCACACCAATAGAAATGGCTTCTTCTCACGAAATAAACTCACCTAAGGACAATACAGGAGAAATTCAGCATCATATGCATAACCGCAATCAACCATGTCCTCAACAATCTAAGGTCACATATACTAATCCCGATGAGTATGTGCCGGATTTTACCTTCGTTTTCCATCAAGATGAGCAACTG
>MNCI01031498.1:1184748-1302844 GCA_015680685.1 Gnetum montanum
ATTGTAAGGAACTCGAGGACGAGTTTTCATTCAGTCATGGGGGTATGATGAGACGCGGTTTTCACTAAGTCGCGATATCGCGTACGCGATATCGCGGCCGACGCGATATCACATCCTGCCGCCATTTCTATAAATAAGAGGTGGCACTCCCTTCATTTCCCAATCCTGGCTAGTGTAGCGAAGCTCTGGCAGATTGATCACTCCAGAGTTAGAATTTTTCCCCATGTGCCCGCAGTAGGAGTCCTAGAGTGAACGGCTCTTTATTCGAGCAGCTTGTAACCTGAACCCAAGTTGTGTACGGCAATAAAGACGAACTTGTTTGGATAAACCTTGCAGCACGTGGTTTCATTTATTGCTTTATTTCCTGCTTTCCTAGTGCGTTCAAGTACGACTTGATTACGAGCGTCTACGGACGTGTACGGCTAGTCAAGGAATCGGCTGCTTGACGCAATGCATGAGTACGACTCAATTACGAGCATTGGATGCTTGGTAACCCAGTAGCGTATTCCAGGATTCTGCGCTTGGTAACTCCCGGGTCTAATGTGTACGGCTAGTTGAGGAATCGGCTGCTCATTGCTAGGCTAGATCGTGTGATAAGTACGACTTAGTTACGAGCACCCACGGGTGTGTACGGCTGGCTAAGGAATCGGCTGCTTATCACACGTAGGCTAAATAGGTGCCTCAGTACGACCACTTCGAGCACTTGCGTTACGTGCGGCGATCCCAGTAACGATTAGCGTTTGGTAAGCTGCAGTTGAATAGTTTAGGATGTGTCCGGCAAGTGGGAACGGATGCTGACGCTAGTTAATTTAGACTTAGATCTTAGTTAGAGTTAGTTTAGTTTTCTCAACCCTTTCTCCTGGTAGCATAGAAGATAAGCCGAAAATACCAAAAAAATCACATACCTCAGACTTGCTTAACCATACACCGTGACACATACAAGAAAGCCTGGGAAGACAACGAACGATTAACCCCAAGTGTTTCTTGTGGCGTTAAGGCATTTAGTCTGCGGAGTTCGACCGGATCGCGCGTGCACGCTCGTATTCGTATGGTGGAGTGTAGGGGTACCTCGCCACTCATCAATGTTCAAAATGTGTACGACAAGTGAGAATGAACACTTATGTTAGGATTAGTTAGGCGTAGTTAGTTAGAGTAAATTATCAATTAAATTACTTCATTCCTTTCATCCTTTATTTTTTAAGTACCCAAAACATAAAACATAAAAATAATAATAATTCCTCAATTACACTTCACCATACCTTATCATATCACAAGTGTAATTGGGAAGACAATGAATGACTATTAGGGCAAGTTCACTTCCTAGAGGTTAGTGTACTGAAAGACATAGAGTCCATGACATTGGACCAGATTACGTGTGAATGCTTAGTGATTCATATGGTTGAGTGTAGGGTTATCCACCCCTAATCAATAGATATAATTATATTACTATGCCGATAGCATGGAAAATATGCATAATTTACAAATATGATGAACATTTTCTTGCACATGATATATAGGCATATGAGAATTTGGTCAAGTGTTTGATGAAAAGCAATAACACATCCTACTTTGAGTACAAATGTGTTATTTCTTGTATTTCAAATTCATCTATAATAATGACATATCATTAGAAGACTACTGAGTTGTTGTGTCCATACATCATGCGTACTCAACACATGGAGTGAATATGGAAAATGAAGACTCTAGAGACAAGGAAGAAAAGCCTACTAACAAGAACTAAATGACCATTATGACAAGGCCTAGGAAGGTAGTATCAAGATTTAAAATGAATATGTCAAATAATGATGAGAAGAAAGATGAAAAATCTATAATCATAAAGATGAGCATGTAGAGAAGAAAGAAGATTATGAGTCAAAGTAGTAAGACTATAGAAGAATGCAAAAAATTGCACAAAAGATGTGACAGAAACATTAATGTGCTTATATGTGTACTCCATCATTAGAAGGTTGTTCTATAGAAGTCTATATGGAGTAACAAATTGATAGAATGGGCAATCAGGATAATTTGGAGAATGTGATCAAGGCATTATCATGCACAATTAATAATAATGATAAGAAAATGTTGATGAAGATCTCATAATACTCTAGAAATATGGCCTGTAACACTATCATAACAACTTATTTTTAAGAAACCATGATTCCACAAGACATAGAATGGTTTACAAATCAAAGAGTGTGAATAAACTTTATAGAGAAATATAAGGTTAATTCTCAAACTGCACTAAAATCAACAATTTAATATTGGAACACTAGGCTTACTCCAAATGCTTTACATAAGAATAACATTATAAGAACATTCATAAGTAAAGATGTGAAATCAATGTTATACTTTGCAAGAATCAAGATCATGGTGAGATACACTCCAACTATGATAATAAAATTGAAGATATCATAAGAAGAAAAAGCAATGCAAGAAGAAAGAATCATCAGAACTTAAGTGATAGAGCAAGATGTGAAGAGACTTTATAGAGAAATATTAAGATTAATTCTCAAAGTGCACTAGAATCAACAATTTAATATTGGAACACTAGGCTCACTCCAAATCCTTTACATAAGAATAAAATTATGAGAACATTCATAAGCAAAGATATGAAATCAATGTTATACTTTACCAAAATCAAGATCATGGTGGCATATACTACAAATATGACAATGAAATTGAAAATATCATAAGAAGAAAAACCAGTGCAAGAAGAAAGAATCATGAGAGCTTAAGCAATAGAGCAAGATGTGGAAAGACTTTGCAAAGAAATATAAGATCAATTCTTAAGAGTGCACTAGAATCAACAATTTAATATTGTAACAGTAGGCTGGCTTCAAATATACTGTGCATAAAAATAACATTATGAGAACATTCCTAAGCAAATATGTGGAATCAAAGTCACACTTTGCCAGAATCAAGATCATGGTGGAATACACTGCAAATATGATAATGAAATTGAAAATAACATAAGAAGAAAATGCAATGCAAGAAGAAAGAATCATGAGAGCTCAAGCAATAGAGCAAAAGATGAAGCAGAGAAATTTCAGGCTTACGAAAAGGTTGTAACTGCAAAATTAGAATTTCCGAAGAAATATGAGACTGAAAGAAGTTGCCGAATTGAATAATGACACAACAAAGATGAGATTTGACATGGAGAAGTTGAAATCAGAAAATTAAGTCGGTGGCATTTGAAACAAGCAGCAATTTTGCTGCTGTCTTCTTCTCCTATTTTTTTCTTGCATTCTCTTTTGGCCATCAACCATCATTAATGTCTCAGTTTGTATTTTTCGTGATTAAGAAACCCATTGTACAGCAAGTTCTGTTTTTGTATTTGTATTTTATGATGATGTGAAGGACAGTTTTATTTTTCAGGTAACCGATACTTATATTTGCACAGCAGCAATGCACAAGCTCTGTTTTGCATTCTCACTTTTAGTAATTTAATTTAATTTTGACTTCCTATTCTCGTGTTCAGGTCCTTGTTCTCCATTTTAAAAAAAAAAAATTCCGGCTTTTTGGTATTGTGTACCAAAGCAATTCTAAAATTTTTCAATATATTTTTCTCCTCGACTAATTATTAGTGGAATTAGAGCATTCCTTTTAGTTTTTGTTAAAATAATGTTACAAATTACAGATAGATTAATTGGAGGTAAGAACTAGGAGATCGAAATATCTTAATCTTAATGTAAGATGCTCTTGGTTAAAAAGATTGTGAACTGGCTTTGGAAAACAAATCCATCATTAAGCTTGTTGCCATGTCCTATGAAAGCTTGCCAAACAGATAGATTGATCAGAGGTAAGAACTATGATCTTGAAAAATCTTAATTTTAATGTAAGATGTTTTACTGGCTTTGGAAGACAAATCCATGGTCAAGCTTGCTGGCATGTCCAATGAAAACCGGTCAAAATGGACATTAAATTTCTTTTTCTCATCTATGTATGCTTTAGCCATAAGATATTATAATCTCATATTAAGGTAGCAACTACACATGAACTATGGGAGAAGCTTAAATAGAGGTATGATTATCCCATTGGTATGAATTAGTACTATATTGTTAATAAAGTCTTTAAGATGAAAATAAAAATAGGCTTCTCTTTACAAATTGATTTGGATGAGATGAATTATTTATTAACTTAGATAATATGTAAATTACTTTTCTTGAAAATTTAAGAGTTATTGCTATTATGAGTTCCTTGCTTGATTTTTGGAAAACTATATGGATAACTCTTATGATCGTTTCTTTCTCTATCCCCACTTTAAATACAATTTTTGCAATATTGTTAGATACATGCAAAAGATGTATTTCAAAGCCTTCTAGTGAGGCTCTTAATACATATTGGGGCCACTCTTAATTCAAAGGAGTTTGTAGACAAAGTAGAAGTAGAGGAAGATTTGTTAGAAAATCTATTAAATGTAGGTAATGTAAGAAAAAGTGGTGATAAGTAGTTAGGTACCCCAACACTCAACCATACGAATACAAGCGTTTCACACACCATTCGGTTAAATTCCAAGGAATAAGTGTCTATGCATCTTTGTGGAACAAGAACGGGTTGGTTGATTGTTGTCTTCCCAAACTTACTTATATGTCACAATTGTATGGTTAAGTAAGCTTGAGGCATATGATTTTTATATCTTTTATGTTTTTATGTCCTATGCTAATAAGGGAGAAGAGAGATAACTAAGTGACTAATTTATCTTAACTACTCATTAACTAAGTTCTAACTAATCCTAACACTAGTATCCATTCTCACTTGCCATACACATCTTGAACCAGTGCAACACTACTGGGATTACCAAACGCTAATCGTTATTGAGTTACCAAGTCTTACATGCATGCTTGATGTGATCATACTGAGTGTAATTTAATGATTTACTTAATTGATCAAAATGAATTGCTACACTAGTAATAGAAATGTAAAGTGCATAAAATAAAATAAATGCATAAGAAAATAAAATAAAATAAATGTGTAAGAAAAAAAATCTAAAGTGCTACAAGGATGAATTGAAGAGCTTGTCTTTATTGCCATACAAAGGTGTGCTCAAGTACATAATGCTTGAATAAAGATCCATCCACACTTAGACCTCCTACTATGGGCATTTGGAAAATACTCTAATCTTTCAAACAAACTACAAGAGTTTCACTACTTTTCTCCTACAAGACTTCTTTCAAATTATGCGGCTAGGCATTGTATTTATAGACTTGGGAGTAACCACTCTAATAATTAGAATAACTACTCCAATAATAACCACTCTAATTTGTAGAGTAACCACTCCAATAATAACCACTGTAATAATTAAAGTAACCTCTCCCATAATAACCACTCTAATTATTAGAGTAACTGCTCTAATAATTAGAGTAAACACTCCAATAATAACTACTCTAATTATTAGAGTAACCGTTCCAATAATAACCACTCTAATAATTAGAGTAACTACTTCATCAAGTGGCATTGTATCAAAGATTGTTGGAAGTTAAAAAAAAAAGAATAAAATGAAAGAAGCTAATAAGGACAATAACAAAAAGTTAAATCAAAACCTTGGAGGAGCTCAAAGCTTCAATGTGGAAAGTATTTCCTTTCATTGTTATTTGAATGTTTCGTGTTTACATTATAAGGTTTTAAATAATTATGTATTTTTGAGTGATGATAGAAAATGTAAAATTAAAAGAACCAGAAATTTGACTTTGGAAAAGTCTAGTGGTCATAAACTTATTTTAAGATATATTAGACATATTCTTTTCTTGGTTATTCCTCTTCAAATGCATGGATTTTAGATTCTGATATTTCCTTTCATAATTTTTTGGATTTTTCCATGTTTACTTTTTATTACAAGTTTTTAAATGATTATGTGTTTTTGGATGATGATAAGAAATTCAAAACTAGAACAATTAGAAATGCAACTTTGGAAAAGCCTAATGATCATAAACTTATTTCAAGAAATGTTAGACATCTTCCTACCTTGGTTGTTCCTCTTCAAATGTATGGATTTTAGATTCTGGTGTTTATTTTTATTGTTGCTTGGATATTTTCATGTTTACTTCTTATTGCAAGGTTTTAAACAAATATGTATTTTAGGGTGATGATAGAAAATGTAAAATTAAAAGAATTAGAAATATGACTTTGGAAAATCCTAGTGGTCATAAACTTATTTTAAGAAATGTTAGACATGTTCCTACTTTGGTCAAGAATCTTATTTCAACTAGATAGTTAGATGTTGATGGATGTTCCATTTTTTTTAGATATGAAACATGGACAAAAAGAAAAGATCAATGTACATTGTGTATGCCAAATCCATGAAGAATTTTGTAGCTATGACATAAGTCTTCTTACCACTTAAGTTTTCTTCTATATCTGTAAAGTTTTGCAAAGACTAGATAATTGGTAAAGCAAAAGTGAATTTTCCAATATAGTTAGACCTATTGATGTATTTTTTGCAAGAAGATAGCAACTAAGAAGCTAGAAATTATTTATTTAGATGTGGTTGGACCTATTGATGTATTTTTTGTAAGAAGAGAGCAACTAAGAGGCTAGAAATTGTTTATTCAAATGCAATCGAACCTTTTTCTTTAACATGAAGCATCATATTTTGTCACATTTATTGGTGATTTTATATGTGAAAGTTGGCTTAATACTATTTCTTTTGATGAGTCACGATATCATGTCCACCCTACGATATCGCGTATGAGATATCACGGCCTGCTGAAATTTCTATAAATAAGAGGCGGCTTTCCCTGTTCTAGGCACTTAAACTTAGACCCTTAGCTAAACTCTTGCAGTTTTACCATTCTAGAGTTAGAATAATTTCCATGTGCCTGCAGTAGGAGTCTTAAAGTGAACGGATCTTTATTTGAGCAAATTTTACCTGAGCACACATTTGTGTACGGCAATAAAGATGAACTTTCTGATAAACCTTGCAACATATGGACTAAGCTAAATAGCAATTAATTATTGTTGAATGTTTAAATGCTTTCTTAGTTAATTAATCTCTCAACCCTTGACTCTTCTAATTGAGTGCACTCAGTAAACAACACACCACCTAGGACTAACACAAGAGAGAGTCGATGGCATAACACACATAACCAAGAACCACCAGTGCCTCAACAGTTCTGCATGGTATATATTCATCACAATGAGTAGGTATCTGACTTTACCTTTATTCTCCATCAAGATAAAGAACTGCATTGGAGAGATTTGGATGGTAATGTAGTGTTGCCTCTAGTCCAATATGTCCCCAACATGCTCCTTCGTGCTCTTGCACGAATAGGCATGTCACAGTTATATATAGAATATGTTGCATGCAATTATGACATAAGGGATTACCATCCCACTGAAGCACAATGTCAAAGGAACTTGTGATTGGAAAAATACCATACATCATTGAAGGGAAAAGGAACCCATAATGCTCCACCCATTTTAATGAAAATTGAGGGTGGTGAACCTATTTCAATAGGTTCTCCACAAAACGATGTTCCCCCTCCTAACAATGGTCAGGAGGTGGTGTATCAAAACCTCCACTCCATGATTCACAACCCTAGTTTTGATCCCCATGAATATGAAATGTTAAATGAGGGAACACAAACACATGATAAAAGTGGGCCATCTGATCGTAATCACGATCAGGGTTGGGACCACCGAAGAGAAGGTAGGAAACATCGTCATGGTGATGGTTCTCCTTTTTCTTCACCTTCATCAGCACATTCACCCTCTCCTTTAGTGTTAAGATGCAGTCATAAGGAACCTAACCATGAGGATAAAGGTAAATAGAGTGAAAAACATTGACGAGACAATCGAGAAAGAGGACAAGGGCACTTTAGAAAATCATAGCATAGAAGAAGGGAGAGTAGGGAACCACGTAGACATCATAGACACCATGAACAAGATGACCACAAAGAACCCCTACTCATGACCAGAAGCATGTTACATATCACGAAGGTCATAAGAGTTCTAACAAGGCATCAAAAGGATAGGAGGATCAAGAGGATAGATATGAACAATATCGCACGATTTGAAGGGGGATACAACATTGATCCTCAAAACCACTTACAAGCATTCCATGATGTGTGTGCCTTGTAGAACATCAAGAATGCATGGCAAAAACTAAAGTTATTCCCAAGGACACTAGTGAAAGAAGAGGAAAGCTGGTATCGGTCCTTAGAACTGGAATCCATTCGGAGGTGGAGTACAATTCTAGAATTGTTTAATGATAAATACCAAACATACTCTCGAGTGTCCAACCTACGAAAGAAAATCCAAAAATAGAAGCAAGAAAACCATGAACCGTTGGATGCTGCCATGGGCCGTTATTATGCACTGTTACATCGTTGCCCTGGCCATGGTTACTCACAGTGGGATCAACTACGCCATCTCATAGATGGACTAAGGCATGAAACCAGGAGAACCATTGTAATGTAAGCGCAAGGAAGACTATTAGAGCTTAGGTCTCATTAGGTTCATAGATTGCTAGAGCATGTAGTCAAGGAAGAAGGGGAGCTACATAAGAAAGAAAGTGTGAAGGAGTACAATCGAGATCCTTTCCTCTGAAAAAGGGGAGTGAGATTTTGTGAGGAGGAGGAAGAGTCACCACTCAAGGAGATGATGAATAGGAAAACCTTGACACTCCAAAAATTAACAACAGAAGTTTCAGCAAAGATAGAAGAAATGCAGAACTCCCTAGATAGTAGATTTAAAACTGTTCTTAAAATTGTAGAGGAGTCTAAGGAGCGAGGTAGTGACTATGACAAAAAGGAAAAGAGGGACATGGACAATGCACATAACAAAGGTAAGGGTAAATTGGCCAACACTGAAGAGGTTGTGGATTTTGATAAGGACAATGATGGTGGATGTGAGATATGCCAATATGACCATCCCAAGGGATGTTGCTCAGTAATCTCACATCTGCAAGAGTCTAGGGTGTATGCACTTAACCCACAACTTAACAAACAGCAAGTACCTTGATGGTTACCTTATCTCCAAGGTAAGCCAAGGCATTTCCACCAACCTTTAACGTATTATCCAACTGGAACTCCACCACAACCTATTAAGCAACACCAACAGTGGCAATACCCACAGTCATGGGGGATGCCACCACCAAGGCAACAATACCCTTACCAGCAACCAGGTCCATATGGCTACTATGTGCAACAACCAATCTCTCCACATGACTCTGTTGGTCATGTGACACCACAACATCACTACCAAGCTTAGGAGTATTATAGGACTCCTTCTATTTGGTGAGACAACCCATAGACATACCATCCTCCAAAACCATCTGCAACTCTCACACCGATAGCTCCATTACCACTCGCTCCAGCAATGCAAAGGGAACTCCCCACTCAACCATAGCAACGCAATGTCACGAGGGCTTTGAATCCTCAACCCGCAGTTGGTTCTAACAACCTTATGAAGAAAAGACCTTTCTTCAAAACCAACAATCCAACCAAACCCTCACCATCACAAGCGGTTGAACATCTGAACACCTCCCTATCAAATAAGGCTTTAGAGCCCTCTTCAACCCAAAAATCAAGCCCAACACACACAGTTATGTTAACACATGCCATTACTGACTAGATTAATGTGGGCCACCATCCCAAGAAATTCTCTAATCCTGGAAACCCTCTAATCTATCTCCAAGTCATTGGGAATGAACCATGTAAAGCTCTTCTAGACTTAGGTTCTAGAGTCAACCCAATATCACAAGATATGTACAAAGCATGGAACCTGCCTCCATTAAGGAAGAGTAACATTTGACTAGAGCTGGCTAACTAGTCCATCACTATCCCCTTGGGACTGGTGGAGGACATCTTTTCACTATGTATGAGTGGTCGTATCCATCTGATTTCCTAGTGATACAAGTAAACAACAGTAAAGGGCACTTCCCAATAATAATGGGAAGAGCATGGCTAAGTACTATAGATGCACGCCTAAGAATCTACGATCTTTCCTTGGAAATATCCAAGAATTTTTTTTTTGAAAGATCCAGAAGAAGAAAGTTTCATGCATCGCATACAGCGATACAAGGTGCCATTGCATGCAGAGATCATGGGTTATGCAAAGTTTATCATTTCCTACATGCAATCGGTGTGCACAAGATATTAATATACAAAAGTGCCTATATGAAGCAGCCACATGACAAGAAGACACCCAATGGTTGATGGCTGATCAAGAGAGCAACTCACTAACATGCATGGAACTAACTGAGGGAATAACTAGTGCTTACATTGAAGGCATAGATACACTGGAGCAAGTTCATTGCCAACTTCCAAACCTCAACCTTGAAAACATCAGCTGGGGGAAGTTGGAAATTCCTAAGAGATTCAAGAAAGAGCCCCTAGATTTGAAACCATTGCCCACCAGTCTGGAGTATATGATCCTCGAAAATGGAAAACCGATGATCATCAATGCAAGACTTGTTCCCAAAAAAAAAGAAAGACTGCTGAAAGTGATAAAAAATTGGTCAAAAGTCTTTTCTTGGTCATACCCCAAGTTAACTGGAATAGATCCTAGGATATGCTAGAATAAGATTTACATGGACCCCTCCATGAAACCTCAAAAACAACCACAGAGGCGATTGAACCCAAAATTGAAGCAAGTAGTAAAAGAAGAAATAGAATAACTTCTTAAGGTTGGGTTCATATATCCCATTGTTGATAGAGAATGGGCCATCCCTCTAGTGATCATGCCAAAAGAGGGAGGCAAATGGAGGGTGTGCATAGATTTTAGGCTGCTGAACATGGCAACATGTAAGGATCACTTTCCGTTGCCATTCGTTGACCAAGTCTTAAACACCATAGCAAGGCATCACTATTATAGTTTTCTAGATGGCTATAGTGGATACAACCAAATACGGATAACATAAGAAGATCAAGCCAAGACAACGTTCACCAGTCCTTGGGGAACATTTGCATATAAACAAATGTCATTTGGCTTGTGCAATGCTCCCACGTTTCAACGATTAGTTCTAAGCATATTTCAATAGTAGATAGGAAATGGAGTAGAAGTCTTTATGGACAACTTCTCCACTTAAGGAACAAGATTTGATGAAGCCTTGGACTAATTAGAGAAAGTGCTAAAATGATGCATAGAAACCAACTTAAGGTTCAACTGGTAGAAAAGCCATTTGATGGTCCAAGAAGGCATAGTACTTGGGCATAAGATTTCACATTCAAGACTAAAGGTAGACCCAGATAAGGTTAGGATCATCCAAGGAATCACCTGTCAACCAGAAACTGTTAAAGACATTCGATCATTCCTTGGACACACTGACTATTATAGGAGATTCATTGAGAACTTCTCCAAGATTGCCAAATCATTGGTAGAGCTCACAAAGAAGGACACACCATTCGAATGGACCAAGGAATGTGAACGAGCATTCCAAACTCTAAAATAAAAGCTTGTAGAAACTCCTATTCTACAAGCTCCTAACTGGTCCAGACCATTCCACATAATAATTGATGCATCTAATTATGCCTTAGAAGCCATACTTACATTGTTAGATGACCAAAAATGTCCTTACTACATCCACTGTGCAAGTAGGAGTATTTTCGGTGCACAACTTGACTAAAAAACTACAGAAAAAGAATTAATGGGTGTATTGTTTGCACTAGATAAGTTTAGGCACTATGTGTTAGGTTACAAAGTGTTCATCCATCCAGATCATAGTGTAATCTGGTTCCTCATGAACAAGCCGACAGTTAGCCCTCGTATTATATAATGGCTGGTAATCCTACAAGAGTTCGATCTAACGATGATCAATCAAAAAGGCTTCAAGAACATAGTTGTAGATTATTTATCTCGGTTGCACTAGGACAACAAAGAGGATGAATATGTAATGTCACATCATTTTCCTGATGAAGCCCTCTTTTCTGGTGTAGTGAATAACCAACCCATGGAAACTAATTGGTAAGGTAGAATTCTCACCTATCTCCTTACCTAACAAACATCGTAGGAGCTAGAATTTAGGAAGAAATAACAATTTCTTCACAGAGCCAAGTACTTCATGGAGATCAATGGACAACTTTACAAAGTCTGTCCTGATGGCTTGGTTCGATGGTGTGTGCCCAAAGTGGACCAACTAAGAGTTCTCCAAGATGTTCATGAGGGCCCTTGTGGGGATCACTATGTAGGGAGACGAATGGCTATTAAGATCCTGCTTGCAAGATATTACTAGCTAACATTATTTTAGGACATCCATCAATTTGTCCAATCTTGTGAGCACTATCAATGTGATGGAGGAATGACTACTAGAATGGAGGGTCTGCAACAATGGATTCAACCTTTGGAACCCTTTGACATTTGGGGAATAGACTTTATGGGGCCTATTACACCAAAGTCCAATGGAAAAGCTTACATCATTTTTGTTTTATACTATTTAATGAAATGGGCTAAAGTAGCTATTGTTACAGACTGCATAGCATCTACAACTGCACGATTTGTGCAACAACAAATCATAAATTGGGTTGGTCTGTCATGTGCACTTATCTCGGATAATGGAACACACTTCACAAGTGCAACCTTTGGGAAGTTAATGCAACGCTTAGGGGTTGAACATAAATTGACTATACCTTATCACCCCTAAGCTAATGGTCAGGCCAAGGTCACTAACCAGGAGATCACTAAAATATAAATGAGGACAATTAGCAAATATAGGTGAGATTGGGGCACTAAACTGAATGATGCTCTCTAGGCATATTGCTCCACTTGGAAACTCCCTATAGGCTACTCTCCCTATGAGTTAGTATACAAGAAACTTCTAAAGTTTCCAATTCAAACCAAACTCCATACACTATCCATGACTTGTGACCTCCACCTCAACCTTGATCTAGCACAAAAACAAAGGTTGGAAACTCTAAACATGCTAGATAAGAACCGATTGGTTACCCTGTCATCAAATGAATTGCATAAGGCACATAACAAGCAACGTCATAACTTAAAAATTCATAAGGTTAAGTATCAACCAGGAGATAAGGTCCTCTACTGGAACCCCACACATGTGCCACAACATACAAAATTTCAAACATTGTGGAAAGGGCCTTACATTATTCATACAACCTTTCCTTTAGGGGCCATGACCATATACAAACCTAGGAGCCCTAATAAGAGATTACTAGTCAATGTGCAACAAACCAAACCCTTATATGAACTTAGAATATCTAATGCACATAATACCTTTGAGAAAGGACAACCTCACTCATTATTTCAGATCTCCTCCTTTCAACTTAGTCATGGGGGAGATGGCCACCTATGCTAATCATTTGAGGCCCTCAGTTCCTTTTTAAGTTTTTGTTTTACACATTTTTATTTTACAAATTTCTTTAAATCTTCTTATTTTTTGTTTTGCAACATCATTCATACTTTTTTGTTTATTTGTGTGTTTATTTATTTTGATAGGTTCATCACATAATAAGTGCTCCTAATGGTGGTATGAACTGTATTCTATTGATTGGTAATATTTGGTTTTTACCTTAGAGTTATAATGTTGATACTAAGGTATGGTTCTTTTGATATAATAGGCAATGAGTCCATGTCACCCATGCATCCATGAATTTCTATGGTCTCTCTTGGCTTGGAACTATATAGTCCCTTTCTTCAAATAATAAAACTATTAACGAATTGGTCACTGGGCATTTCTCAAACTAAGAAAGGACTCAAGGATTGAAAAGGATATGACTTCAAGGGGATTTGATGCATTCATGCTAGCCATTCTATTGGGTGCTTGGATGTTTTCTTCTTGAGTTTTCCTTACCATTCTGACATTTCTCCATTATCGGGAAGCTGAGCTAATAAAAATAATAAGTCATTGCATGGTGTGGTTTTCACACAAAAAAAATAGTGATAATTCAAAGCACATCCCTTAAACAAAATAACATCTAGGCTACAAGCACTAGTTATGGAACTAAACAAATATGTTGCCTCTAGCTAAGGCCCTTTCTTGCTTCCTGCTTTCTCCTTTCTTGTTTTGTCAGAATGGTGGTGACTCTTTGGTGGAAGCATTCTTGTTACTTTAAGTGGATGGTTTGGCCAAATGTATTAATGTGAAGTTACCGGATGTGGATTGTTTGAGGCTGGATTTGGAATGAGATCTACTAAGTCACATTAACCATTAATACACAAGGGGCTATACACCACCTTATCTTGAGACTCCATTCCATTTTCTTCTTTCCATAATTCTTTTTCCATTTTCCACCTCATTGCTAGTTATATCAGTAGTCTATATTTTGGTTGATGCATTGTTTTATTTTTGGTAAATTCTTATGGTTAAGGCTTCAACTCTTTCTTCCAAATGACATTTCCAGAGCCTATGGACTTTTTGAATGTAGGATTGTCAAGGCATTAGGGGCATTAGCCTGCTTTGGGGAGGACCCACTAGCATTCTTATTTGGTGCATCAGTTAATTTCTTTCCCTTAAACATTTTTTCAATCAACATTTATTTTGTTCATTTCCATCTTTGGCATCCATTTCATCAGTGTTGCCATTGTTTCTTTTTCTTCATCTTTCTTACTCCTTATCTTTTTCCATTCTATCACTACTGGAGGATCACTCTTAGTCATGGGGGTCCTGGTCTAATTATTTCAATTTTCTCTTAATCCCTACACCTTGGGTAGTCACCAGTGTTATATCTCCAAAATCTGTATTAGCCATATTACAACTCAGCCAATGGACCTTACACCAAGGCAAGGTATCAACTACCTTGTGATTCATTTACCCTTGCTAATATAAGACTGTGTTGTGTGTGTAGATGGCAATCATACAATAATGGATTGGATCTAGAAGAAACACTTAGAATGGACTGGTGCTAGAGCAATTATGCAAGGAACAAGATTGATGTTGCGGTTATGGATAGACAACGGAAAGCACAATCTTGGCATCGGCAGCAAAAAACTTCTTCTTTTCTCTCTTCTCTCTTCTCTTCCAGCTGCCAAATACGATTGGATGTCAAATGTACATAGTGTTCACTCTTGTGGTCATGAACACTATTGTTTCCATGTATTGTAATGATGATCCATTCACATGTCACCCCATTCACCATTAGTGTCATTCAAGTCAGCAATCCCATACCTTCCCAATATTTTGTAAGGAACTTGAAGACAAGTTTTCATTCAGTCATGGGGGTATGATGAGCCATGATATCGCATCCATGATATTGTGTCCACCCCGCAATATTGTGTATGTGATATCACGACCTACGGCAATTTCTATAAATAAGAGATGGCTTTCCTTTTTCTAGGAACTTAGACTTAGACCCTTAGCTAAACTCTTGTAATTTTACCATTCTAGAGTTAGAATAATTTCCATGTGCCCATAGTAGGAGTCTTAAAGTGAATGGATCTTTATTTGAGCAAATTGTACCTAAGCACACATTTGTGTACAGCAATAAAGATGAACTTTCTAATAAACCTTGCAACATATGGACTAAGCTAAATAGTAATTAATAATTGTTGAATGTTTAAATTCTTTCCTAGTTAATTAATCCCTCTCAACCCTTGACTCTCCTAGTTAAGTGCACTCAATACGACCCCTTCGAGCATGTATGTAGCACTTGGTAACCTAGTAACGATTAGCGTTTGGCAGTCCCAACAGTGTTGCATTGGTTCATGATGTGTGTGGAAAGTGGGAATAGATACTAGTGTTAGGATAATTAGAACTTAGTTAGTGAATAGTTAATGAAAGTTAGTCAATTAGTTCTCTTCACCTTTCCTTTTTAACATAAGACATTAAAAAGATAAAAGATATAAAAATCATATACCTCAAGCTTACTTCACCATACAATTGTGACAATACAAGGAAGTTTGGGAAGACATCGATTGATTAACCTTAAGTGTTCCATTAAGGCACATAAGCACTTAGTCCTTGGAGTTCGACCGGATCACACGTGAAATGCTCATATTCATATGGTTGAGTGTAGGGTTACCTCACCACTCATCAACTTTAAAATACAAATTCTTACAAATCTTTAATTTGTTTCAAGCTAAGGTGGGAAAGAAATCAAGTTGCTCTACAAAATGTCTTGTTATTGATAATGAAGGTACAAATACCTCTAAATAGTTTAAATTTTTCTACAAAACAAATTAATAATTCTTTCAAAGAATCATCCTAGAATCCATAAAATAATTGTGTCATAAAAAAGATACAATAAAACTATTCTAGATAGATAGCATACATTATTGTCACAATCAATGCTTCCTAGGGTCTTTTGGACAAAAGTTGCTAATACTACTACATGATCAATCGTTCTTCTCACATAGCATTGGATAATAAAATACTAGAAATTCTTTGGAGTTGAATAAGGTTGTTTCTTTTTCTCATTTTAAGGTCTCTAGTTGTGAAGCATTGCTCACATAGTTAAAGTAGGTGACTTATAATTTGTAATTCATATGTTTGATCCTAAGGGATGTGCTAATTTGGCATGGTTATATTTTTGTAATACTTCTAATGTATCATGTGCTATATGTCTTGATGTGTACCTACAAGTTAAGTTGTTTTGGGTTGTGACTTCCCCCAACCCAAACAAATGAAAATTCTACTTACATCCCAAGATATATAGCTAACATGATACATTAAAAGAAGTTGTTGGTAACTTCTTTTCTAACAAGATAATAACCTAACTAGTTGAGCCATCAATCATTGACCAACTATATTATAGTTTATGATTTATATGTGACAAAGGAATGGGAGCTTTTTATTCCAATTTTATATTAATGGTGATGAGTGGCAAGGTACCCCTACACTCAACCATATGAATATGAGTGTTTCACGCATGATCCGGTCAAACTCCAAGAACTAAGTGCTTACACGCCTTAATGGAATACTTAGGGTTAATCAATCATTGTCTTCCCAAATTTACTTGTATTGTCACAGTTGTATGGTTAAGTAGTCTTGAGGTATATGATTTTTATAGCTTTTTTGTCTTTTTATGTCTTCTGCTAATAAAGGAAAGGGAGAAAGAACTAAGTGACTAACTTACATTAACTATCCATTACCTAAGTTCTAAATGTTCCTAATACCAATATCCATTCCCACTTATCGTACACATCGTAAACCAGTGTAGCGTTGTTGGTATTACCAAACACTAATCGTTACTAGGTTACCAAGCACTACACATATGCTCAAAGCGGTCGTACTGAGTGTATTTAACTAAAGGGTTGAAGGTTGAGAAAGATATTAATTAACTAGAAAAGCATTAAGCAATCATTAATTACTAATTAGCTTAATCTTTATGCTACAAGGTTTATCATAAAGTTCTTCTTTATTACCATACACAAAATTGTGCTTAGGTACAAATTGCTTGAATAAAGATTCATTCACTCTATGACTCCTACTACGGGCACACAAAAATAATTTTAACTTTGGAATAACAAAACTGCAAGAATCTGGCTAAGGGTCTAAGTCTAACTGCCTTGGAACAAAGGGCACTACCTCTTATTTATAGAAGATGAGGTAGGACATGATATCGCGTGGCGGATGCAATATCATGTACGTGATATCGTGACTCATCATACCCCCATGACTGAATGAAAACTTGAGTTCCTTACAAAATATTGGAAAGGAAAGATATAAATCAATGGTATTTGCAAACCACAAGGAATTTGTCAAAGGAGAGAAAAAATCCAACTAATTAAATTAGGCTAATTAAACACCTTCATGTTGATGGAAAGTAATGGCTAAAGGCTCACTCATCTATTGGTTGGAATCAATGTGAATTTGATTGCCTATTCACCAATTTTAAGTAACTTTTCTGTAATATGTACCTTCCATATATGTAAGCTAGAAAAGTGGTGTGAACTTTGCCATATATTTAGTATGTTTCTAAATTGCTTTTGCAATTGCATATTGGTAATAAGATATGTGATACTTATATGTTTTTTTTATTTGTTTTTATAAAAATATATTTAATATAATTAAAAAAATAATAGATAATTTTATTTTTGAATGATAGTTTTAACACCAAATCATATCATAAATAGTTGGTAGGCATGGCTCATGTTAAAACTATTCATTTAGAAAAAATTTGGGAAAGAAGGCAAAATATAAAAAGTAATGGTCTCCCTAAGGTATAGAGAATTTGGCAAAAAACTAATATATTTAAATTTTCTCTATCAAAAAATCTTTCATATGCTGGGGAATTGGCAATAGTCTTGATGAAGCGGAAAGTAAAACTAGAGCTCCTTGTGCTAGTGGGCTTCATTGGCTCATAAGCAAACAGATTTTTAAAAAATGTTGAACAAGCATCCATCCATCATCATCATGTTCATGACTCTTGACCCATGACAATGACCCTATTTTGCTTTTTCTTTTTTCAGCAGAGATATGAGAAAGAGCAAAAAGCAGCAATGACCAATAAACATGCGTGCATGCGTGGGTCATGGTGGAACCTTTGACGCTCCCAAAGGCAGGCCAATCCATGCAAATACAATGTTTTCCTGGCATGTCCTGTCCCAAACTTGATTTTCGTATGGACCCAAAATTGGCCCTTCGGCCTTCGATTACCAAAGAAGCCATTTCATTATTTCCATGTGTATTTTTATTTGTACTCCCATGTTTTCTGTGGCCTATGTCATGCTGATGCCATGATACTTGATTGCTTATTGGCCACTTAACAATGAAACGTAGTTTCTGGTGAGATTTAGAATATGAGAAGATAAGATTTTAAATTTTTTGGTAAGATTTAAGAGGAAGGGCGGNTTAATTAAATAAGATTAAGTACAATATCAGTATCTAAACTTATTGATTGTTAAATAGGGAGAAGAACAATGTCAAATGCAGATGTTGAGGGAAAACACCTTGATACATAATCCTTCACATGGTGTGGAAGTACATTCCAAAGAGCAACCTCATGCTAGGAATCAATAAGAAGTGCAAGTTAATAAGACCAAGGGAACAACAGAAAGCTAAAAATGCTAAAAATTATAATGAGACACTCTGATGTAGCTGATCGAGATGGGCAAGAGTGCACATATTGGTGTATGTGCTCCAAGGCTGCAAACAATAAAAAAATTGATTAGTATCCAACTTTAACTTAGAAGTGTGAGATATAATTTGGAAATGCACAAGGAGAAGAATTTGAAATTTTTCCGGAATAGTTAAATGGTTAGAGTTAGACCAATCAGTGTTATGGAAAAGAGCAATGCATCTACACTTCCATATATAGTAAAGAAAAAGGGGTCTAATAACTTCACAAAGAAACTGAAAGTCAGTAAAGGGGGTGACCAGAAAGCTGAACAAGATATCCTCATGGGAAAACTTGTACAAAGGGAAAACTTTAGAAACCCACTCCCATGAAGATTGAGCGAAGGGAAAATGCCAAAAAACATGTACAAAATCATCAAGACCTCCACAGAGAGGGAAATTAGGGTTTGGAATCCCAAGGTATTCACGACGTTGCCGATAGGTAGGCCTTGATGAAGGAGGCATCAAAGAAATTGTTTAATTTTTGGAAGAGTTGGAAGGATCGAGGGAGAGCCAAAACTGTTCAGACTCTTCTTTGTTCCATGATCTATTGCAATGATTAACAATCATAGAGGAATCATGCAACAACTGAAAGGGCACATGTGGTTTATAGGGTAGAAGATTCAATCCTTTAGTCCACTGAAGACCATGGAAGAGACTAGGAATTGAAGCATCCAAATGCAAGTACTAATGAATGAAGTGATAAAGTCTATCAAGGCAGTGGTGCATAGTTCTGGAAGCCCCATATAAGTTTTTGAACATATCCCAAGTAATCCACTGATTGGTGAGACGAAGACATCTAAGGGAAAAAACTCCCTTTTGAAACCAAATGGTGACTATCTTGGCATTTGAGGTGGCTAGAGGAGTAGGAGATAGGGGCAGCCACCAAGGGAAAATCCTAGAAAGGAGAGTAGGATTGATATGAACATCATTCCAATTCACATGATAATGTAAGACCTGCCAAGCCTTCCAAATGCTTTTGAAAACATGTGTTTCAGGAATGATAATGTCATGAGGAGAAAGGATCCAATTAATAGGGTGGATACCCTTCCAGATGGACGTATTCTTAGGGAATGCTTGTTGAAGCCTTAACTGAAGAAGATTCCCAATAATATTGGGGGCATTCAGGTGCTAAACCAACCACTTAGCAACAAGGGTAAGACCTTTCTTAAAGAAGTTCAAAAGGCCCAATCCACCTTTATTCTTAGGAAGAGTGACTATATTCTAGGCAACAAACTGGTAAGATTTAGGGGGGGTGTCGGACCCTAAAAAGATAATTTTATTAATTAAATGAGATTAAGTACATGATCAACATCTAAACATATTGATGGTTAAATAGGAAGAAGAACAATGTCAAATGCAGATGTTGAAGAAAAACATCTTGAAACATAAACCTTCACATGATGTGGGAGCACATTCCAAAGAGCAACCTCATGCCAGGAGTCACTAGGAACTGTGAGTTAGTAAAACCATGGAAACTATAGAGAGCTAAAAATGCTCAAAATTATGATGAGACACTCCAATGTAGCAGATCAAGATGGGGAAGAGTGCATGAATTGGTGTATTTGCTCCAAGGCTGCAAACAATAAAACAACTAATTAGTATCCAACTTTAACTTAGAAGTGTAAGATATAATTTGGAAATGCACAAGGCGAAGAATTTGAAATTTTTTCATAATAGATAAATGATTAGAGTTAGACACATCATTGTTCTAGAAAAGAGTAGTGCATCTGCACTTCCATATATAGTAAAGAACAAGTGGCCTAATAACTTCCCAAAGAAACTGAAGGTCAGCAGATGGGGTGGCTAGAAAGCCGAAGAAGATATCCTCATGGGAAAACTTTAGAAACCCACTTCCATGAAGATTGAGAGAATGGGAAATGCCAAAAAATGTGGACAAAATCATCAAGACCTCCATAGATAGGGAAATTAGGATTTGGAATCCCAAGGTATTCATGACGTTTGCTGATAGGTAGGCCTTGATGAAGGAGGCACCAAAAAAATTGTTTAATTTTTGGAAGAGTCGGAAAGCTCCAAACTCATGAGAAGAGGGAGAGCCAAAACTATTCAGACTCTTCTTTGTTCCATGATCTATTGCAATAATTAACAATCATAGAGGAATCATGCAACAACTGAAAGGGCACATGTGGTTTATAGGGTAGAAGATTTGATCCATTAGTCCACTGGAGACCATGGAAGAGACTAGGAATTGAAGCATCCAAATGCAAGTACTGATGAATGAAGTGATAAAGTCTGTCAAGGCAATGGTGCATAGTCCTAGAAGCCCCATATTAGTTTTCGAACATATCCCAAGTAATCCACTGATTGGTGAGACAAAGACATCTAAGGGAAACAACTCCCTTTTGAAACCAAATGGTGGCTATGTTGGCATTTGAGGTGGCTAGAGGAGCAGGCGATAGGGGCAGCCACCAAGGGAAAATCTTAGAAAGGAGTGTAGGATTGATATGAACATTATTTCAATTCACATGATGATGTAAGACCTGCCAAGCCTTTGAAATGCTTTTGAAAACATGTGTTCCAGGAATGATAATGTCATGAGGATAAAGGATCCAATTAACAGGGTGTATACCCTTCCAGATGGACTTATTCTTAGGGAATGCTTGTCAAAGCCTTAATTGAAGAAGATTCCCAATAATATTTGGGGCATCCAGGTGCTGAACCAACCACTTAGCCACAAGGGTGAGACCTTTCTTAAAGAAGTTCAAAAGGCCCAATCCACCTTTGTTCTTAGGAAGAGTTACTATATTTTAGGCAACATGATGAAAGCCTTTTTGGGAGTCTTTAGACGACCACATGAAGTCTCAAAATAATCATTCAAGTTTTTGATAAGAAGCATGGGAAGGGGCTGAACATGACGAATAATAAACATGGGTAGAGGCACAAATAGACATATAGATGAGATACCTACCGGTGAGGGTGAGGGATTTGGTTTTCCATTTTTCAATTTTTCTTTAAATTCGAGAGAGCACTTGGTTCCATAGCTCTAAAGTTGGGCCTCTAAAGAGAAAAGGGATTCCCAAGAGCTTAATGATTTCATGATCTTGAGTACGCTTCCAACTATAATTGGACAAATGGCTATAATTATTGGTGAAGCTATATACTAAAGATTTATGCCAATTTATCATAGATCCAGAGAGGGAGCAATATTGCTCAACTTGAGACAAGAGATGCTGCACATTAACAACATTATTTTGAATAAGGAAAAAGGAGTCATCAAGGAAATGCATATTGAGGAGCTAATGTTGAGGAGAAGATAGATGAACCCCAAATAAAACATTTTTTTGAATATCCAAGTTGATTTGATGATAGAGAAAATCAACAGCAATGATGAAGAGGTAAGGAGCAAGAGGGCAACCTTGCCTAATAGACCTATGAATAGAAAAGGGAGAAGTGATGCCGAAGGTAGTCCTAATTCATGTAGTAGCATCTGAAAATAAGCATTCTACCATATGAATGAACTTAGGGAAAAAACAAAATTTAGTCATGGTTTGGATAATGAAATCCCACTTAATATTATCATAGGCTTTAGCGTAATCAAGCTTCATCAGGAGGATATCCCGACCCTCGTCCTCAGCCCACTTAAGACCTTCCCAAGCAACCACCACATTATTTAATATGTATCTTCCTAGGACAAAGCCAATTTGCTAGGGGAAAATAATACGAGCAAGGATTTTCTTTAATCGCAAAGCCAAACATTTAGTCCAAATTGTGTAAACAATGTTAAGTAAGGTGATAGGTTGCTAATTGGAGATACAAGTAGGATCTCCTGATTTAGGAAGAAGATGAATAATACCTTGGTTTAAGATTGGTCCCAAAGAACTAGTAAGCATAGCCTCTTTGATAACATGGAAGAGGTTAGAACGTAGCAAATCCCAATGCTTTTGGAAAAATTCAACAGGAAAACCATCATAACCAAGGGCTTTCCCAAGGCTTAGGTTAAAGCAAGCTTGTCAAAGCTTAGCTGAAGTAATATCAGCTTCTAAAATTGTCAACATAGAAGAATTAACCAATATAAGATAATTTAGAGTGGTGGCCACAAAGGATGTGTGATCCATAGGAGTAGTGATGAAGAAGGCCTCAAAGTGTTCCTTAAGGTAAGAGAGAAGACTATTTTGGTCAATGATAATGGATCCATTTATGGAGAGTTTATCTAAAGAGGGCGAAGGGGAGGATCGGTTAACGTACTTAAAGAATTCCGTACAGTGCTCATCTTGAATGTTTAGCCAAGTGAGTCGGCTTTTAATCAAGGCACCTTGTGCCTTATATACTTCCCAATGTTGAAAGGCTATATGGGCTCTGGAAAGCTCCCTTTGTAGGTGAGGGATCATCAGTTAGTTTGGTTGTAAGGTGCTCAATGTTAGAGCATATGTTGGAGTACTCTTGCCGAGAATGAGAGGTAACTTCCTTACCACAATGACGGGTGAGATTCCTAACTCTACTAGTAGTCCGAAGCCACCAGTGGATCCAACCCCTTGGACCTAAGGGTCTATGTTCAGCATTCCAAAGGAAAGAAAAATGTTGTTGGGCGAGAGGAGAAGAGAAACATTGACTATGTTACCTAAAGAGATGATTATTCCATCGTTGGTGGTTGTTATGAATCTGCATAGATAAAGTAATGGGGAAGTGATCAAATAAGGTTGCGTGTTGGTGGACTTTAGTAGTAGAGAGGGTTTGCCAAAAAGAAAGAGTGGAAAAATAATATCTATCTAACCAACTATAAATGCAAGCCTACCCCTTACGAAAATTGTTCCAAGTGAAGCTGTTTAGAGAGCCACTAGCAGTGTCTGCGATGCCGTTCGAAAGATAGAAACGTTTCTTAAAATTTGACCAAGTTTGATATTTGTGATGAGGAAGTTGAAAGAAAACACCCCTAAGCTTATCATAAGAGAATTTCATTATGTTAGAATCACCACCAAAAATCCAAGGAATAGAAGGGAGGCTATGAGTGAGTTCATGTCATAATCGGGCCTGTTCGATAGAGTCATTGGGAGCATAAATAGAACAAACTCCAAAGGGATCATGTGAGGAGGAGAAAACAGCCCAGGCCACTTTGTGACCTAAATCAGACCTATGTTGTAGAAGTTTGTCTTTCCAATAGGTTGGAAAAAGAATGACTACTCCACATTTGCCACACTTATGAGAAGTAGCGAGAACAGAAGAATGGGGGAGAAACCAATGGGCTGAAAGAGATAATTGGTCAGCTGAGATCTTGATTTCTTGAAGAAAAAGGAAATCCAAAGTGAGATTTAGACTAGAGAGGAAGTTGCTGGCTTGTTTGCGACAAATCCTATCAGTTAGGCCTTAGATGTTCCAAGATAGGAGGTTCATGGAGAAGCTCTAGATGTTATGAGTGACAGGGCAATAGAAGAATCGAGGTTAGGGATGTCAGTCATCATAGTAGTGGAAAGAATTACAAAGGAGTTGTTTGTATTAACAACTAAAGTTGGGTTAATTTTGGCCAAAGGAGAGGAAGGGCGAGTAGTGGTTTTAGATGTTTTGGCCCTCTTCCTTCTCCTTACCATTACAAACTCATCACGTAAAAGTGAATCTTTGATTGATTGTGATTGGATGATTGGTGTCTTGGACCTAGCCTTAATGAGAGAATGATATTGGGAGACTCTTTCCTTAGAAGGAGTAGACGAGAAAGAAAGGTGTGGAGCATTATTAGAAGTAGAACCAAACTTAATGGGATTAAGTGGTAGGTTAGGTTGAAGAGTGACTATAGGATTGGATTTGGGAGGATTGATTTGGGATTTTTTCTAAGCTAGAAAGGGACAGGTAGAAATGTGGTGCTCTACATGATGGCAGTAGCTACAAAAGTTGGAAGAATAAAAATAGTCTACCTTTTGAGTAAAAACTTTGCCTTCAGCTCCTAAGGTTAAAATGGTTTTCTTTTGGGAAATGTCAAGTTCGATACAGTAGCGACAAAAGTGAGCCCCGTTAACCTCAATTCCATGGTCGGAAATGACTTGACCCAAGATGCTAACTATGTCACGCTCGACAAATGAAAATATTAAATGAAGATTAGGTAACTCTACATAACAAGGGATAATATTAAAGGCTGGGTCCTTAACATTGAAATCAAATTTCCAAGCTCGGGCGATAAGTATAGCATTACGAGCAGGAAAAATCCGAAAAGAGAGAGCTTTCTCGATGTGAGAAGCCTCAGAAAGTTCAACGAGGACAAAATTACGAGCATAGTATTGAGCGTGTAATACCTGTATCCCGTGGGTTTGTAAAATATTTTTAATATGCAAATTGATGCTTAATGATAGAGGGAGAAAATCACAATTTGAAAAAAAATAAAGCATGCAAAAAAATCTTGAGAAATAGCCTTAAAGATGTCATCGGTAAAAGAAAATCCAAAGATTGAAAACTTTCCTGAAGTGAAGAAGTAGACCCTTGCTTGAAAGAAGCTTCACGTCCATTTGCACAGTGTCTGCCATAAAACATCAGAATCCCAAGTTAAAGATCAACAGTAGACAAAACGACAAGCATAGCAATCAAATCTACCCATATCTGAGGTAGACAAAACGGGAAGTGCAACAATCAAATCTGCCCACATCTAGGGTTGCCTGTTGCCACCTTTCCAATCACTGTGTGGTTTTGTTTTGAAAACAATCGGAATGAAAAATACAGCGTGCAACTGCACCGTAGTGACTGTGGCCCTGCCAAGAAACTGCAACCCTCTGCCAAGATCCACGTGCACCAAGACCCTTAGCCTGCAAAATTTATCCCTCCTCCCACCATGCTACCAGGATTTTTAATTAAAAGTGAAAGACTGCGATCCGTAAGAAAGCTTTGGATGGTTTTCCCTGCCAAAAAACCGCAGCCCTCTGCCAAGATCCACGTGGGCCAAGACCCTTTGCAAAATTTATCCCTCCTCGCAACATGCTGCCATGATTTTTAATTAAAAGTGAAAGACTGAAAGCTGCGCGATCCGTAAGTAAGCTTTGGATGGTTTTCCTTGATGATTAAAAATCGTTTCACCGGCACCGCAAAAAAATGTTATTCCAGCATCATTTGAAATCAACCAGAAAAATCATCTTGAAAACCCTCCTCGAAGAAAACCTTCGCAGCAGTCCTCAAATCTCATGGATAAACATGTATCATTATGGCAATGATGGAGCGAACTGGATAAGATTTTAATGCGGACATCCAGAATAAGGCAAGAATAATAGCTGGCAAGGTAAGGCGACCACTTCATGTATATAAGACAAAATTTCATTAGAAATTATGAAAGGCCACCAGGCAAGGCAACCATTTCCATGTATATAAAACAAAATCTCTTTGGAAATTGTGAAAGGCAACCATTTCAATGTATATCAAATAAAATTTCATTGGAAATTATGAAATACTTATTCATTTTAGATTTAATGCACATCTGAACGGGCTCCCTCCCAAATCCAACTTGAACAGTTCATCAAAATTTAGCCCCAATCGCAAATCTCATGCACATGTCATTGTCATTCCAGATTATTCTGATTTCTTCCCTGGACATAACTGTCAACAATTTTCGGATCCAGTCCGATTTTGCCGTCTATGCTATGTTGGTGCATGGACGAGGATATAAATAGCGACCTCAGAGGAGAACAGTCATGGTAGGAAATAGCAGCATCATGGCCAAATCAGCCATGCACGGTGGTTGTAATGGTTCTGTCGTTACCATGGCCATCACGGTGGTAATGGTTCTGTGTTGGGAATCCGTGGCAATGGCGGCAAGGACGACGTCTTCCATGTCTGTGGTTGCAGGCGGAGGAGGAGAGGGAAAGGTCAAGGGTAGGGGCATGAGAGAAGTAGGGCGGTTCACTTGCCCTAAATATTTCTCGGGACTTGGATACGTGAATCCTGAGTGTTACTGGGACGAGGGCTGTCCCAAGATCGTTTTGTGCCAAAGGTTCTGCATGGAAATAGCTCATCGTAATATTGGAAACTGTCTCAATCTCTTTGATTCTTCCATTAGCGTCTGCGTCTGTAGTAGCTTCCCTCGTCACCACTAATTTCATTAGTGCACTCTTTCCTTCTCCGGCCCTCCTACTCCTACTCCTCAGCTTCTCTTCTTGGGTAATAATTCACTTTCGTCGGTGAATATATATATTTATCATGCTGAGAATCTTTTTCTTTTGTAAATAAATAAAATTTGAAAAGTCGTTTTCTTGAGAATTGCTTTTTATGTTTAAAAAATGTTAAAATTAATGCATTTTTTCTAATAATAATTTCCTTGCCAAAGTTTACCTCTTAACCTCATAATTCTCTATTTTTTATGATAAACTGCAGCGTCTGCACCAAAATTAGATGAATATTCATACATATTACAGTCTCTTTTTGACTTATGATTTTCCTTTTCCCGTAAGTTCTTGTATTTAATTGTACAGTTCTTTCCGCCTTGTTCGGAAACTGTAGGGGACGGATAAAAAAACCGTCGGCTAGCAACGAACCAATTATTTTAAAACAAGATTCCACCTACTGGCAGCCAGATATAAACTGTGAACTATCTCATGCTTCAAACACGATAATCTTAATCTTTATAAAATCTGTTAGAAATACTGCAGCTTTTTTTTTAATTAATTAAAAACGACGTACAGGCTCAAAACTTCACAAGATGGATACAAATTCTACAGATATATTAACTGAAACGAACCGAATTCTAAGTTACGAACATCGTTGTCTTTGACCAAAATGTGGTTGCTTAGAAATACACATTCTTTTGATTCCCGAAATGTGGGTTTGATTCTTACCTATGTTATGGTTATGGCAGCAATAGAATGGAATAGCTTTGTGGTAGGACTTTTTCCATTTGCGGGTCATATCTATGGGCAAGGATTATGCTACCTGCCTTGAGTTACATAATTAATTTAAAATAGAATTCCTAAACCATTTCAAGTTACACAACTTAAAATTAAAGTCCTAACCATTTTAATACCATGCTTGAGCTTTTATAGTCTCTAAGGCCCTTTTAGTTCTAAACCATCAAATACTCCTTTCTAAATTCAAAAAAGCATTTGGTTGTAGAAGGTTGAATAAGATGATTTTGGTTGGATTCATCAAATACACTAATTTCTTTTAATTTCTGGATTCTATCTAGAATTCACCTCCAAAGGAGTAACTTTGAGAATCACTCAACCAAACAAGTTCTAGAGGAGTTGATTTCATTAACTGGATTGAATTTTGGATTCCATTGATCCATCCAAGAGTTGTTAAACCTAAACATTTAATTAGAACTTTATAACTCTATTATTTATCAATAGAACTCTTAACTCTATCAAGAGTCTTACCACTAGCCTAATACCTCATTGTTTTATATTCTATTTATCAAGTGGTGGGAGCTGGCATTGGGCTAGCATACCCCCAAAAAATGAATAATAATATTTAAAAAATTCAAAGTATTTCATATCATTGAAGAAAGAGTCTAAAGAAAGAGCACAATAATTCTAATGATGCCTTTAAAAAATTAGATTTAGAGTATGAAAACAAATAAGTAGAAACTCCAAAACAACAAAAATAAAAGGCCCAATGGTTTTAGGGATGCCATTTCAATTTTTCATCCTTGCAACTAATCCTAAAAAACCTCCCCTGTGGGATAGGAAAAAGATCAAATCTTGCCCTTGTTCAGAAGTACCCAAATGGGTTTTCACTTACTACTAAAGGCTTCCTATTACTAAAAAGGAAAACTATAGAGAGAAACATTTAGGAATTTAAATGAAGCATTAGTTGTTGAATGATGTCACCTTGAACCAATAAAGGAAGAAAATTAGCTAGAGAATGTTTATGAAAAATCACATTACATTGCAAGTTCCAAATGGCATAAAGAATAACAGGACAAAAGCAATGTCAACTATGAAATAGAAATCCTTGAAGTTGAGGAGTGTCACCAAATAAAACTTCATCTAATCCTAGTTTAAAACCATGTAAATACCTGCTACACCAAGTCCAAGAGCTATGAGAAAGTGGACAAGTAAAAGAACAATCAATAAATGTATATTCTATGTTGTATATAGGACATCTTGGGCCATGAACACCCAAATGGGAGTGCCAAATACCAGTAAGCAAACCTTGATGAATTAAGTACCATAGAAAATGTCTAATTTTTGAAAGAGTAGCGGCATTTAATATCTTCTAAATTTTTTGCTTCCATACCTACACATTATGATTACCCTTCCAAAGATAATTGAATCTTGGCCATATATTAGTACTAGAACAAATAAGAGTATACACAATCTTGGTCTCGTACGGAAAAACATGATTGCAATTTATCTAAGAAAAATGAAAAAAACCATCATGAGAATGTTAAATAGCTAAGGTTCTGTCCAAACTATCCAACAGATCAAAAAATGTAGACTTTTTAGAAACATTAATACCATAGAGACTTTGACAGTCAAACTAAGTAATCCACTGATTATGCATGTGAAGAGATTGAAGGGAGAAAATACCAAGCATGCACCATGCACTACAAAAGAATGGATGCTTAATAGCCCATGGTTCATTATAATTGAAAGCTACCAAGGAGAAAGCTTATCAAGCATAGAGATAGAAACAATAATATTTTTAAAGTTTTAAAAAGCATTGATAAAACTCCAAGCCTTTCAAATATGCTTTATGACAATAGAACCTACGTAGTTATACCTTTTGGAAGAAGGATCCAATAAAAAAAAAGTATCTCTCCAATAACCACTACCTCTAGGGTTACCCATTTGAATGAACTTTTAAAAAAGAATCTTCTAAGGCTCTCTACCAAATAAGCATTTAACCATCCACTTGGCACATAAAATAATACCCTCCTTATAACAATTTATCAATCCTAATACTCCATCCTCTTTGTGAGAAGTGCAAATGTCTTATATAACATGAAAAAATCCTTTTGTAGAATAACTACTACTCAAAAGAATATTTCTTACAAGCTAGTTAATGTGATGATATGTAGAAATACTAGTAGCCCAACATGAAGCATAATACATGAGTAGCTTGAATAATATGTTTACAAACAATAAACTTACCCATCATTAAAAGCTTATTCTCTTTCCATTTAATTGTTTGTTTGTTAAGTTTTCTTCACTGTAACATCCCATAAAGTTTTTGAAGATCCACCAAATGAAAAGGAAATTCCTAACAATTTGAAAACATTTTATTATTGTAAAAAATGCCAAGATTTAGATAAAGGTCATACTTAAACCCCCTTATTACAAAAGATAGAAGATTTGAACCAATTAATTTGAGAGCCTCAAAGTCTAGAATATTGATCAACATGATAAAAAAGACAATATGTAATAGCTTTGTCATTTTTTATCATAAAAAATAAGTCATCTAGAAAATGCATATTTTTACTAAAGTAGGAACATTTTTTTCAATAAAGATGCCTTGTAGCAAATTATGTTCCTAGTCCTTCTGTATAACATGACATAAAAAATCTACAGCAAGGATGAAGAGATAAGGAACAAGAGGGAAACCTTGCCTAACTGAGCATTCAAGCTTGAAGCTCTTAGTAATTACAACATTTGTAGCCAAAAGTGCATTAGCATCTACAAAAATAATCTTTACCATCCCAATAAAATTTTCACTAAAATCGTATATGTAAAGACAAGTAATAATAAATTTCTATTCAATTTTATTGGATGCTTTAGCATAATCAAGCTTTAAAAAAGCAATGTCTTAATTCACCCATTGCATACGCTCCCATGCTACCACAACATTATCCAAAATATATCTAGCTTTGACAAAGTCAGTTTGCATTGGAGTAATTAACTAAGGAATAATTAGTTTTAATCTTCTAGCAAGACATTTAGTCAAAATTTTACAAACAAAAATTAGAAGAGTAATAGGACATTAATTACCAATGTGAGATAGGTCACCATCCTTAGGAATAATTTTAACGACTCCTGTATTCAACTCTGTACCAAGAGAACATTGTTCAATGGTTTCAACAAAAAAACCATAAAGGTACATACTAATAACATCCCACTAATTTTTAAAAAATTCAATGAGAACTCCATCAAAACATAGAGCTTTATCATTGGCCAAGCTAAACATTATATCTTTAATTTTAGTACAAGAGATATCTTATTCAAGAAGACAGTTGTGACTGCCATAAACAACATTAGGTAAATGATCACAAGTAGAGAAAACAATTACATGATTAAAACCCTTTGAGACAAATACACATTGAATTTTCTTTTTAAGAAAAGCATTGATAATAAGAGGATCAGAACTAATTTGACCATCAAATTTTATAGAGTCCATAATAGGTAAATTATCTTTACCTTTTAAGGATTTAAAAAATTCTTTGCATGTTTCTCCTTCGACTTTCAACCAGTTGAGATGATTCTTAATGAGGGTACTCTTAGCATTATGCAAATCCCATTTTTGTTTGATTAAGCAAATATAAGCAAGTCATTATTGAAGATCAATATTAAAGGAATCATTATGTAAAGTAATGTTGATCTATTGAATTTCATCATAGATTTTTTCTCAATCTCCCTTTGTCTCTTGACATATTGCTTACCTAACCAACAAGCAAAATTATAAACATGATATATAGCACACATCCATGAATCAATCCAACTTGATTTACTAAGGGGTCTCATTTTTGCATTTGAGAGAAACATTAAAATACCTTTTCTAGAAGGAGCAAAAAAATAAAGATGCATTCATATGAAAAACCTCATAATGTTGAATTGGAGATTTAATACCAAATTTCAAATTAAGAGAAATTGGAAATGCTGTGAAAGAGTTGCATATTTATGAATTGTAACCTTTTTATTACATAACCAAAAAGAATAATTGGAAAAATAAAATTAGTCAAGTCTCTAAAAAACTTGATTATCATCTTCACAGAGGTCGAACCAAGTAAACTAATCATGATGATGAAAATTTGATCTAGGAGTATTAGATAAACAAAATTGTTCCTTAACATCACACCAAATAAAAAGCCCATGGCTTGCAAGTTGAAAAGAAACTCCAATAATTTTATCATAAGAATTTTCAATCATATTAAAATCACCACCAAAAAGCCAAGGAATGTTCAACAAACTCTAGAGAATACACTACCACAAAACAATTCTATCTGTAGAAGTAGTAGTAGTATAAATATTGCAAATACCAAAAGGACTTGAAACACCTTAAAGAATAACCCAAACTACAAAATTATCTTTGATATGGAAGATAATTTTTTAGATAGAAAATGATTAATAATAAGAGTTACACCACCTTGACCAATATTATGATTAGTAAATAATACTTTAGAATCATGAAGAACACTATTACCAGCTATAACTTTTAATGAACAGTGGGTATCCCCTATGATCACGCATGGCTTGATCAAATTCCATGGATGGGACTAGTTGTGGCATCTAGATTGTGATGCCTTGATCGTAGTTCGTTGTCTTCCCACTTGGACCAGTGTTAGCTTTGTCACATATGGTTTAGTTCAAAGTGAGACATATGATTCTTGATCTTGTTTAGGCCTTAAGTTACTCCCAATGATAATAAATAAATCAATTATTTTAACTAATTAATAATGGAAAGTAAAGTATAAACTAGCCTATAGGTGATGAGTGTTTGTTCCTAGCTTACCATAGACATCTTGAACCCACATATCCACTATTGCAATTACCAAGCTCTATGCTACTAAGCAAACCAAATAATAATGCTACTGGGATTGCCAAGTGAATACGTGTTTATGCTCAAAACTAGTTGTGCTTATTCTACCAATTTATTAATATGCATGGAAACATAAATATTAACTAAGTAAATGAAAAGTAAATTGCATGGAAAGTAAATCTAATCTAAGTCAAAGTGATACAATGAATAAGAATTAATCTTGATCTTATTGCCATTCATGGAATGTGTCTAGGTACATTGCCACTCAAATAAGATGTTGTACAACTAACTCAAATCCACAGTACGAGCACTCATTGACTATTCTCTAAGACTATGAAATGAAATTGCAAGATTTTGACTACTCTATTGACCAAAAAGTAGGTCAAGACAAAGAAGCACATATATTTATAGGTAAAGAATAGATACTATGTGGATGGGGTCCCATAAACATAGCAAATGCTGCATCGATGAGCTAACACCACTTCGATGAGGATCCATTGACGAGGCCATGTTAATAAGGGCCCATCGACATGACACTTTGATGCTTCATCATACCCCCATGACTAAATGAAAACTTGTCCTTGAGTTAATAGGATAGGACTAAGCTTTCCATACAAAAAATTAGGAATGATGGTATTATTAACTATTGTTAACCACTAGCTGATTCTATGTGCCACATTACAAAATTTTATCTAAATGAATGCATTACAAAATGACGAAATGAATGGATAGAAATTAAAGATTAAAAAATTTGCAGACATCTTTGAAAAGTTTGTTGAAGATGATTCTTCTTGTTGCCACTAGTGGTTGCAAACTTCCAACCTTGATTATTATGTTGATGCTTCTCTGGTTATGTAGATCATTCTTAAAGGATGGCTTGAAATTTCTTCTCATCATGCTATGAATCTAGCAAACATGCAAAGTTTGAGTTCCTATCTTGTATGTGCTATGATTTGTCCATGGGTATATCCTCTGTTGTCCCCTTCTTGGCTTTGTTTTCTTGCCTAGGAAAAGACCTTCTTTCTTAAGCAGTTCTTTTAGCGTCACCTGTAGTCACCAAAGGATCAACATTAGTTTTGGTAAATTTTCCTTAATAATTAACCCTTTTCAAATCCCTTAGTTTGCATTTAAGCACATGGTGATGATAACATACTATGCCCAAGGCTAGGAGGTAACTAAAATCATCAAGTTGTTTACATTAGTTTGATCAATTACTAGTAGTTACCCTAATGTTTGAAAATAGGATGTTGGAAAAATTTCAAAAAATTTCAAAATGGACATCCCTAGCTCCCATGACTAATAAGCATAACTTTGGAAGAATACAAGTTTTTGAATAATTAAAACCACAGGTCTGATTTAGAAGATTGCCAAGAAATATTAATAAAAATGGAATCAAAAGGTAGGAAAAATTAATGAAACAAATGAGAATTAGTTCCAAAATTATGCATAAATTCAGAGAAATCATTACTGATGTTCTAGAAGATGTGAAGGTTAGTTCAAAGCCATGATCAACAAAAGTTATGAAAGTGGGTCCTCCCTAGAGCAAGCTCCTACCATAATGCCTTTGCATAACCACTTCTATAGATGTAAATGAGCACTTGAGAAGTTAAATATAGATCATACCTTTATTCCAAAAAACACACAACTATTGTGGTTGGGATGTTGCACTATACTAAACAAAACCAGAAGGCTCACAATCACATGTAACAATGAGGTGAATAATGGAATGAGAAGGCATTGTAGAGATTGGGATGTAAGATACTTGATCATGTCCACAATAGGTTCTTGTGAAAAATGTGATTAAAATCATCAGCATACCCATTCGTCCAAGTTTAGACCAAGTCCATACCATGAATAGTGACATCGCATTGATGTGTTCTATCCTGCCAACCACCATGAATCCATAACCATCTCAAAGAATAATCATCACTCCAAAAAGAGAAGAAAAGAGAAGAAAGAAGAAAGGGCCTTAGTTAGAGGGTTGCCTTCAGGCATGGGTAACATGTCTTTCCAGCCCCATATATAGTGCTTGTAGCCTGTTATTGTATCTAAGTGTGCTTTGAATTCCCATTACTGTTTTATTTTTTTTGGATTTTAAACTTTTTGAAATGAGAACCACACCATGCAAAGACATAGCTTTCAATTTATTAGTCAATGAAGGAGTGATGATACATTCTAAGGGGAGTCATGAACCACGTGAAGGAAGTCAAGAAGAGAACCTAACATGTCCCCTTGAGATCACACTCATTGCCATTCCAACTTGGTCATTCTCTCTTTCTTCAAGATATAATGAGATTTCATTAATTTTAGTTTCATGAAAGAAGAACCAAATTGTTTCTATGAAAAAGACCTTTTATTTAGAGAATTAGAGGGATGGATGAGGTGGTCTCATTGCTTTACATAATTACTTATCTAATCATCTTGATATCATAGAACAAAAGCTCAACACATAGCATTGATTTCTACATCATGACTTGCCAATATTATTAATAGAAACATAAAATACATTCATAAACATAAAAAAAATGACTTAGGAAAAGAGAAGACTATAATGAAAAGAAAAGAAAAATATTAAAAAATGGAAAACATATGAAGAATCAAAAATTTTTGGAAGAAATAGGAAAATGATAAAAAATTGTAAAAAAAAAAAGGTGAAAAATACAGGATGGAGCATCTTGCCACAACTAATCTTATGGACGCACATTCAAGAGATGGACTACACAATCCCCTGGTTATACACCACTAGTTTTCCATCTGTCACCATTACTGATTTAATTAATCAGATTGTAGCACATCTAATGTTGGTGATAGACTCATTTGGATCATTTGAAGATGTGTCTTCATTTGGACTTGAAGGTATTTCCATTTTGGAGAATTCAGATGTGTTTTCTTCTTCTTCTTAATTTTCTATTTTAATTCCCAAGCTACATGCTTAACATCCTTTTCTAGTGTATAATCAGAGTGTAAGATATATATGTCTAAGTCCTCTATTTGGTTCATTTTCTTAAGTCTAGAACTAATAAGTGAATTAGTTGCTACCATGCATCTTTGAAACAATTTTATATTCTCATTTTCAAGACACTTAGTGTCTTCTGGTTTAGTGGCTACTACGTAGATTAGTTTTTGCTCATGCACTTGCTCTTGAACTTTATTGTTAGTTGTGTTCATATTATAAATTTTCGGCCCACAACTACACCCTTTAATATTATTAGTTATGTAGGGATTCTTTTGTCTCTTCACAGAGATAGGTTCATCATTTTTGTTAGGTATTGAAGCAACGATGCATGTTGTCCTTTGCATATGATTAGAGGACATTAGTTGTGAAAGGAAAGGTGTTGCACTTGATTAGCATTATGATGGTTTGGATGAGTTAGTAGGTGCACGAGTGTTGTGCTCATGCGTGGGAACCATCCTAAAGAAAGGATGTTTTTGAGATTTTGGTGAAGATTTATTGGCATTATCATTTCTATGTATGTTTATAGCACAAGTGGCATTCTTTCATTGATGTCATGGTGTTAAACCTTCCTATGTTATTGGTGGTGGCATATGGTGGAGGGAAGTATGAGAATATTGAGGATATGATGAAGGATGAGAGGTGTGAGGTGGTGACCTCATAGAAGATGTTATAGGATGATGATGTTCAGGAGAGTGGTAGTAGTGATTCGAGGTAGAGGAAGTGGAACTAGTTGAGGAAACAAGTTGTTGAACATAATATCCATATGGGTTTAGTTGGCAGTAAGGGTAGTTTTGGTTTGATGATGGCCTCCCCCACAACTGTGGGTTTTACCACTACATTGGATGATAGTGTTGAGGCTAGTAAGAAGTTCCACTACAATGGTATGATTGGTTGCAGGATTGTCTATAATTACCTTGTGATAAAGGTAATTTCCTGGGAATTTTCTTTTTTATGAACTTGAGATTCAATGCAAAAGCCCAATACTCATGTAGATGTAACATGACTGGGCAATAGCCCTTTGGATGGTCATATAGGAAGATGTCACATTCATCATCCTCTTTAATGGTTAAGTATATAGCCTTCTTCTATAGCCATTTTCCATTTCTACCAATTAGTGTTCTTACCTATCTCTTGGTCCCTTTTCCTCCATTTTTTTGTGGTTTCTTGATTTGTTTTGTGTTACTCTTCCATCTACGATTTCTATGCAAGTTGTAACTTTCTCATCTATTCATTTTGACATCGTAGTTAACCTTGCTTCAAGTTCATCAATAGACTTTTGTATTGACAAGTTTTGTTGTGAAATAACCTCATTGAGAGCTGCTTCTTTTTCCTAATCATAGATATGGACCTTCTTCTTTTGAAGAGCTAGGTCCCAATGATATTTCTTAACATTCTCTCGTTTACATAGCTCTACTTCTTCTTTTTCCACATGCTTGATTAGCTTTTGGATCTATGGATTCCTAGTTCATATAATTGACGTTGAGCATACATCCCAAGGGTCTCTCTCATATGACTATGAAGCCCATCTATGATGTGGGAAAATTGCTCTTCTTAAGAAAAACCATGACCTAAACATTTACTCAATAGAGAATAGTATCTATCTAGGGCCATATCCAAGGGTGTATGTTATTCTTATTTCCATCCTTGGATTCATTTCCTTAGGTTGGATACCATTTCATAGGTTTGGTATTTCTCATTGAAGAGTTCCAACATTGTGAATCATCGATGGATTGAATTTGGTTTCAAGGATCTATACCACACTTCAGCTTTATCTATTAGTATCCTAGGGAAGAGCTTAAGCTTTTATCATCCACTTTTAATGTTTTTTAATATGTAGGCATCATGGAAGGCTTGAAAATGATGTGTTGGATCAGAATCATAGCCTCCTGCAAATGTATGGATTTTATTCATATCAAGCCTTTTGATGCAACTTTCCTTATGATGCTTGGTGGATATTTTGACTACCTCTATGATATGCATCATGCTCTTAGTGGCCATCAAGGGTTCACCATCATCAGACATGTTGTGGTAAAAATTTCTATTTCTATTTGTATGATTGTGATGATTTTTTCTATGCTCATTTGGATGTCTTTGATTTTGCCCTTGGCATCTATTTCTATTTTTATTTTAACCCCATAGTGGAGCTCTATCATTGTGCCTACATTCATCTTCGTTAGAACTAGATGTTGAAGAGGAAGAGGAAGATGAGGAACTTTTATAGTGTTTCCCATGGTCCCTTGATTTATCTTTTCTAGGTTTTGAGGAGGTCCTAGGCCTTAAGGCCCCCTAGTCTAGGACTTACATCATCTTCTCTAGGATTATCCGCCTTAGATGAATGTAGTCCTTGAGTGAAGTCAAGGTGGTCATGAACATATAAAACCCTTACATAAGGTTCGTCACTCCAATTTTCTTCAATATATATCTCATTAGTTCTCCAATGAATTTTCTCTTCATATGATGCATTATTGCTTCCATGTGAAAGAGACATTGTTGTTAATTAATGATGTTTGTGACTTAATATTTTCTAAAAGATAAATCATTAATGTGTTTACAACAATGGTGTATAATATAACTAATCTAGATAACTAGCACCATCCTTGGAAATGGTGCCAATGATGAGCAATGGGTGCCCCCCATGCCTAACCATATAAATCATAAGAATTCAGGCATGATTCGGTTGAATTCCATGGATGGGACTAGTTGTGGCATCTAGATCATTATGCCTTGATCACAGTTCACTATCTTTTGACTTGGACAAGTGGTAGCTTTGTCACATATGATTTAGTCCAAAGTGATGCATATGATTCTTGATGTTATTTTGGCCTTAAGCTACTCCTAATTATAATAAAGAATTCAATTATTTAAACTAATTAACAATAAAAAGTAAAGTCTAAACTCGCCTACAGGCAATAAGTGCCTATTCCTAGCTTGCTGTACACATCCTAAACCCATGTATCCACTACTGGGATTACCAAGCGCTATGCTACTAGGTGAACCAAACAATAATGCTACTAGGGTTACCAAGTGAATATGTGTTTATGCTTGAAGCTAGTCGTGCTTATTTCACTAATTCATTAATATGCATGGAAACATAAATATTAACTAAGTACATGAAAAGTAAATTGCATAGAAAGTAAATCTAATCCAAGTCAAAGTGTTGTAATGAATAAGAATTAATCTTGACCTTATTACAACTCATGGAATGTGTCTAGGTACATTGCCACTTGAATAAGATGTTGTGTAACTAACTCAGATCCATACTACAAACACTCATTGACTATTCTCTAAGACTATGGAATAAAGCTACAAGAGTTTGGCTACTCTATTGACCAAAACAATTGCCAATACACGATGGAAGCATATGTATTGATAGGTAAAGAATAGATATTGCATTGATAGGGTCCCATAAACATAGCAAACGCTACGTTGACATGGCCTTGTCAATAAGGCAACACCACATCAATAGGGCCACATCAACAAGGATCCATCAACAGGGGCCTATTGATGCAACACTTTGACACCTTAGCAATTATATCTAAATTGTAAATCTTAATCTCTTGAAGAAGAATAGAATTAGGAACTAAATGTTGCATGCAACGAAAAGCACCAATTTTTTTTTCCAAAGTATATTAGTATGATCCTAGATATTCCCTGAAAATATTAACATAGGGTAGAGGAGGAGGAGGCTCCCAACCTATCAGTAAAATTAATATTTTCAAAAGAAATTATCTCCACATATAAACAAATAGTTGCAAATAAATTATTAGTAATTACAATATTTTGAACATGCTAACTATTTTGATGATTTGACATATATTCATTAATGGATAAACTTCCTCTATGTTTTTTATTATTAACAACTATTTAAAAATCATCTAAATCAATAAGAAGATTCTGTGAAATGTTACAAGCATATATTTATTTCCTCTTAGTCATTGAAGAATGTTTTGAAACTAATTTTATCAAAACCTTCCTTACAATAATAAAAGAAAGGGATAAGCTAATTATTGAAATGTTAGTAGAAGAAATCATTGCAACACTTGTAGCCTCTGTAGAAAATACCTTAGCATAATCTTTAACATTATAAAAGAAAATCTTAGTAACATTTCTAGTAGCTGCTTGTTGATGTTCTTGCATTACCTTTTTGTGTAGCATAAAATAACATGAATTAAACATGCGACCCTTATAATGATAATACTAACATGAATTTGGAAGACTATAGTAAACAATGTTCTATAAATAATCAATTCTACTAGCCCATATAGCTTGCTTTCATAGGATTAATTAATTCTTACTAAAGAAAGAATACTTATCTTGCATGCTTGAATAAACCTTGTATTACAAGCATAACAACAAATAATTCATCACAATATCATTCTATTTGAATGACATTGTATTTACAACCACAAGAAATAATCTAATAGAAGACTTTAACACAAACATAAAAAATGAATTTGAAATGAAAGACCTAGAAGAACTAGGATATTTCCATGGAATATAAGTTGATCAAGATAAAGAGGAAATTAAGGTTCATTAGACTAAACATGATATCTCCATTCTATAAAAAAATAAAATCAACAAAGAAAATATCACCAAATCTCCTACTCCCCCTAATTTAAAACTAGAAAGCAATGATAACATAGCTCTCATAGATAATACATTATATAGAAGCATGATTGAGGCACTCATATTTCTTTGTCATACAAGGCTAGACTTATAATTTTTAAATTCTTTCTTCTCAAAGGATATGCAAGACTCTAGAAACTCTCATCTCAATACTCTTATTCATGTACTTAAATATGTAAAAGGCATCTTAGATCATAAACTTATTTACACCAAAGAAGATTTTTTTTCATACATATTTAGACGCTAATTGTGGAGGAGACCAAAATAATAGAAAATTCACATCAAGAGCAATAGTATTGTATGAAAATAATGCAATATATTAAAAATTAAGAAAGAAAATATTAGGTAGTCTTTCAACTTATGAAGTAAAATTTATTATCATGGTAGAATGTACTAAACACATTCTTTCGTTAAAAAAGCTCATGACACATCTTGAATTTCATGTAGACCTTCCCATAATCAATTATTCTTACTCTACTATTTAGCACCCTCATGGATATTGACATTCTGCTTCAACATGTCTACCACCTCTAAAGTTTCACTAGTAATTAAAGCTTCTTTTATAATTGTGCTTTATTTTGCAATCTCTCTATAAAAATTTCTCTTTATAAGTTTCTAAGCCTATCCTAAATTTATTATTACCTTAATATTTTTCATGCCACATTCTTGTAGCTACTCTTTCTCTTCATGGTACCATCCTTGTTGCTATGATTTCTAAAATATCTCATGAGATCTTATTGCTATATATCTTGGAAGTATGTGCAATTAAAAGAATTTGGATTCTAACAAACATGGTCAAGAAACTCAAGACTTTAATGCAATGGAAATAAAACATAAAAAATAGGAGCATTTAAAAGTATAGAAGCATCATCATCCTATCCTTATCGCAACTACATGGGATTAGTTATATGATCTCTTCCCCATCATTCACTTCTATTAAGTGGAAAAAAAATAATTAATACAAAAATATTGTGTTTTTTTCTTTATGTTTGCAAATTAAGTATCTTTGACTCTAACCCTTTTTTAGGGAGGTGTCGAAACTCGAAATAATAACTATGAGCACATCCCAAGACATATAGCCAATAGAGACTTGAGAGGAATTATAGTGGAATATAATGATGCCTCAAGCATAACTTGAATTGGAAACTCTTTAGCTAATAACACAATGAGCTAACCACTCAAGAGACCTATCATTGGCTAATCTAACCCTTTATTGTTATCCTTCATATTTAACAAAGTAACCTCTTCTAACAGGTGCTTTCTAAGGTCTTAGCAAATGATTGAACCATCTTAGATGACCTTCCTCAACCTTCTATAGATGCTACTACCAAATGTTCCCAAATAACATAATCGATTTGATTTTACCTTATCACACTTAACATCCACCTTAACATTTGCATCTCTACCTCATGTGTTCATTGAGATTGATGCTTTTCAATAAATCAACATTATGCACCATAAAGAAGTGTAGTTTTAAATGTAGAGGAAGCTAAAAATTAATATACTATTACATACTAATAAAACATAACCACATGTTGCCTCATGTTAAATTACAATGTTGTAGTGTAAAACCTATAAATAAGAAACTTGATCTTTGCTAAAGATTAAACTTCCTTCCTATCACACTTTAGAGTATAGATGAATTTTTTTTTACAATATTTCTATGCAAGGAAGAGATCAACATTTTTTATTTATAATTTTTGATAAATTAACATTATGCACCATAAAATAGTGTAGTTTTAATTATACATGTAGCATAAAAACTAATATAATATTACAGAATAAAAAAATAATATATGTTCTATCATGTTAAATTACAATATTGCACCATAAAACCTATAAATATGAAATTAAATATTTTCTAAAAATTAAGCTTCTTTCCTATCACATTCTAAAGTATAGATAAAACCTTGTTCACAATATTTGTATGAAAGGAAGAGATTAACATTTTCTATTTATAGTTCGACGTTATGCACCATAAAAGAGTGTAGTTTTAAATGTACTAGAAGCATGAAAATTAATAAAATGTTATAAAGTGATGAAAATAACCACATGTTGCCTTATGTTAAATTGCAATATTGCATCGTAACCTATAAATAAGAAACTCAATCTTTGCTAAAGTTTGAACTTCCTACCTATCATACTCTTGAGTATAGATGAAAATTTGTTTGCAATATTTGTATGCAAGGAAGAGAAAAATTTTTTATTTATGAAATAAATCTTTATTACATCTGAAGCCCCATAGAATCTATTGGATAGATATTACATTTTCATGAAAAATAAATATAGACTCTAAAAATTGACCAAGCAGCAATGGGAGCATTAAAATTAAATCATCCATGCTTTTTACTGTAACATTATAATGTTGTATTAAATGGGTAGTTATACCACAAGAAAGAAACACATCTAACTCATCTTCAAGGGCTCTTGATTTATACAACCTAAAAATGTGCTCTTCTTGAGGGAGTTGAATCTATCTTGCACTTTCAATTCTAAGATGATGAGAACTTAAGTGAAGTTTGCTGATGGTATTTTGATACTTAATAGGAATGGTAATTGAAAGATAGTGAGCTTCTACATCTAGTTTATTATATCTAATGTAATGTAAATAAAATTGTCTCTTATCTTCCATATTAGTCCACATCTATGTTAAGACTTTTTGTTTAACTAGTTGGAAAATATACTTAGGATTTTGTTGCATGCCCTCGCAAGAGGTATTCCATTTTCTCAACTTTTTCATCCCCTGAAAATGCCAACCACAGTGATGAGTAGCAAGCAGTTCCTATGCCCAACTATACAAGTCACTAACGTTCACTAAGCAATCCAGTCAAATTCTATAGGCTTTAGCTCTTCAAGTACACTGGGTCTAACAAGTGAATATCAAGGATGTGATTTTTTTCTTTCTAGTTTCACTTGTGAGATGCAAAGGTATGATTAAGTGTCATTGAGGCACATAATTTTTATCATTTTTTATTTTCACTAGATTTTCCTAAGTGCTAGAAATAAAGTAAATTTGATATTTAATTAATCTAATAACTAGCTAACACTTAACTAATCGTATCATAAGCATCCATTCCGACTTTTCATACACATTCTAAACACGTTGCAACACTGCTAGGCTACCAAGCATTATGTGCTACTAGGATTACCACATGTAACATATGCTTGAAGTGGTCCTACTTATGTTTTTTATTTAATCGATCTTAATTACTTAATTAAAATTCATTAAAGTCAAGTGCATGCATAATAAATGCATAAGGAAAACATTAATCTATTCCAAGTGCTACAAGGTTTGATCAGAAAAGCTCGTCATTATTGTCATTCACACTGAGGTGCTCAGGTACATTTGTGCTTGAATAAAGATTCATACACTTTCCAACTCCTCCTATGGGAAATTAGAAAGTATTCTAACTCTAGAGAAAACAAACTACAAGAGCTTCACTAACAACTAAGGAATGACATTTTTGGATTATGCATCCAAGTGTTGTATTTATAGGTAGGCACCCATCTTGCAATATTGGATATCTAATAACATAACACATGCTAAGATATCAGGGCTCTGATATTGTAGCCAATGAAGAATATGATTTATCATACTTCCATGATTTAATGAAAACTCATCCTCGAGTAAACAAAAGGAGGAACAAGTTCTTTACAAAATATTGCAAAGGTATGGGATTATTGACTAACTAACTGACACACAAACTAACTCAAATCAAACAAACAAACACTAACTGCCCAAGTGTATAGATTTACAATATTTTATAGAATTTGGTGTTCATGAGAACAAAATTGAACATAATGATAAAAATTGACACCCAAACCCCTTTGGTGACTTGAAGATGAAGGATAAGATCAAATGATCTAGAAGAGGTCCTATTGCATGGGCTTTTGCTACCTACTCATTGGGTTATTTAGGCTATTAACCCCTTCTAGCTCTAGGCCGCCTGATCCTTAGTTGGAATAATCTTGCTTCCCATCCATGCTATGCTTTTAGTGCCATGTGTGATCACAACAAAATCAAGGATTAGCGTGTGATGTATAACTTATAACATTTAGGTACCTTGTCTCTTTGGGCAATTATACTTAGCTAAGTTATGATAATGGTAGATTGATTATTTTAATATTATTTGATTTTTTGTGGCTACTAGAGTTCATTAGAAGGGTTTAAATTGCATAAATTAGTAATTTTAATATTAGTTTATTCATTAAACCCTTGTGGGAGCAAGAGAAATTTTGAAAAAAAAATTACCAAAAACCTAAGGTTTGTGGGCCCCATGATGTAGAGCTTACCTCTACTAGTGATAGGACTAAAAGGGAGGTAACTTGGATAAGAGGTTTGAAAGTTATGGGCTTTAGAAGGTTCTAGGCTCTGAACATTTTCAACATTAAAGATAAGAGGAAAATAAAGAGTTTTAACACAAACTTAAAGTTCTTGGAATGTTAGAAAAGCCATGAACATGATGAAATGCTTAAAGAGGGTTAGATAATTCACAAAAAGGAGTTTTTCATTGAAGAACATTGTGAAGGAGTGCACAATTGGATGCCACTGATGGGGTGCACAAAAGGTTTGATCACAAAACTACCTAAGAGATTTGGAACTTAACCAATCCAACCAAGAGATATGCAAGTGGGTCCTCCCCAAAGAAGGTTCATGCCCTTAATGCCCTTGCATATCCTCAAACCAAGAAGTCTATGGACCCCATGGCCTATTAATGGTTATGGCAATTAAACACAAAATCATCAAAAGGATTATCAAAGAGTTCTGGCCATATCAAACTAAGACATCTAAAACAAACTTGAGAAGAGGTAGTGAGGTTGATTATGAAAAGCATAGGTGAATGGTCCCAAATTGTGGTCACATGAAGTTTGATGTGAATTTGTTATGGTTAAAATGATGTGATAATGACCATTCCTAGTCTAAATTAAAACCAACCACTTTTAGTGACTTCACATTAACATTCTTAGACTCGTCCATCCCTCAAGGTACAAGAATACCATCACAGATCAATCACCATTCTAAAAAGGGAAGAAAAAAGAAGTAGAAAGTAAGAAGGACCTTAGTTAGGGGGGACCTTCAGGCATGTGTAACATTTCTTTCTAATCCCATAACTAGTTCTTAGAGCCCGTTATTGAGTCTAATGGGTGTGCTTTGAATTCTCATCATTTTTTGAAATTTTATATATTTATGATTCTTGGATAGAAACCACACCATGCAAAGACTTTAACTTCTTAATATTGGTCGACAATAAAATGGTGAAAAATACATGAAAATACTGATGCATCCTAAAGGGTAGGCAAGTACAAAAAAGTGTCAAATCCCCTTGAAGTCACATCCTTGTCTATCCATTTATCTCTTTCCAAGTTTGAAAACTATCAAAGTCACCATTTTGTTAAAAGTTTCATTAAGGAAGGGACTTCATACTTCCAAAATAAGGGAGCACCATAGAGTTTTGTGGATAGGTGGATGACATGGACTCACTACCTATAATCATGAGAAGAACCATATCTTAGTTATTAACAAGAAAATTCAAAGATAGAATCCAAACATTAGTAATCAAATAACATTATGGTACAAACCACCATCAACAATAGGTATAGTTGCACTTAGTCCTATTTGGCAATAAACAAAAACATTAGAAAAACATAAGAGAACAATATCCAAATAAAATAAAATATAAAGGAAATTATAAAATATTGAAGAAAGATAAAACATACTAAAGATGATGTAAAAAAAATGGTGAAAAATAAGAAAAATGAAAAACTAAGGAGCCAATTTGTTTGATTTAGCAAAACTACCCTTCAGTGCTAACTATGCTCTAGAGTGTAGTCCTAGTAGTGGAGAGTGTAGTCTTGATAGTTAAAAAATTTCTACAAAACCTAGGCTTTGAAACTATCTACATGTGACTACGCTCTGGAGCATAGTCCCAACAGTGGAGAACATAGTCTTGATACTTACAAAAATTTGCAGAATTGGTGTCTTCCAAGCTGACTATACTCTGACTATGCTCTGGAGAATAGTCTCAGCAATGAAGAGTGTAGTGTCAGTACTTGGAAAAATCTGTTGCAAGTGTCATGATTCTGACACTTAGAAAGATTTTGCAAAACTGGTTATTCGTGTGTTGACTATGCTAACCACACTCTAGAGCATAGTAGGGAGCGTAGTCCCAACACTTAGAAAAATTTGTAGTAAGTGACCTCATTCAAACACTTAGCCAAATTTTTAAAAAGCCTATCTTTGAAGTTGACTATGCTATACTGCAATGGAGAGTGTAGTCCTAGAACTTAGAAAAATTTGTAGGAAGTGTCATCACTTCGATGCTTAGCCAAATTTGCAGTCAAGAAGCTGGGGCCAAAATTTTTGTGGTGTTTCACTCTTTTTTAAAAATTTTAATTTTTTTTTAAAAAAATTATTATTACTTTATTTCACCATTCCTTGGTAGTTGATGTGGTGGTTTGGTCGATGATAGGATAGGGGTTCAGTATGGGTAAACAGTAATTCTAGGTTGATTTTTTATCCTAAAATTTTGATCTTATTATTATTATTAAATAATAATAATAATTTAATATTATTTTAATGCATGTATAATGAGAAACTTTAAACATTAATATCTGATGGGACATGATATCACATGTGCCACGATATTGCGTTGTTCCCCACGATATCGCATACGCGATATCACAATGTGTCGCCAAGTCTATAAATAAGAGGTAGCTCTCCCTCATTTTTCCATTTAGATCTAGACCCTTAGCAAAAATTTGGTAGTTTTACCTCTCTAGAGATAGAATAATTTCCATGTGCCCGCAGTAAGAGCTCCAAAATGAACAGATCTTTATTCGAGAAAATATTGTACCTGAACATAAGTTTGTGTACAGAAATAAAGATGAACTGTTGGATAAACCTTGCAGTGCATGGACTAAGCTAATTAGGATTTTAATTACTGTTATTTATTGTTTATCATTTAAATGACTTATTAGTTAATTAAATCTCTCTCAACCCTTCTCCCATAGTTAAGTGCATTCAGTACGACCACTTTGAACACGTGTGTTACGCTTGGTGATCCCAATAATGAATAGCGTTTGGTAATCGAGGTTGCATTGGTTCATGATGTGAATAGTAAGTAGGAATGGATGATGATGCTAGGTTAATTAAGGCTTAGTTAGTTAGTTAAGGATAGTTAATTAGTCTCTTCACCCTTTACCTCATTAGCATAGGAGATAAAACAGAAAAGATATAAAAATCACATACGTCAAACTTACTTAACCATACAACTATGACAAATACAAGTCTGGGAAGACAATGAATGATTAACCTTAAGTGTTTTATAAGGCGTGTAGGCACTTAGTCTGTGGAGTTCAACTGGATCGTGCGTGTAATGCTTGTATTCATATGGTTGAGTGTAGGGATACCTTGCCACTCATCATTGGAATTGTTGCCAGGGGCTAAGTGTTTGTGCACTAAGTAGAATATAGGAAATTATCCACATCATTTGGAGCTTAAACAAACCCTTAGGGTTAATTAAAAAAAATTATATAATGGTTAATCAGCACATTGAGTAAAATAACAATGTTTTCTTCTTCAAACAAAAGCACGTCACGAACTAGGGATCACATAAGAGATAGTCAGCAGACTAACATACATAATCGTGAACCACTAATTCCTCAAGAGTATCAGGTAGTGTATACTCATCATGATGAGTATATATCTGATTTTACCTTTATCCTCCATCAAGATGAACAATTGTGTTGGTGAGATCTACAAGGTAACATAGTGTTACCTCCAGATCATGCTGTCCCTAACATGCTCCTTCATGCTATTGCATAGATAGACATGACTCAGCTATATGCTGAATATGTTGCTAAAGATCATGACACAAGGGATTACCATTCCACAGCAGCGCAACATCAATGGGATGCATGGTAGGAGAGTTACCACATAGCATTGAAGGGCAAAGGCCCCCATAATGCTTCGCCCTTCATAAGAGAAGTTAAGGGTGGTGAACCTATCTCAATAGGTTCTCCACAAGACAATGTTTCTTCTCCTAATAATAGTTAGGAGGTGGGGTATCAGAACCTATGCTCTACGATACACAACCCTGGTTTTGATTCCCATGAACACCAGTTGTTCACTGAGGGAACACAAGCACAAGATAAGGGTGAGCATTCTGATCATCATCACAATCGGGGCAGGGAACACTGAAGAGAAGGTAGGAGACATCATCATGGTGATGGCTTTCCTTCTTCTTCTCCTTCATCACATCATTCACCCTCTCCTTCCACATCATGGTGTAGCCACAAAGAGCATAACGGTGAGGATAAGGATAAGAAAAATAAGAGACCTCGACAAGAGAGTTGAGAGAGAGGACGAGGGCATTCGAGAGAGTCAAGGCAAAGAAGGGAAAGTAGAGAACCATGTAGGCATCATAGACATCATGAGAGAGATGATCATGAAGAACCCTTGCTATCAACTTGAAGTATGCTAGATATGATGGAGGCTGTGAGAATACCTATAAGGCATCAAAAAGATAGCTGGATCAAGCAATTAGACATGAATAATATCCCACGGTTTGAGGGGGGATATAATGTTGATCCATAGAATAACTTACAGGAATTTCATGATGCCTATGCCTTGCAAAATATTAAAAATGAGTGGTAGAAGTTAAAGTTGTTTCCTAGGACACTCATAAAAGAAGCAGAGAGTTGGTACCAGTCCTTAGAACCGGAAACCATTAGGAGATAGAGTACAATGTTAGAGTTGTTCAACGATAAATACCAAATGTACTATAGAGTGTCCAACTTGTGTAACCAGATCTAAGGATGGAAGAAGGGTACTCATGAACCCTTGGATGCTACCATCAGCTTATATTATGCATTGCTACATCGTTGCCTGGGCCATGGTTATGCAAAACGGGATCAACTCCACCACCTCGTAGATGGGCTACGACACGAAACTAGGAGAACCCTTGGGACATATGCCCAAGGGAGATTATCTGAACTTAGGTCCCATGAAATTCATTGATTATTGGAGCAAGTAGCTAAATAAGAAGGGGAGCTACGGAAAAGACAGAGTGCGAAAGAATATAACTGCGATCCCTCACTTCCAAAGAAGGGAGTAAGATTCTGCAATGAAGAGGATGAGTCACAACTCGAGGAGTTGATGAATAGAAAAACCTTGTCACTTCAGAAGTTAACAATAGAAGGGTGGACTAAGGTAGATGAAATATGGAACTCCTTAGATAGTAAAATTAAAATTATCTTAAAAATCGTAGAGGAATCCAAGGAAGAACAAAGTAGTGACCATGATAAGAAAAAGTAGAGAGATTCAGGCCATGCATGGAACAATGGTAAGGGGAAAATGACTATCGTTGATGAGGTTGTGGATTTGGATATAGAAAATTATGGTGGATGTGAGATTTACCAATATGACCATCATAAGGGATGTTGTCCAATCATCTCACATCTGCAAGAGTCTAGGGTGTATGCACTTAACCCAAGACTTAACAAACAACAAGCACTCGAAAGGTTACCTTATCCCCAAGGTAACCAGAAGCAGTTCCACCAACCGTTAACATATTATCCAAGTGGAACTCCACCACAACCTATCGGGAAAAACTAGTAGTGGCAACACCCATAGTCATAGGGGATGCCACCGCCTAGGCAACAATACCCTTACCGGCAACCCAATCCTTATGGCTATTATGTGCAGCAGCCAATTTCTCCAAGTGACTCTATGGGTCATGTAACCCCACAATGGCACTACCAATTTTGGGAGTATTTTAGGACTCCTTCTCCTTCAAGAGATGCTCCACATCCATACCATCCTCCAAATCCATTTGCCACTCTTACACTGGTAGTTTTGCTACCACCTGCTCCAACGATGCAAGGGGAACTCCCCACTCAACCGCAACAACGTAAAGCTACGAGAGCTATAAACCTTTAACCTACTATTGGTTCTAACAACCACATGAAGAGAAGACCTTTCTTCAAAACCAAAATCCCAAACAATCTCTCACAACCACAAGCGATTAAGTCCGTGCATGCACCTCCAACCAATAAGACTTTGGAGCTCTTTTCAATCCAACAACTAGGCCCAACGCATACAGTTACGTTAACACATACCGTTACTAACTGGATCAAGGTAGGACACCTTCCCAAGAAACTCTCTGATCCTGAAAGTCCCTTAATCTACCTCCAAGTCATCAGGAACGAACCACGTAAGGCTCTTCTTGACTTAGGTTCTAGAGTCAACTTAATCTCACTAGAAATGTATCAAGCCTAGAACCTGCCTCCACTTAAGAAGAGAAATATTCAACTAGAGCTAGCTGACTAGTCTATCATCATTTACTTAAGATTGGTGGAGGATATCATCACCACTGTGTGTGATTGATCATACCTAGCTGATTTCCTAGTGATAGAAGTCAACAGTAACAAAGGGGACTTCTCAATTATAATGGGAAGGGCATGGCTCAGCACCATCAATGCTTGCCTAGGAATCCACGATCTTTCCTTGGAAATATCTAAGGAAAATATTTATGAAAATACCAAGAAGAAGACGGTTTTGTGCATCACATAAAGTGACTCTCAGGGTGATGGCATATAGGAATTCTCAACATCTCCTGTATGCAACTGGTGTGCCCAAGAAACATAGATACAATGATGCCTGTATGTAGCAACCACACAAAAAGAGAACACCTAGTGGTTGATAGCTAATCAAGAGCGCAGTCCACCAACATGCATGGAACAAACTGGGAATGAAAGCATAAATACATTGGAATATAAGCATCACCAACTTCCACCCCTTAACCTAAAAACATCAATCAAGAAAAGCTGGACACTTCTAAAAAATTCAAATAGGTGCTCATTATTTTGGATCTCTCCCTTCCAATTTAGTCATGGAGGAGATGGCCACCTATGCTAATCACTTAAGGACCTCAGTTCTTTTTCACATATTTTTTTTTTGCACATTTTTGTTTTACAAATTTCTTTAACTTTTCTCATTTTTGTTTTACAACATTGTTATACTTTTTCATTTTGTGTGTGTGTGTGTGTATGTTATCCATGTTGTCAAGTTTGTCATTTAATAAGTGTTCTTCATGATGGTATGAATTATTTTCTTATTGATTGCTAATGTTTGGTTTTTACCTCTAAGTTATGATGTTGATGGTAAGGTATGTTTCTTTTGATATAATAGGCAATGAGTTCACATCATCCATACATCCATAAATATTTATGGTCTCTCTTGGGTTGGAACTATACAATCCTTTTTCAATAATAAGAATTATAACGAATCAGTGACTAAGCATTTTTCAAACTAAGGAAGGACTCAAGGATTGAAAAGGGCATGGCTTCAAGGTAACTTAATGCATTTGTGCTGACCATTTTCTTGGTTGCTTGGATGTTTTATTTTTGAGTTTTCTTACCATTTCGATGTTACCCAATTATCGAGAAGTTGAGAAAAAAAATAATAAGTCTTTGCATGATGTGGTTCTCACGCAAAAACCAAAAAAAAAAACATAGTGAGAATTCAATGCACACCCCTTAGATAAAATAATCATTTGGGCTACAAGCACTAGTTATGGAACTAAAATAAAACATGCTCCCTCTAACTAAGAAACTTCTTGCTTCCTAGTCTCTCCTCCTTTGTTTCATCGAAATGGTGGTGGCTCTTTGAGGGATGCATTCTTGCTCCTTCAAGTAGATGGATTGGCCAAATGCATTGATGCAGAGTCACTGGATGTGGTTTGTTGAGGCCGAATTTGGAATGGGATCTACTAAGTCACATTAATCATAAAATACACAAGGGGCTGTACATCACCTTGTTCTTGAGATTCCCATTCCATTCTCTTCTTTCCATCCTTCTCTTCCCATTTGTCACCTCATTGCTAGTTGTATCATTAGTATATATTTTTTGGTTCACACATTATTTTCTTTTTGGTAAATTCTTGTGGTTAAGATTTTAACTCTTGTTCAAATTGACATTTTGAGAGCCTACGAACTCTTTGAATGTGGGTTTGTCAGGGCATTAAGGGCATGATCCTACTTTGGGGAGGACCCATTGGCATTTCTATTTGATGCATCCATTAAATTATTTTCCTTAACATTGTTGTAATTAATGCTATTTTATTCATTTCCATCTTGACATCCACTTCATTGATGTTATAATTATCTCTTTTTCTCCATCTTCCTTGTTCTTTTTCTTTTTCCATTCTATCACTACCGAAGGTTCGCTCTTAGTCATGGGGGTCTTGAACCAATTTTTTCGATTTTCTCCTAACCCCTACAGCTTCGATAGTTACCAATCTTACATCTCCATATTTATATCAGCCATACCACAACTTAGCCAATGGACTTACACTGAAGCAAGGTATCAATTGCATTATGATTTATTTACCCTTGCTAATATAAGACTGTGTTGTGTGTGCAGATGGTAATCATGCAACAATGAATTAGATCTAGAGGGAACACTTGGAATGGATCAGTGCTGAAGCATCTATGCAAGGAGCAAGATCGATGGCGTGCTTATGGATAGACAATGAAAGACATAATTTTGGCATTGGAGACAACAAACTTCTTCTCTCTTTTCTCTTTTCTCTCAGTTCCCAAATAAGGCCTAATGTCAAATGTATAAGGTGTTCACTCTTGTTGTCATGAACACCAGTTTTGTCTTGTTCTGTAATGATGATCTATTCACATGTCATCCCATTCACCATTAGTTCCATTCAAGTCAATAATCCCATACCTTCCCAATATTTTATAAGGAACTCAAGGATGAGTTTTTATTCAATCATGGGGGTATGATGGGACACGATATTACGTACGTGATATCACGTTGTCCCCCACAATATCGTGGTGCACCGCCAAGTCTATAAATAAGAGGTAGCTCTTCCTTCTTTCTCCATCTAGATCTAGACCCTTAGTGAAATTATGGTATTTTTACCTTTCCAAAGATAGAATAATTTTCATGTGCCCATAGTAGGAGCTCCAAAGTAAATGAATCTTTATTCAAGAAAATATTGTACCTAAACTGTTGGATAAACCTTGTAGTGCATGGATGAAGCTAATTAGGATTTTAATTACTATTATTTATTATTTATCGTTTAAATGCTTTATTAGTTAATTAAATCTCTCACAACCCTTCTTCCATGGTTAAGTGCATTCAGTACGACCACTTCAAGCACGTGTGTTATGCTTGGTGATCCCAGTAATGAATAGCGTTTGGTAATCAAGGTGTTGGTGATCATTTAGGATGTGACTACCAACGAGTGTCCTCGAATAGGATTTAGGTGCTTGCTGGTCTCTAGCAACCCCAAGGCCCAGATACCTCCAAATAGACTCTGTAGTTAATGTGAGTATGTGTGTGTGCTGTTGCAGTGTGTGGTTGTGAAAAATGAAATGATTGGGTTGTGTGTAAAACTATAAATGACTTATCTTAAAGAGATTTAGCCAAATTTGCTAGGTACTATGAGTTGTTGAGAGTTCCTATTTTGTTCAATTGCCTAGTCTATGCGGTCCTTATAATACCTACTTGTAACAAATAAAATTTTGTAAAAGCATTTGAGCACAACTCCGCGAATCTACTTCTAATTTTCCCTAGAGAAAGAGATAGTTCCACAAGAAAACTAGAAATAGAGCAAGATTCAATGGAAATAGAAAGGAAAGAAAACAGATTTGTGTTAAGACCTCAAATTTTTAAACAAGGTAAAATGATCCGAGTTTGCTGTGAAGCTATTCCAAATTCAATATCTACGAATTTTTCAAACTTCCAATGCTCAAATAAGAAATTTCTTCACGACAATCCTACTATGCTATAAACAAATTGCTGCGTAAACTATCACGTACGAGACTCCATTCTGGGTAGATAATGGACGTCAACAATTGCATTCAACAGAACCTTCAAAAATACTTGACAATTTCTGATCGAAATACCACGAAAATTCACATTAAAGATAAAAGAAGCTATTATGGTCCTATCAAAATACCAAAGATTTTCTAAACCCTCTTGACTATTGAATCGTTTAACAGCTTGACTACATGTAGAGGCTCTCTTACAATAATCTCAATAGCAGTTCTTATACATTGCACAATAATAAAATTTACTATTAAAATGCTCTTAAGGCTTTCAAACAAAAGTGCTTCTATGACAAAATTTTAATAAAAATATTCTATTATGCAACAAGAAACAATAAGAGAAATCTAAAAATCCCAAAATTACTTGCCAAGCATGATACTATGTAAACCACTAGCTAAACAATTTAAACAAAATAAAAAACAATAAGAATAACTCCCAGGACTATGACAAAGAGGCTGAAATCTTTTCTTTAACAAGTCATCTTACAAGCAATCTTTCACAATGTCTTCTTTACAATGCTCTTCCCAAGATCCAAAGTGTGTCTCCAAGTGAGACCTAGTAGTCCCCCCTTTTCTTCTAACCCCTAAAGCCTTTTTATAAGGTTCAAAAGGTAGTTAGGTTTCCCAAAATATCTTGGCTAACTTCTCTCGAAAGTAAGGAAGTTACAACTTACCCAACTAGTTAGGAGATATTTCTTGTTAATCTAGTTAGGAAGTTATACATAAAGTTAGGAGAAAATCATGCTAATATTGACATTTGTAAATATTACAAATATTTTATAGGCAACAACCTATATAATAATTTTTGAAAAATAAATTCAAGATCTTAATATTATAAGAACTTCATACAATTGTTATTTTATTTTTATTTTAGGATTTTTAATTACCCATTGTATATAAAGCCTTAGTAATTCACTAAAGTAGAAAATAGGCTTCACACACACACACACACACAAATTATTGTGATTTTTTATAGATTGAAAAGAACATAATATAACCTCCCTCAACTTTGGGATATATTTTGTATAGAGAAATTTCTAAGATTTTAAGATTTTATTTGTTGATTCTTTATAAAGTCAAGATAATTGACTAATTTTTTCATGCTTGAAATTCCTTCATCTCATATTTTCTAATTTTGTAAACAACCATGTCATAATTTTGTTGACTCAAGGATGAGTTTTTAACCAATCATGGGGATATGATAAGTACTAAATTTTTTAGTCATGTTAATACAACCTTATTAACACATATGCATCAATGTGGCCTAAGATGCATCAATGCATCATCATTGACACAATCTCTATATTTACCTAAATAAATGTGCACCCACCACATTTATGGCACTATTTAGTCATTCTAGTAGCTAGACTCTTGTAGTGTGATTCTAAAAAAGTTAAAATTTTCCCTCTAAGTGCCTACAAGATGGATTAAATGAATTGTAAGAAATTTTATTTGAGTACATGATGTACCTTGAAGCATTTCCATGGTGAAGATAAAATTAAGATTTGTTACATCTACTATAGCACTTGGATTAGCATGTTATTTTACTTTAATTTCTTTTAATTTCTCTTAAATGTTCCTTTAATTTTCATGCACTTCATCAAATATTTTATTCTATCACACTTAGTCAATTCACATGAGTACAACTAATTTTAAACATAAACGTATTAACATTTAATAATCCCAATAGTAAATCACTAGGTATACCTAGGAAGGAAATGAATACTCCTTGCTAGGATAGATTAGATTCACTTTCTGTATTTGGATTAGTTAAGTCACACTTAACCATATAACTTAAACCCATACAAGTATGACTGGGAACGTAATGATTAACATCTTAGTACTTGGTTATCTAAGGAATTCAACTAGTTCTAAGTTCATAGAATTTGATTAGATCATGCATGAATGCTTGTGATTTGTATAGTTGGATGTAGAATTACCTTACTAGTCACTAGTATCCAAAGTAGATATGTAGGAAATGTTTTGTAATTCTTCTATTCTTAATGAAAATAAAAACTGAATAGATATTATGCATATAAAGTACCCCTATAGATCTATGGTAATAATCTTTAAAATTATATTTTTTGTGAAGATAGATGATGAATCATAGATTGGTTGTGTTGACTAGGTTCCATCGACGCATGATTTGATGTGTTGATGCAACCCTATCAATGTAGTATCTATTTTTTCCTATAAATATGCACTCACCCGTCATGTTTATGGTATGTCTTGTCATAGTTGTAGTAGAGCTCTTGTAGTTTTGTCATTTGGAAATTAGAATATTTTTCTAAGTACCCACAGTAGGAGTTAAGAGTGTACGAATCTTTATTTGAGCATTGTTGTACTTGAACATAGTAATGTATGCAAGAATAAAGATGAGCTTTTTGATAAACCTTGTAGCACTTGGAAATAGATTAATTATTTACTAATGCATTTAATATTTTATGAAATTTCTTTTAATGATTTAAGGAATTAAATAACTAATTAGGCTAAACTAAGCTAGATTAAGTAGTGACTAATTAAGCACATAAATACAACCACTTTGAGCATACATGATGTGTACGAAAAGTGGGAATAGATGCTTATGTTAAGATTAGTTAGGCATAGTTAGTTAGAGTAAATTAGCAATTAAATTAATTTATTCTTTTCATCCTTTATTTTAAGTACCCAAAACATAAGACATAAAAATAATAAAAATTATACACCTTGATTACACTTAACCATACCTTTGCATATCAAAAGTGTAATTGGGAAGAAAATGAATGATTGTTAGGACAAGTTCACTTCCTAGAGGCTAGTGTACTACAAGACATAGAGTCCATGAAATTCAATCGAATCATCCATGGATGCTTAGTGAATCGTATGGTTGAGTGTAGGGGTATTCGTTGCTCGTCATTAGCATCGTTGCTAGGGACTCTTTTTGTTTGAAACATGTGCTATCTAGGCATAGTAAAAATCATTAACATTGTTGGACGAACACTAAGGTTAAAATCATTCTTAAAATTAATATAATAATTTAAGCACATTAATATTTTATTGTAATTGCAAAATGTCTTCTTCTCACAACCATGATGATACTAAACTGCCAATACCTCAAGAATGCAAGGTGGTATATACTCATCTAGATGACTATGTGCCTAATTTTACCTTCATCTTGCATTAGGATGAACAACTGTGGTGGCAAGGTATGGAGGAAAGCATTGTAATTCCTCCTGATCAATTTGTTCCTAGGATGCTGCTCCAAAATCTTAGGAGGTTGGACATCTAAGATCTTCAAGAAGAGTATGTTGTGCATGTTTATGACTACTAGGACTACCATCCCACTAAAACACAATGCAAGAGAGATTGACACTAGGAGACTATTTTGTTTAGATTATTATTATTATTATTGTCACATAGCCATTTCAAGCTGAGACTATTCCTGGGTTTCCGTACCCATACAGGAGGCACCCTAGGCGATTGTCTCCAAAAATGAGTTTTCACAGGTGTTGGTGTGTCCAAAATTTATACATTAGCACCTTTTTGGCACTAGAAGGAGGGCCATTTTTTAGTCTTTGTTTTCCATTTTTGAAAATATCAATTTTTCTTATTTTTTTTCTGTTTCTAATCCTATTTTCTTCCTATTGCAAAACTGTTGTTTCCTTGAATTTTATTTTCCTTTTCTTGTGCTCCTTATTGAAAACCGGCATCTCTGAACAGTTTATTTCCTATTTTTGCTGAGAAATTGATAATTTCCTATTTTCTAAAATTTATCATTTTCATTATTGGAATCCTAAACCTTCTTTTCCCAATTGTAATTTAGTTTTAAATTTGCTTTTCTAAAATTTCCATTTCACTTTTTTTCCTTTTAAATTTTATAAATTCCCCCATTTAATTTAAAAAAAGGTTATATATAGTAGATTTTAGTTCTCTGTCAAAAAAATTTATTTTAGTATTTTTTTTCTTTTTACTTAATTTTATACTTATATTTTAGCATTTATATTCTATAATTTTTTATGAACACACTTCCACAACAAGAATCACTCATCCCTAAACTTAGACTCTTTCCAAGTTCAATTCTTAGGAAATCTTAGACTAGGATGGCAGCCCATCACCCCCCAGCTCCCTTGATAAGAAATCCTTTTAACTTTAATAACTACCATGACATATCAAAATCCCTTTAGAACATAAATTCGTTCTTTGATCCTACAACCCCTATGAGTGATGCTCGATAACACATATAATGTTTTGAAACCTTACTAAGGGTTGATGTGGCATGCAGGGTGTTTGTAACAACATTTAGAAGCAAAGTAACTCAATGGTTCTTAATGCTTTATAACACCTCTATTAACACATGGCAAAAATTCAAAAATAAGTTTTTGAATTAGTTTGAAAAATTTACAAGCCCTACTATTGCATCAAGTAACTTCACTAGCTTAAGAAAGTAGCTCAGGAAAAATTTTAGGGATTATAACCTTAGATTCCTTCATCAACTTGCCTATGTGCCAAATGAGATACGACCACAACATGATGGTATACTCAACTTCTATCTCTCTACCATCAATCCATTCTTCACTTATGCTATCAAATCTAATTCCAACATAACAAAAATATAAGGTGCAATGTCTAAAGCTATGGAATTAGAGTAAATAACCCTTATGAACAGCATCCAAATTTAATTTGGGATGATTGCTGTTAGTAACCCTATGCAATCAAACCCTCTACTCTTACTAACTTTTCAAACTTCTAATGTTATGCCTCAAATTATTTCTTCCTTTTAACCAACTCAACCTTTAAGTAATTACTCTCAATGTACCATGTCCTCCTCATTCTTACCATTCAACACTAGTTTGAATGATGACCATTCAAAAGTCTTGATCCAATCCATTATAAACCCAAATGGAACATTGAATTCTGTTGAACCACCAAACCAAACTCAAGATCAAATGGCTCAGATACTCACTTCTCTACAAAAACTATCCAATGAAGTGGTTGAGCTAAAGAGAAATAACAACAAAGGTCCTATATAACCAGAAAAACCAAGTACATCAATCAACGATGATTATTGTTACCTTTATAACATGAGGCAACATTCCAAAAAGACTTATCCTCAATTCTTGGCATTGTATGGTGACAATACCCAAGAGCAAAAAAATGGGAAAACCCTTATCATGGTTCTTAATGTACCTCATGAGACAAAAAATGAAGAGGTTTTCTCATTAGAATAAGTTATGGTAGGCAACCCTAATCCACATAATACTTGCTACTGTAAACTTAGTGACAATGTAAACACCACACAATAACAAACTAGGAATAATTCCTATACACCTTCAAATAGAAGAGTTCCTAGTCAAAATAATGCAAACAACCAATCTAGGTCATCCCAAGTAACTACCCCACAATGACTAAACCCCCTTTTTATACTTAGAATAGCCCCATCTCAAATAAGAAGCCAAGGATGAACATAAAAATTATGATTTGGTTGAGGATGTAAAAAGAGTTAAAGCCAACATTTTTATGTATGACCTCCTACACTTCAATGAAATGAAAGAAGTGATTTCAGATATGGTTCATACACAAAAAGTCCGAAGGAAAAATCCGAAAGTTGCGACTAGCCACAATCTAATATGAGCTTGTCCTCCTCATTAAGTTTAGTATGGGTCTTATGCTCAAAGTAGTTTACATACTTTTAATTTTATCTTGTGAGAATATTGAGAATGAGAGCTTAATTATATATATCTATAGATATGAGTAGTTAAAATAATAATAAATCATATATTTAGATTTGATGGGTCGTGATATCGCATACGCAATATCGCAGTCGTTGTGATATCGCGTCTTCTCCTGCGATATCCCTTACGCGATATCACGGTGTGCCATCATATCTATAAATAAGAGGCAGCTCTTCCTTGTTTCCTCATCCTAGGTTAGTAGGGAAACTCTAGCAGATTGATCACTATAGAGATAGAATATTTTCCATGTGCCCACAGTAGGAGTCCCAAAGTGAACGGATCTTTATTCGAGCAACATTGTACCTGAAAGCAAGTTGTGTACGATAATAAAGACGAGTTTCATGGATAACCCTTGCAGTGCATGGAATAGGATTTTATTACCTTTTATTTATTATTTTCATAATGTGGAATGAGTACAACTTAATTACGATCATTTAAGGATGTGTACGAATAATCAAGGAATAAATGCTCATTGCAATTAGTTTCTCTCTCACCCTTATCTCCTAGTAACATTGGATGAGTACGACTTGATTACGAACATTTAAGGATGTGTATGGATAATCAAGGAACGGATGCTCATCGCACTTAGGCTAGTTAAGTACCTCAATACGACCACTTCAAGCACTTGCGTTATGCGTGGTGATCCCAGCAACGATTAGTGTTTGGTAGCCACGGTTGCATGGGTTCAAGGTGTGTACGGTAAGTGGGAATGGATGCTGATGCTAGGTAATTTAGACTTAGTTCATTAGTTGGAATTAGTAATTAGTTTCTCAACCCTTCACCCCATTAGTATAGAAAACATAAAACATAAAAACTATAAAAATCATATACCTTAGACTTACTTAACCATACACTATGACAAATACAAGTAAGTCTGGGAAGACAACAAATAATTAACCATAAATGTTCCATGGGGCGTGTAGGCATTTAGTCTGTGAAGTTTGACTAGATAGTTCATGCTATGCTCATATTCGTATGGTTGAGTGTAGGGGTATCTTGCCACTCATCATTGGTGCCGTTGCCGGGAACTAAGTGTTTGTGCACCGAATACAACATAAATGATATCACTTAAATCTTTGGGAGCCTAAAAGAACCTTTAGGTTAATTAACAAAAAAAATTTATAAGAGTGAAATAGCACACTGATAAAAATGTCTTCTTCTCACAAAAGTAATTCACCACCTAAGACTAATACTAGAGACAGTTGGCAACATAAAACACATAACCAAAATCAGCCAAGTCCTAAACAATACAAGATAGTCTATACTCATCCCGATGAGTATATTCCAAACTTTACCTTTATCCTCCATCAAGACGAATAACTACAATGGAGAGATTAGCAAGGTAACATCATGTTACCCCCAGATCAATCAATCCCTAACATGCTCTTCCGTGCCTTGGCACAGATTAGCATGACAGAATTATTTGCTGAATACGTTGCTAAAGACTTTGATATGAGGGATTATCATCCCACAGAAGGCCAACGTATGAGGGACTCAAGGCAAGCAAGTCAACATACACTTTTGAAGGGTAAAGGTCCACACGTCCTTAGCAAAATAAGAGATGAGAAACCCCTTATAACGGGTTCTCTAACAAATGATGTTTCCCCTCCTCACAATGGTGAGGAGGTTAGGTATCAGAACCTACGATCAATGATACATAACCCTAGTTCTAATCCCTGGGAACATCAACTATTCACAAAAGGAACAACCACTCATGCTAAGGACAAGCACTTAGATCATCATAACGATCAGGGTTGAAGTAGCCAAAGAGAAGGAAAGAAACATCACCATGTCAATGATTCCCCTTCTTCTTCCCCTTCATCTCACCAATCACCCTCTCCTTCCACATCTGGGTGGAGCCACCATGAACATAAAGGTGAGGATAGAGGTAAGACAAATGAGAGACCTTGATGGGAAAGTCGAGAGAGAGGACAAGGGAAAGGATGTAGGGAGAGTAGGGAACCACGTAGATATCACAGGCATCATGAAAGATATGATGCTCCTATTCGCAACCCAAAGTATGCTTGATATAATGAAGGTTGTTAGGATTCCAACAAGGCACCAAAAGAATAGTCAGATCAAGCATTTAGACCTGAACAATATCCCACATTTTGAAGGGGGATACAACGCTGATCCACAACATCATTTACAGGCATTCCACAATGCCTATGCCTTGAAGAATATAGAAAATGAGTGGCAAAAACTTAAGTTGTTCCCAAGGACACTCACTAAAGAAGTAGAGAGTTGGTATTGGTCCTTAGAACCAAAAACCATAAGGAGGTGAAGTATGATGCTAGAACTCTTCAATGATAAATATCAGACGTACTCCAGAGTATCCAATTTGCATAAGCAGATCCAAGGCTGGAAACAAGGTACTTATGAACCCTTGGATGTTGCCATGGCCCACTACTACACATTGTTACATCATTTCCAGGGCCATGGGTATGCTCAACGGGATCAACTTCGCCACATCGTGGATGGGCTAAGGCATGAAACGAGAAGAACCCTTGGAACTTATGCCCAAGGGAAACTATCACAACTTAGAGCCCATGAAGTACATCGCTTGGTGGAACAAGTAGCACAAGAAGAAGGTGAGCTATGTAAAATGGAAAGTGCGAAAGAATACAACCGTGATTCCTCCCTTCAATAGAAGGGAGTGAAATTCTATGATGAGGAGGATGAGTCACCACTCGAAGAGTTAGTGAGCCGAAAAACCTTGCCAATCCAAAAACTAACAAACGAGTTAACATCTAAGGTAGATCAATTAAGGGATTCCTTAGACTCCAGACTTGAAAGTTTTTTGAAAATTGTAGAAGAGTCTAAGGAAGAACAAAGTAGTGAAAAAGGTAAGACAAAGCAGAGAAATTCAAGCCCTGCACATAATAAGGGTAAGGGAAAAATTTCTATCTCCGATGAAGCTGTGGACTCTGACATAGATGATGACAGTGAATGTGAGATCTACCAATATGACCATCCTAAGGGATGTTGTTCAATTATCTCACATCTACAGGAGTCTGGGGTGTATGCACTAAATCCAAGACTCAACCAATGGAAAACACCCCAAAGGTTACCTTATCCTCAAGGTAACCCAAGGCAGTTCCACCAACCACGAACGTACTATCCAAGTGGAACTTCGCCACAGTCCATTGGACAACGTTAGCAGTGGAAATACCCACAGTCATGAAGGAAGACACTGCCAACATAACCATACCCTTACCGGTAGCCCGATCCTTATGGTTATTGTGTGCAGCAACCAGTTTCTCCAAGTGACTCTATGGATTACACAACTCCCCAACATCACTACCAAGTTCAGTAGTACTTCAAGAGGACTACTTCTCCTCCAGGAGACATCTCATACTCATCCCATCCTCCAACTCCATCTGCACCTCTTCCACCTATAGTTCCCATACAACCTACTCCAACAATGCAAAGGGAACTCCCTACTCAACCACAACAACGTAACGCTGTGAGAGCTGTAAATATTCAACCTAGTGGTGGTTCTAATAACTGTATAAAGAGAAGGCCTTTCTTCAAAACTAGAAGCCTAGAAAACCTCTTACAGCAACAAACGGTTAAGACGATGTACATGCCTCCACCATTTAACACTTCAGAGCACCCTTTAGTCTAATAGAGTTATATGCATACGGTTAAGTTAATACATATCGTAACAAACTAGATCAAGGTAGGCCACCTTCCCAGGAAGCTATATGACCTTGGAAGCCCCTTATCTATCTACAAATCTTCAAGAACAAACCACATCAGGCTCTTCTTAACTCAGGTTCCAGAGTCAATTTAATATCACGAGAAATGTATCAAGTCTAGAACCTGCCCCAACTTATGAAGAGCAACATCCAACTGGAGCTGGCATACCAATCCATCACCATTCCCTTAGGATTGGTGGAGGACATTATTACCATTGTGTGTGGGTGGTCCTACCCAATCGATTTCCTAGTGATTAAAATCAACAACAACGAAGGGGGCTTCCCAATTATAATGGGAAGGCCATGGCTAAGTAAAGTAGATGCGTACCTAAGGATTTGTGATATTTCCTTGCAAATATCTAAGATAAACATATATGGAAAGATCGAGAAGAAGAAAGTTCCATGCATCACATACAGTGACTCAAAGGGTGATGACATGGAAGAGTGTTCAACACTTCTTCCATGTGATCGGTGTGCCCAAGAAACACAAATCCAAAGGTGCCTGTATGTAGCAACCACACCAGTAGTAAACACCCCGTGGTTGACAACTACTAGGAAGAGCAAACTAATATGCATGGAATGAACTGAGGAAACTCATGTTAACAACACAAGCATAGATACATTAGAATATGAGTGTCATCGACTTCCACCCCTTAATCTAAGAACATCAATAGGGAGAAGTTGGGCATTGTTACGAAATTTAAACAGACACTCATTATTTCAAATCTCCTCCTTTCCATTTAGTCATGGGGGAGATGGCCACCTATGGTAATCATTAGAGACCCTCAGTTCTTTTAAGTTTTTGTTTGACACTTTTTTGTCTTACACCTATTTGTTTTACATGTTTCTGTTTTAGAAGTTTTTATTTTACGTATTTTTGTTTTACATGTTTTTTTTTACACTTTTTTGTCTTACACATTTTTTTTACATGTTTTTTTTTTACAAATTTCTTTAACTTTTCTTGTTTTTGTTTTACAACATCATTATACTTTTCCATTTTTTTTGTATGTGTTTGTGTGTGTGTCATCCACCATGTAAGTTTGTCATCTAAGAAGTATTCTTCATGATGGTATGAACTATTTTTCATTGATTGCTAATGTGTGATTTTAACCTTTAAGTTATAATTTTGATACTAAGGTATGTTCTTTTGATATGGTAGGCAATGAGTCCACTTCATCCATCGATCCACTAGAGTCTATGGTTTTTCTTGGCTTGGAAATGTACAATCCCTTTGTAATAAGAACTTTAACGAATCGGTGACTAGGTACTTCTCAAATTAAGGAAGGACTCAAGGTTTGAAAAGTGTGTGACTTCAAGGGAACTTGATGCATTTGTATTGGCCATTCTCTTGGGTGCTTGGATGTTTTCTTCTTGATTTTTCTTGCCTTTTCGATGTTACCCAACTATCGGAAGATAAGCCAATAAAAATAACAAGTCTTTGCATGGTGTGGTTTTCATGCATAAAAACACAAAACAGAAAAAAAGGAAGAAAAAACAAAGAGAAAAAGAAAAGAAAACAAAGAAAGTGAGAATTCAAAGCACACCCCTTAGATGAAATAAACTTGGGCTACAAGCACTGGTTATGGAACCAAATGTGTTCCCTCTAACTAAGGCCCTTCTCGCTTCCCATTCTCTTCTTTGTTTCGTTGGAATGGTGGTGGCTCTTGGTGGAAGCATTCTTGTTATTCAAGTGAATGGTTTGGCCAAGTGCATTGATGTGAAGTCACTGGATGTGGTTGGTTTGAGGCCAGAGTTGAAATGAGATTTGCCAAGTCACATTAATCATGCTACACACAAGGGGCTATACACCACCTTGTTCTTGGGATTCCATTCCATCCTCTTCTCTCCACCCCTCTCTCCATTGTTCACCTTATTGCTGGTTGTATCACTAGTGTATATTTTGGTAAATACATTATTTTCTTTTTGGTAAATTCTGGCAGTTAAGACTTTAACTCTTGTTCCAAAGGACATTCCTAGAGCCTACAGACTCTTTGAATGTGGGGTTTTCAGGGCATTAAGGACCTGAGCCTTCTCTAGGAAGGATCCACTAACATTCCTATTTGGTGCACCAGTTAAATTCTTTTCCTTAACATTTTGCAATTAATTTTGTTTTGTTCATTTCCATCTTAACATCCATTTCATCGATGTCATAGTTGTCTCTTTTTCTTCCTCTTTCTTGTTCTTATTCATTCTCCATTCTCTCACTATCGGAGGTACACAATTAGTCATCGGGGTACAAGGCCCAATTTTTTCAATTTTCTCCCAACCCCTACACCTTCGATAGTCATCATTTATAGATCTCCAAATTTGCAATCAGCCATACGACAACCCAGCCAATGGACTTACACCGAAGCAAGGTATTACCACATTGAAATTTATCTACCCTTGCTAATATAAGACTATGTTGTGTGTGTAGATGGTGATCATGCAACAATGGACCAAATCTAGAGGGAGCACTTGGAATGGAGCAACGCTAAAGCAGCTATGCAAGGAGCAAGATCGATGGCATGCTTATGGATGGACAATAAAAGGTGCAATCTTGGCATTGGCAGCAGCAAAAATTCTCTCTCTCTCTCTCTCTTTCTCAGCTGCCAAATGAGGCTTGATGTCATTGTAATAAGGTGTTCACCCTTGTTGTCATAAACACCAGTTTGTTGTGTCTTGTAATGATGATCCGTTCACATGTCATCCCATTAGTTTCCATTGAGTCAATAATCCCATACCTTCCTGATATTATTATAATGAACTCAAGGACGATTTTTCATTTAGTCATGGGGGTATGATAGGACGCGATATCGCATGGGCCACGATATCACATCTTCCCCTGCAATATTGCATACACGATATTGTGGTGTGCTGTTATATCTATAAATAAGAGGCAGCTCTCCCTTGTTTTCTCATCCTAGGCTAGAAGTAGGAAAAATCTGGTAGATTGATCACTCCAAAGATATAATATTTTCCATGTGCCCGCAGTAGGAGTCCCAAAGTGAATAGATCTTTATTCAAGCAACATTGTACTTGAACGCAAGTTGTGTATGGCAACAAAGATTAGATTCATGGATAAACCTTGCAGTGCATGGAATAGGATTTTATTATGTTTTATTTATTACATGTTATTTATTATTTTCATAATGCAGAATGAGTACAACTTGATTATGAGCATTTAAGGATGTGTACGGATAATCAAGGAACAGATGCTCATCGTGATTAGTTTCTCTCTCACCCTTATCTCCTAGTAAAACAGGATGAGTACGACTTGATTACGAGCATTTAAGGATGTGTACAGATAATCAAGGAATGGATGCTCATTGTGCTTAGGCTAGTTAAGTGCCTCAATATGACCACTTTGAGCACATGCATTATGCGTGGTGATCCCAACAACGATTAGCGTTTGGTAGCCACGGTTGCATAGCTTCAGGGTGTGTACGATAAGTGGGAATAGATGTTGATGCTAGGTAATTTAGACTTAGTTCATTAGTTAAAATTAGTAATTAGTTTTTCAACCCTTCACCCCATTAGTATAGAAGACATAAAACATAAAAACTATAAAAATCATATACCTCAGACTTGCTTAACCATACACCATGACAAATACAAGTAAGTTTTGAAAGACAACGAATAATTAACCCTAAGTGTTCCATGGGGCATGTAGGGGTATCTCACCACTTAGCAAGATTCCAAGCAGACATTGCAAAGGTAGTAAAAATTCCAACTAGAGATGTGAAAGATAAATTTGAGGGAGGATATAAATTTGATCCACAAACACTTCTTCAAGCCTTTCATGATGCTTGTTCCTTATAAAATATTGAAAATGATTGGCATAAATTAAATCTATTTCTCAGGACACTCATCAAGGAAGCAAACAACTAGGATTGATCATTGGAGCTAGAATCTATCTAGAGATAGAGTATAATATTAGAGCTATCTAATAATAAATATCATATGTATTCCAGAGTGTCTAATCTAAGAAGGTAGATCTATGCATGGAAGTAAGGAACACATGAACCCTTGGACACCATCATGAACATATACTATTCCATGGCCATGGTTATTCTTAGTGGAAATAACTTTGCCACATCATAGATGGACTTAGATCAGAAATGAGAAAAAAACTTAGGGTTTGTTCCCAAGGAAAAATATTAGAACTTAGAGCCCATCAAATTCAAAGGATAATAGAGTAGGTAGTAAAAGAAGAATGAGAGTTGAGGAAATGGGAAAGTGCTAAGAAATATTATAGGGATTCTTCCATCAAAAAAAGGAAGATGGTGAACAGAAAGATCTTTCTAATCCAAAAGTCTATGTTTAAAATTTTGGCCAAGGCAGAAAAATGTGGGATTCATTAGATAAAAACTTCCAAAATACTCTAAAGATCATAGAAGAATCAATAGAGCAAAGTGGTGATCATAATCATAGGAGGCAAAAGAAGTTGAATGTGTCTACCAAAAAGGTAAGGGAAAAGTTGCTGCAGTAGAAGAAGTTGTGGAGATAGAATTAGAAGATGATGGTAGATGTGATAGCGACCAATACAAACATACTAAGGGATGTTTCCCTATCATGTCATACTTACAAAAGCCTAGGATGTACATGTTCAATCCTAGACTAGCAAGAAGGTAAAAACCTAAGAGATTGACTTATCCTAAAGGTAATCCAAGGCAATTTCACCAACAATAACAAGCTTATTATCCAAGTGGAACTGTAGCACACTTGTCTGAGTAGTACCAATAATGGCAACACCCACAATCATGGGGGATACCACCACCAATGTAGCAATACCTTTACATGTAGTTAGATCTATATGGGTATTATGTTTAGCACCCAATGTCTCCACATGACTCTTCTAGTCACGTTTCTTTTCAACATTACTACTAGACTTTAGAGTATCATAGAACTCATTCTCCATCTACTAGATGAAAATCCCCATATCCCTATCACCCTTCTAGTTATTTAGCACATGTTCCTCCACCCTTAACCCAATTACATCCTACTTCATCTATGCATGGTGAAATTCTATTGCAGTTGCAATGATGTAATGCTACTAGGGTTATCAACTTACTACTAGCTTTTCCATCGAGTGGTTTAAAATCTACATCCAAAAAATGACCATTATTCCAACCTAGTAGTCCTTGAAATTCCTCACAAACTAATGTGGTTAGCTACCCTATCTCTCCATAATCCTTTGCATGAAATCCTTTTGAGAGTCCTTCAAAGAAAATGCCTCCTAAGATCCACACTGTCATGTTAATCCATGTTGCATCTGATTGAATCATGGATGGAAACATTCCCAAGAAAAGATCTAACTCTAGAAGCCCTTTCATCTACTTGAAAATCATTAGACATGAGCCATGCAAGGCACTTCTTAATTCAAGTTACAACGTTAATCTAATTTTCCATAACATATACAAAGCATGAAACTTGTCACCTATCAAGAAGAGCAATATCTATCTAGAATTGGTAAACCATTCAATCATTATTTCTTTGGAACCTATGGAGGACATTGTGGCCACTATTTTTGAGTGGTCCTATCTTATCGATTTTCTGGTGATCAAGGTTGACAACTATCAGGGAGACTTCTCAATTATTATGGAAAGGGCATGGTTGAGTATTGTTGATGCACGAATGAGCATCAAAGATCTCTCCTTTAAAATTTACAAGGAGAATGAATTTGAAAAGATCAAGAAGAAGAGAGTTTCATGCATCACATACAACGATACCAAGTGCAACAATGTGCATAAACTCTAGTCTATCAAGAGCACATCCATCAAAGCATGTATACAATGTCTAGATGAATCTAAAGTTCAAAGGTGCCTATACATAGAAGCCATAAAATAGGAGTGCACATAATGGCTGATAATTAATCTTGGAAGTAGAACACTTTTCATGGACCCTACTAAGAGTTTGACATGTTCCTATATTAAAAGCAAGGATAAACTAGAGCAAGTTCATTACCAACTATTCGATAATGCAAATGATGATACCTATTGGGGAGAGTTGGAAATCCCTAAAAATTTTAAACAAGAGCCCTTAGAGTTGAAAACTCTACCTACCAGCATGAAGTATGCATTTTTGACAAATGGTAAGCTAGTAATAATCAATGTCAATCTTGCTCATGAATAGAAACAAATGTTGTTGAAGGTGGTTAACAAATGGCCAACAACGTTGCTTGGTTATATCCTGAACTCATAAGAATTGATCTTAGGATATGCTAGCATCATATCTACACTGATTTAGCCATGAAGCTAAAGAGTTAGGTGCATTGGCAGTTGAACCCCAAATTGAAGTAGATTGTCAAAGAGGAAATTGAACAACTCCTTAAGGTAGGGTTTATCTATCCCATTGTGGATAGGAAGTGGGTTAGTCCACTCATGATTGTGCCAAAGAAAGGTGGCAAGTGGCAAGTCTACATCAACTTTTGGCTATTGAATATGGCAATATTCAAAGATCACTTTCCATTACCATTTTTGAATCAAGTGTTAGACATTATATCTAGGCATTGCTATTACAATTTTCTAGATGGTTATAGTGGCTATAACCAAATCCAGATCGTGCTAGAGGATCAAGCCAAAATAACATTTACAAGTCCTTGGGGGGCTTTTGCATATTAAAATATGCCTTTTGGCCTATGCAATGCTCCTATAACATTCTAATGATTGAAGTTAAGTGCTTTTTTAGGAACAAATTTCTTGTGGGATGGAAGTCTTCATGGATGACTTCTCCACCTATGGCTCTACATTTGAGAAAGCCTTGGACTACCTTGAGTAAGTGCTTAAAAGGTGTGTGGAGACAAATCTTAACTCAATTGGAAGAAGAGCCACCTAATGGTCTATGAGTGCATTGTACTAGGGAATAGGATTTCTTAAGCAAGGATTGAGACGGACCTTAAAAAAATAAGTGTCATCTAAGGAATAACTCACCAACCAAAAACTATTAAAGATGTTTGGTCATTCCTTGAACACACTAGCTACTACTGCTGATTCATAGAAAATTTCTCTTAAATTGCAAAATCATTGGTTGAGCTAACAAGGAAAGATGCTTCATTCATCTAGACCAGGGAGTGCGAAAAAGCATTCTAGAGCCTCAAGAAAAAGCTCATAAAGATTCCAATTCTAGAAGCACCCAACTAGTCTAGACCATTTCATATCATGATAGATGCATCAAATTATGTCTTAGGATCCATGATTATGTAGTTGGATGACAAGAAACATCCATATTACATCCACCACACAAGTTGAAGAATTGTGGATGCATAGTTGAATTACACCACAACAGAGAAAGAATTAATGGTGATGGTGTATGCTCTAAAAAAGTTCAGGCACTATGTGCTTGGATACAAAGTGTTTTATGAACACTGACCATAGTGCCATTCACCTCCTCATGAACAAGACAATGATGAGCCCCCATATTATATAGTGGTTGGTGATCTTGTAGGAATTTGATCTTACAATGCTAAATTGAAAGAGAATTGAGAATGTGATCATTGATCGCTTGTCTTGATTACAATGGGATAACAAAGAGGAGGAGAGTTTTTCTCTTTGATTAATTTCCTAATGAACTCCTCTTTACAAGTGTAGTAAATGAACAAGTGTTCATAGAACCAAAATGGTATGATGGCATCCTCATTTATCTTTTCATTGAGAAGATGCCACAATATCTAGATCATAAGAAGAAACAATAGTTTCTTTATCAAGCCAAATGCTTCATGGAAATCAATAGATACCTTTACAAGGTGTGTGTTGATGGCCTAGTTTGTTGGTATGTACTTCATTCTAATCAACTACATGTTCTCCAAGATGCTCATGAAGTTCATTGTAAAGACCACTATGCTAGGAGATGCATGGCTATTAAGATCTTGATGACAGCATGTTGTTGGCCAACCATCTTTAAGGACACCCACCAATTTGTCTACTCTTGTGAACATTGTCAATGAGATGGCGGGATGACCACTCAAATTAAAGGACCTCAATAGTGGATCTAACCCTTTAACATTTAGGACACCAACTTCATGGTTCCCATCACATCCATGTTAAATGTAAAGGCATATATAATCATTGTCATTAATTACTACACAAAATGGGCAAAAGCAACAACTGTCATTGATTACTACATGGTTTGTACATTAAAATTTTGTAAATAGGTTTGAGGTGCAACGTGCATTGATTTATAACAATGAAACCCATTTTATAAATGCTAGTTTTTGTAAGTTTATGTAACACTTGGAGGTTGAACATAAATCAACAACACCCTACCACCCCCAAGCCAATGGTCAAGTAGAAGTTAACAATGGGGAGATCATGAAGATCCTAACAAAAACTATTAGCAAATATAATAGAGATTGAAGAAAAAAATTCAATAATTCCCTCTTGGCCTACTGATCAACATGGAAACTCCCTATAGGCTACTCTCCCTCTGAGCTAGTGTATGAGAAACTACCAATACTTCCTATTCAATCTAAGCTCCGTACACTTTCAACAACATGTGATCTAGATCTTGACCCCAGTCTAGCACAAAGAGAATAATTGATCAACTATAACATGCTAGATGAAAATCAATTAGTGGCCTTATCTTAGAATGAAGTACATAATGGCATTCAACAAAAAGCATCATGAACTTAGAATATGGAAGGTGAGATTTCAACCAGGAGGTAAGGTTCTCTACTAGAACCCCACATACATATCTCAACAAACTAAGTTCTAGATGTTGGCCTTACATCATTTACAAAACCTTTCCTTTTGGGTCCATGTTGATCTACAAACCTAAGAGTCCAAACAAAAAGTAGTTGGTCAACATGCAACAAGTCAAACCTTTTCATGAACCCATGTAAGCCAGTGGAAGCAATGCCTCAACAAATGAACAACCATGCTCAATTTGTCAAATCTCCTCCTTATAAGTTATTCACATTTTTTGTTTTTCAATTTGTTATATTTCCAAATTTTTGTTTTACAACATCATTAGTATATTTTATCTTTATTGAATATTTTACAATTTCTTTTATATTTGTCCTTATTTGGGTTTGAATTTTTTCTCTTCTTCTAATAAAAAGTGTTGTATTGTCAATAGGACATAGTGTTACTATTACTATTTACTAATGGTGATTTGTACTTAACATTTTTGATTGCTAATGTCTAGTTTCTATTTTTGAATTTTGATGATTGATGACTAAGGTGGGTTTCTATTTTCATGAAATTAGTCCACATCACCCACCCATCTACAAGCTCTATGGTTTTCCTTGTTTTGGAAATATGAGGTCCATTTTTTCATTAATAAAACTTTAACGAACTTGTAACCTTGGTAGTTTTCAAACTTGAAAAAGATTCAAAGGTTTGAAAATGATGTGGCTTCAAGAGGATTCAATACTGTTTGTGCCTCTGTACTTACTTGAGTGCATGTGAGTTTTCATAGATTTCTTATCATTCTATGTTGACTAATAATAAGAAGTTGAATAACCTTTGCATGGTGTGGTTCTCATCCAAAAAATACTCTTAAAAAAATAAACAAAATAAAATAAAAAAATAAAAATGAAAAAACACATGATAGAAATTCAAAGCACACCCCTTAAATAAAATAAATAGGTTACAAGCACTGGTTATGAGACTAGAAAGACATGTTAACCATGCCTAAGGGTTTCCTCAAACTAAGGCCCTTTCTCACTTTCTTCTTCTCTTTTCTTCTCAAATAAGGCATAGTGGTTATTCATGGGAACACTCTTGTGTCTCAAGGGAGTAGATCGATCCTAGAGTGATGATGCAAAGTCATTGAAAGTGATTAGTTTTGGTCTAGACTAAGGTTGAACTTTATTGAGTTACTTAATCATGACTCTTACAAGGAACTTCATGTGACCATGATTGGGACATCCATTCCATCCTTTCTCTCATCCATTCATGCTCTCCATAACTCACCTCACTATTAATTTTCATGTTTTTGTTTCATGTCTTAGTTTGATGTGTTGACATTCCTAAATAAATTCTTCGAGTTTCATCCTTAACTTTTCGTAAGTGTTAGTCAACTATGGGGCCCCATGGGATCTTTAGTTGAAATTATGCAAGGGTAAAAAGGGAATTTACCGCTTTGAGGAGGATCCACTTACATATCTCATGGTTTGGTTAGTTAAGTTCCTTACCCTTAGACATGGCCCCAATCAAAATATTTCATGCTCCCCATTATGTATCCAACTATGTGCTCCTTAAAACATTCTTTTTCATCAAATCTCATTCTCTACTCATTCCTTAATTTTCTAAATATTGAAACCCTCTTCTAATATTTTCATCATGTTCTAGGCTTTTTGCACTTCCATTTGATCCAAAATTTGCTCAAAAATTCTTTGTCTTTCATTACTTTTGACAAAGTCAAAAATGGTCAACAACTATGTCATCTCAACCTCATCAACTAGGCTCCATCAATGTATCCCAAAAATTCTATAAATATCACCCAACACTTTCAAAATTTTTTTCATTTGCTTCAAAACAAGAGAGAAGTTTTTACAATTTTTTAGAGCCCATAACTTTCACACTGTTTGTCCAAATTACTCCATTCTTCAATCTTGTAGCTACTAAAGGTAAGCTCCTAGTCATGGGGGCCACAAACCTTAAAGTTTCTAATGAAAATTTGTAAAAAAATTTCTAACTTCCCCAAAGGGTTAATGAATAAAATAATATTAAACCATCAAGATTTGAGAGTTTAGCCCCTCCAACAAACTTGGATAAAGCTAAAATTATTTATTAATATTAAAATAATTAACTAGGCCATGATCACAACTTAGCCAAGTGTAACTACCCTAAGAGATAAGGTATTCCAATGTTTCAAAGTTATACATTAAGCACTAATCCTTGGTCATGTTGTGAGTACAAATGGCACATAAACCAAAATGTTTGCAAGAAGGAGGACCATTACAAACAAAGGACAAACAACCTAGAACTAGAAGGGGCTAGGAAGAACAAGCCTAAGAGTAGGTAGTAGAAACTCACATAACAAAACCTCTTTGAGAGGTGCCTTAAGTGGAATTTATTTGTTAGATTCCTGAAGAAGCGGTTGCTACTGAACAATCCCAAAGAGGAGAGGCATTAGGGCCCATACCAAAACTTGAGGTCACATTGACAGAAGCCTACCTGATGAAGCATGAATTTGCTGACAGCCACGATAATGCATCCACATATCACGTCGGCTATGAAACCCACGTATTAGATCCCATGATACGTATCGTGTCTACTATAAAACTGGGAATGCGATATCGTGGGTGCGATATTGTGGGTGCAATATTGTGGGTGTGTTATCGTGGTTGTTAACAAATTCATGACTCATCAGGTAGGCTTGTGTCAATGTGACATCAAGTTTTGGTATGGGCCCTAATGCCTCTCCTCTTTGGGATTGTTCAATCACAACCTCATCTTTAGGAATCTATTGAACAAATTCCACTTAAGGCACCTCTCAAAGAGGTTTTGTTATGTGAGTTTCTACTACCTACTCTTAGGCTTGTTCTTCCTAGCCCTTTCTAGTTCTAGGTTGTTTGTCCTTTGGTTGTAATGGTCCTCCTTCTTGCAAGCATTTTGGTCTAGGTTCCATTTATACTCATGACATGACCAAGGATTAGTGCTTAATGTATAACTTTGAAACATTGGAATACCTTATCTCTTGGGGTAGTTACACTTGGCTAAGTTGTGATCATTGTCAAGTTAATTATTTTAATATTAATAAATAATTTTAGCTTTATCCAAGTTTTTGGAGGGGCTAAACTCTCAAATGTTGATGGTTTAATATTATTTTATTCATTAACTCTTTGAGGAAGTTAGAAATTTTTTAAAAAATTTTCATCATAAACCTTAAGGTTTGTGACCCCCATGACTAAGAGCTTACCTTTGGTAGCTACAAGATTGAAGAATGGAGTAATTTGGACAAACAGTGTGAAAGTTATGGGCTCTAAAAAATTGCAAAAACTCCCCTCTTATTTTGAAGCAAATGAAATTTTTTTTAAAGTGTTGGATGGTATTTATAGAATTTTTGGGCTATGTTGATGGAGCCTAGTCAATGAGGTTGAGTCGACGTAGTTGTTAACCATTTTTGACTTTGTCAAAAGTAATGAAAGACAAGGAGTGTTTGAGCAAAATTTGGGTCAAATGGAAGTGCAAAAAGCATAGAACATGATGAAAATATTAGAAGAGAGTTTCAATATTCAAAAAATTAAGAAATGAGTAGAGAATGAGATTTGATGAAGAATAATGTTTTAAGGAGGACATAGTTGGATACATAATGGGGAGAATGTAAGATTTTAATTGGGGTCATGTCTAAGGGTAAGGAACTTAACTAACCAAACCATGAGATATGTAAGTGGATCCTCCTCAAAGTGGTAAATGCCCTTTTTACCCTTGCATAATCGCAACTAAAGAGTCCATGGGCCCCATAGTTGACTAACACTTACGAAAAGTTAAGGATGAAACTCGAAGAATTTATTTAGGAATTTCAACACATCAAACTAAGACATGAAACAAAAACATGAAAATTAGTAGTGAGGTGAGTTATGGAGAGCATGAATGGATGAGAGAAAGGATGAAATGGATGTCCCAATCATGCTCACATGAAGTTCCTTGTGAGAATCATGATTAAGTGACTCAATAAAGTCCAACCTTAGTCTAGACCAAAACTAATCACTTTCAGTGACTTTGCATCGCCACTCTACGATCAATCTACTCCCTTGAGATATAAGAGTATTCCTATGAACAACCACTATGTCTTATTTGAGAAGAAAAGAGAAGCAGGAAGTGAGAAAGGGCCTTAGTTTGAGGAAACCCTTAGGCATGGTTAACATGTCTTTCTAGTCTCATAACCAGTGCTTGTAGCCTGTTTATTTTATCTAAGGGGTATGCTTTGAATTTCTATCATGTTTTTTTTTTTGTTTTTATTTTTTTTATTTTGTTTATTTTTTAAGAGTCTTTTTTAGATGGGAACCACAGCATGCAAAGCTTATTCAACTTCTTATTATTAGTCAACATAGAATGATAAGAAATCCATGAAAACACACATGCACTCAAGCAACTAGAGAGCAAAAAGGGTATTGAATCCCCTTGAAGCCACATCCTTTTCAAACCTTTGAATCTTTTTCAAGTTTGAAAACTACCAAGGTCACAAGTTCGTTAAAGTTTTATTAATGAAAAACGGACCTCATCTTCCCAAAACAAGGAAAACCATAGAGCTTGTGGATGGGTGGGTGACATGGATTTACTAATTGTTTCATGAAAATAGAAACCCATCTTAGTCATCAATCATCAAAACTCAAAAATAGAAACTAGACATTAGCAAATCAAAAATGTTAAGTACAAATCACCATTAGTAAATAGTAATAGTAACACTATGTCCTATTGGAAATAAAGCACTTTTTATTAGAAGATGAGAAAAAATTCACACCCAAAAAAGGAAAAATATAAAAGAAATTGTAAAATATTCAATAAAGATAAAATATACTAATGATGTTGTAAACAAAATTAGAAATATAACAAATTGTAAAACAAAAAATGTAAAAATCAAAAAGATAAAAACCTAAGAAGCCACTATAATGATTAGCATAGATGGCCATCTACCCCATGACTAAGGTATAAGGAGGAGATTTGACAAATTGAGCATGGTTGTTCATTCGTTGAGGCATTGCTTCCACTGGCTTACATGGGTTCATGGAAAGGTTTGACTTGTTGCATGTTGACCAACTGCTATTTGTTTGTGCTCTTAGGTTTGTAGATCAACATGGACCCAAAAGGAAAGGTTTTGTAAATGATGTAAGGCCAACATCTAGAACTTAGTTTGTTGAGGTATGTATGTGGGGTTCTAGTAGAGAAGCTTATCTCTTGGTTGAAATATCACCTTTCATATTCTAAGTTCATGATGGTTTTTGTTGAATGACCTTATGTACTTCATTCTAAGATAAGGTCACTAATTGATTTTCATCTAGCATGTTACGGTTGATCAATTGTTCTCTTTGTGCTAGATTGGGGTCAAGATCTAGATCACATGTTGTTGAAAGTATACAGAGCTTAGATTGAATAGGAAGTATTGGTAGTTTCTCATACACTAGCTTAAAGGGAGAGTAACTTATAGGGAGTTTCCATGTTGATCAGTAGGCCAAGAGGGCATTATTGAGTTTTTTGCTTCAATCTCTGTTATATTTGCTAATAGTTTTTGTTAGGATCTTCATGATCTCCCCATTGTTAACTTCTACTTGACCATTGGCTTGCGGGTGGTAGGGTGTTGCTGATTTATGTTCAACCTCCAAGTGTTACATAAGCTTGCAAAAACTAGCACTTGTAAAATGGGTTTCATTGTTATAAATCAATGCACGTGGCACACCAAACCTATTCACAACATTTTAATGTACAAACCATGTAGTAATCAATGGTGTACTATCAATGACAGTTGTTGCTTTTGCCCATTTTGTGCAATAATTAATAATGATGATTATATATGCCTTTCCATTTGACATGGGTGTTATGGGAACCATGAAGTTGGTGCCCTAAATGTCAAAGGGTTGGATCCACTATTGAGGTCCTTCCATTTGAGTGGTCATCCCACCATCTCGTTGAAAATGTTCACAAGAGTAGACAAATTGGTGCATGTTCCTAAAGATGGTTGGCCAACAATATGTTGTCATCAAGATCTTAATGGCCATGCATCTTCTAGCATAGTGGCCCTTACAAGGATCCTCATGAGGCAGGAAGATCTGATACAAAAATTTTTGTTAATTTTATTTTAAGTGTTAAGTTTTAGTTCTTTCTTTTTCTCTCAACCATTTTCCTCTCAGTGTATGCCTGCAGTGTGGTGAATGTAATTGTACCTCATCCTTTATTTGGGTGTGACGTACTTGGACACACACATGACTAGCAATAAAGATCAAGATTACTTCATCATTGCAACATTCACTTAGCTTAATTATTTACTTAATTGTTATTTACTACTTTTTTAGTTAATATCTGTCACCCTTATCTCATGTTAAAAAGTGGAATGAGTACGACTTGATTACGAGCATTTAAGTGTGACTACTTGGTAACTTAGTAGCGTACCTAGGATCTACGCTTGGTAATCCTAGTGGTAGTCGTGCATGAAGTCCAAGATGTGTATGGATAATCAAGGAACAGATGCTCATCGCACTTACGCTAGTTTAGACTCTCTCACCCTCTCTCTCCTAGATTAGTGAATATTACTTTCCATTGCCTTCAGGAGTAGCATTAGATTAGAAACCACATCATACACCTCACTCTGGACTAAACCATATGTGACAAAGAAAATATTAGTCTAGGTGGGAAGACAATGAACTATGACCTAAGGCTAACTGTCTAGATGCCACAACTAGTCCATCTGCGGAGTTCAACTAGATCACGCGTGTAATACTCATATTCATATGGTTGAGTGTAGGGGTACCTCGCCACTCATCATTGGTGTTGTTGCCGGGGATAGTGCTAGTTATCTAGATTAGTTATATCATACAAGGTTCCTGTATAGCAATTAACGATATATCTTTTAGGGAGAAATAATTACAAAAAGTCACATACGAATTCATACATAGCTTCACAACCATGCCTCTTCTACAAGACTATGATAATGTCATACCTAATGAGGAAATTCATTGGAGAATCAACAAATTATGTGACAATAAATATTGGAGTATGCAATTTGATGTGGGGATTTCTTATAAACATAAATGAAGGCAACATCATCCCAATGCATGAAAGCATAACTTACTCAATGACGATGAATCCCAACTGGCCACTACAAGCCTAACACAAATACAAGAGGTTGTTTGAATCTCCCGTAGGCATCATAAAGAGAGTCATCTACCTAGGCTCAATTTAAACAACTTTCCCAATTTTTTAGAAGGTTATGACTTAGATCTGCATCAACATTTACAAGCCTTCTATGATGCCTGTGCATGGATCAACATTGATAATGGTTGGAAAAAACTCAAGCTCTTCCCTATGACACTCGTTGGCCAAGCAAAAGTATGATATAGATCATTAAAACCAAATTCAATACGATGTTGGTCAACAATGGTAGAAATCTTTAAGAAAAATATCACAAAAACACAAGAGTGTTGCCTTAAGGAAACAAATCCAAGAATGGAACAAGCACAACATGAACCCTTGGACATGGCCTTAGAAAGATATTATGCATTGTTAAACAACTATCCAGGTCATGGGTTCTCCGAGGAAATGCTAATGTACCAAATCATTGATGGGCTACGTAATGCAACAAGAGAAACCCTAGGGATGTATGCCCAAGGTCAACTATATGAACTATGAACCCATCAAGTTCAAGAGCTTATTAAGTGGGTAGCAAAAGAAGAAGGAGAAATGGTTAGATGTGAGAATGTTGAAAAACATCAACGGGACCAAAATCTCAACTTAACAAAGGTCCATGATCATAAAAAGGAGAAATCAACCTATCACAAGGAGAAAGAATCATCTTTGCAAATACAAAAATCATTAGAAGAAGTCAAGGCAAAGATCAATAAGATGTTGGAATGGATGTATAAAAAGTATGGATAATTTATCGATATTATTGGAGATAGAGTTTTGACAACCCAAGAAACCAGACAAAACATTAGACAATCAGAAAGAAGGGATAAGGAAAATAAGAGCTCAATTGCCAATCATATATATGAATGCAACATATGCCTATATGATCACCCCAAGGACCAATGCCTAATACTATTAAATTTACATGAGCATTGGGGAAACACGTTACATCTAGAGTTTGTATATAGATACTGTGTTTGATCATAGTGGTGACAATCCCAGTCATGGGGGAGATCACCACTAAACTAGAGACACTCTTTGTATCATCTAAACCCAAACCCTTATCTTGTTCAACATCTTGTTTCTCCAATTGGGCCAATGCACTTTATCTCACCACAATACCATTCTCCTCAATACTATCAGCCCATGCCTTCAACACAACCACAACCTTATGCACCTTATACTCCTCTTGACATTGAACATTCTCATTTTCTCCCTCCTTCTACATTGGCACCAATTGTTCCTAAAGTGCCTGCACCATAGCAACAACCCACGAACATTACTTGTGCTACTACTTTCAACAGTGAAAGACCTCAGCAACATCAAAGGCACCCCTTCTTTAGAAATGACCCTAAGAAGGAACAACACAATTCTAAGGCCACTGCATCCTCCAACTTAGCACAAGTCCAACCCTATGGTGCACCCTTATCTTCAAACCCAATGCCTCATGTTACTTCATCAAGGGCACCAACTCACACTCCAATAATAATATGGCCCAATGAACACAACCATGGAAGGCATCATCCTGATCCTTGCATACCATCTAATGGTCCCAAATATCATAGTGGGTCAACTCGCTATCGAAGAACTACATCGTATAAATTGCCTCACTAAGCTTACTACAATTAGGTGTGTGAATCTCGATGGGGTAAGTATAGTCAAGTTCCAATATTTCCAACATGCAAGGATCCCCATCATCATTTATTAATCCTTACCATCCTCAACTATTTAGCTATGAGGGATATCCCCCATTCTAATAGCAAGTAGGATTAATAAATACTTTTCATTTTCTTTAATTTTACAACTTTTTGTTTTCCAGTTTTCCATTTTTCAACTTCTTGTTTTATCTTTTTGTCTTTTTGGTTTTTTAAGTTTTTATAAGTAATCTCATCTATGAATAAAACACTCATGTGGCTTTTTGATTGATGTGTGTTCTATGTTAACAAGTCTCGAGCGATCAATTATTTGGAACAGTGAGCCCATTACACCCACTGATCCACTCTACAAATAAGAGGTTCTATTCGAGGATACAGTAATATTATTGACATTCTTAAAACTTAACAATTAATTTTTTGTTCATTGTACCCAGAATGAAGAAGGATGGACCAAGAGGGAATGATTAGGATGTGACATCAAGGGGACTTGCGGATTCTCTTTTGTGATGCCTGTGGGAGCTTTCATGCAATGTGGTTATACTAAGATCCTTGTAGATCTAACAAAAAATGAGAGTAAGAGTAATCAAATGGGCACTCAAAAATCCAATGTTGTTCTAGGGGATCCCACTAGAAAGACATGCACCCATGCCTGAAGGTTGGTGACTTCTCTGGATTCAGTATTCAAAAAAAAGAGAAGAGAAAAAAAGGGGGAAAAATGCCACAAAATAAAAATCACTCCTCCCTTGAATAAAATTCCAAGTGATCATATGCCTTGTTGTTATGGTACTCTTATAGTTGCTCATCATGGGATGAAACAATCTAATGTCACTGATCAGAGGAATGGACTTGGTCCTAATTTTGGAATGATGGGATAATGACACGTTAATCATGCTTTTCACGTAGGATTCACTATGCCCTAGGTTAGTTACCTCATGTTTCAATCTCTATGATCCCTTCTATACTTTGTCTCATCTCACTGTAATTGTAGCTCGTGTCATGTGTAACATAGAATCCTTACCTTATTCTAGTGATATTTACATGTGTGTGTTTTATGGAACCAGTGTGGATTACATTTAACCCTTCAAGTGCCCACGAACACTTTTACATGTGGTTACACAAGGACATTATAGGTTGGAACCTACTTTGGGGAGGACCCACTTGTGTAATCTTTTGTAACTCTCACTTATGACATAGCTCACACACACCATTTCTTGCCCTCAACATATTTTCAAATGATTTTCTTTCCCTACTACTATCCCTTTGAATAATCACGTTCCTGTGTACCATTACATGACCTTTTTCTCTACCACCCAAGGTCCTTCTTGATAAAACCCATAGATCATTATTCGTGCCTTCCAAACCATCTAATTACCCTAGAACCCTTTAACAATTTTCTAGATGTCCTTAGTTTACATCGTTTAATTTCAAAGAAATATTTAAAAAAATTCGGCACATTCTCTAAGTGCCCTATTTTCGATGCAGGGGAAGTTTTTCAAATTCCTCTCTATGACTCATGATTATGTGTCCCTTGCTTTAATATTCATAACTCGCTCGCTAGTACTCTAATTTGCATTTCATTTGAACCTACTTGAACTTGGAGTGATCAACTTAGTTGTGGGGGAGAGGCATACATCGAATAGCACATAAATTTTTTGAAATTCATCATCACCCGAAGGACATCTTTAGGGTAATTAGTTGTAAAATTAAGAATAGAATGTGTCAAAAAAAATTTCATCCCCTTAGCTATACCAAAAAATTAAATTTGGAAACCACCTAAGCAAAAAGGACTCAACATTATAATCTTTTGGGAACATGTTCTTCCAATAATTAACATCATACAAAAATAAAGTAAATCTATTATGGCAAGCAGTAAGGTATAACCTAACTTTGGTAACAACCTTACTAATGATTGGCCCTGTGTGATTGCAAATGGCCTTGGAATGCAGACAATAGAAAGGTCCTACTCAAGGTGCGATCAAAAGACCTAGGAGAGGTGAAGGATAAGTTCCTGCTAAACAACATGCAAAGAAGGAGGAACAATCATTTATTATCCACCAAGAAGACTCTACCAATGTACAATTAAGGAAAGTGGAAGGAGGAGCTGCTATAGTGTCTAAACAGGGACAATATCTCATGTTGCCCCAAGATTATGTTTAGACCATCCATGAAAGGTCCATATTCACTGTAGTGATCATGGAATTAAACTTTGGACCTTTCGTAGAATTTGTTCCAGAGGTCGTTAGGGATCACCTCAAAGGATCTCCATTATGGCCTACCCTCTATGAAAGTGGTACCTGGTACTTAGGGGGAACGTACCAATTTGGGCACAATAAAGAAAAAGGCACCACAGTTAACAATTGCGGTGTGACTATTGATTTCTCTGTTTAAGCCATTTTGAAAGTATTAAACCTTTCGAATACAAGGCCAAAGGTTGCTTAGAACCAGGTAGACACTTTCAGAATTGAGCAGCTTAATAAACTATTGACAGAGAATAAAAGGGTGGCAGAAGAAAAAGAGAAGGCTAACTGGGATGCCTCTATGGCACAAGTGTAGACTTACATGCACGCCAAGGCACTGAAGGCTTTACAAGAGGAGAAACTCCAAGCCATACTTCAACCCCATCAAATCCCAAGACCTGGAGCACAAGAATAGGGAAAGACACCCATGGAGGAGCCACCACCACTAGGAACTACATGAGTTCCATCCGATTTTGTAATCATAGGATTTTCTTTTGTGTTGTGTCTCAATTTTTTTCTAACTCCACACTGCAGCATGAATCCATTCTAGCCAGTCAATAATCCCATACCTATCGATTGTATAATCAATGGAGCTTGTTCTCACTTTAACTTAAGAATGAGTTTTCATTTATTCATGAGGGTATGATGAGTCATGAATTTTCTAACAACCGCAATAACACACCCACGATAACGCACCCACGATATTGCACCTATGATATCACATCCCTGGTTTCACAGCCAACATGATATCACGTATGTGATATCATAGCCTAGCCGCAATATCACAGCCTTTCTCCGCATCTATAAATTAGAGGTAAGTAGATCTAATAAGTAGCTTTTTGTTAGTTTTAGTTTAAGTGTTAAGTTTTAGTTCTTGTTTTTCCTCTCAACCCTTTTCCTCTTAGTGTATGCTTACAGTGTGGTGAATGTAATTGTATGACATCCTTTATTCGAGTGTGATGTACTTGGACACGCACATGACTAGAAATAAAGATCAAGATTACTTCATCATTGCAACATTCACTTAGCTTAATTATTTACTTAATTATTTTTTACTACTTTCTTAGTTAATATATCTTACCCTTATCTCATGCTAAAATGCAGAATGAGTACAACTTGATTACGAGCATTTAAGTGTGACTACTTGGTAACCCAATAGCATACCTAGGATCTCCGCTTGGTAATCCCAGTGGTAGTCATGCATAAAGTTCAAGATGTGGATGGATAATCAAGGAACAGATGCTCATCGCACTTAGGCTAGTTTAGACTCTCTCACCCTTTCTCTCCTAGATTAGTGAATATTACTTGCCATTGCCTTCAGGAGTAGCATTATATTAGAAACCACATCATACACCTCACTCTGGAGTAAACCATACATGACAAAGATAATACTAGTGCAGGTGGGAAAACAACGAGCTACAACCTAAGGCTAACTATCTAGATGCCACAACTAGTCCATCTGCGGAGTTCTACCGAATCATGCATGTAACACTCATATTCATATGGTTGAGCGTAGGGGTACCTCGCCACTCATCACTGCCAAAACATAATTAAGCCTCATGATGTCCAACACTTAGTTCTCCAAGAACTAAGCTTTGGATCATTCTTGGAACATGCTCCACCGAAAGTCAAGACATAATTGCAAAGCTCTCCCATGTGGTCAATTATCACTACCAATGGTGAGTGGTAAATGGAAGAGACATATCTCTTTTAGAATAGTAGATAGATAAAGCCACTATGAGGATGAAGGATATCTAGGTGTCTCACTCGGTAGAAGCCATTACACAAGCTCTTAGCATACCTCATTCTGACACCCATTTGGTAGAAATCTTAATGTAAGAAGATCTTGAGGCCAAAAGGAAGTGGACCCAATGGTGTTACGACGTTGACCATAAGGAGTTTGGCATGCTCACACTAGCAAAGTGAATATACTTTAAGATAGTAGCCTATCACCTCAATCCAATCATGAGGCCCAGGAAGATGATAGCCTTCTCCACCTATGCCTATGCTGTTCCAATCAAGAAATTCCTTGTTAACCTTTCATAGTTAATCTATTTGGAGATAGAGAAGTTCTTCAAGCAGAATGAACGTGGAAGAAAAACCCTACCATTTCCATGCCTTGTTAGAAAACTTTGTAAAATGATAGGGATAGTCTACTACATCAATGATACGATCAGGAATACTCCCATCATCTCCCGGTCTAAAATAATAAAGGGCCATATCAAAAGAAGAGGAGTAGTCACCACCACCTCCACCACCCACTCAAGAAACAACATTAGAGGCTTGTGCAACCATTGAGTGCCTATGTGAGATCTAAAAGTAACTCTTACATAAGTGGAAGAAATAAGCAAGAATAAATGGTGGGCACCCATTTGTGTACCATCATACAATATGAGTAATCCCAACGAAGTGGCTCGAATATTAAGCTAGATGGAGAGAGGTGGGCCAATATTGCAGTTTCCCATGAGGTTGAATCCTAGTGCCTAAGAGGTGACAGTGTCTCTCTCACAACAACAAAAATTCCTAAAAATATCTAAGAATGATGCTACCTTTTGGTGTGCTTGAAAGAAAGCAAAGGGGAAACTATATTGGTGATGTAGCACCAAGGGTAGGATACAGTAGAAGAAGTAATTGCTAATAGAATCATCAAATCATTGAACACACCAATGGTGTCTATGTTAGATGTTTTTGCACTTAGATATGTGCAAAAATCTACAAGAACTATTAGTGGAAGACTGAATGTAGCCTAACACGAAGAGTTGTTGGATTAACTAGTGAAAACTTGGTGATTGATTTCACATATCTTTGATTTTCCAAATAATATCATCACAACCCAATCAAATTTTCTTGAAGCACAAGGAAAGTGCATCATTTTAGAAGGAAAACTCAAAATAGCTCAAGCACAAAACCAATTCTTAGCTACAAAGATTGCCAAATTAAGAGTTTCTCTTGCTGATCCTACATTTCTCAACCCTACATTGACAAGAGATGATGCTTTTGAATAGATTTATGATAGACTCAAAAAGTTGAGGCAAGGATGATGATTGTTGTCTTTGACTATTTCATGGCTAAGGCCAAAACATATTCAGTTCAGAAGGACTTGGTCCATACACATCAAGATAATGAGATGCTGGCCATAGAAAATTATCACCTACAGAATGTTGATGTGCAAAAATAACAAATGTAAGAATTCATCCATCAAGAGTAGAATAGCTAAACAAGGTAAACACTAAGCTTAGGAGATTAGTAGTAGAGAATAGAGATCTCTCCATTGAGGAAGTCTATGCCTTACACCAAAATCTACGATCAAGATTGCCACCTGGAAGAATGAGGCTCTCAAATTTAAGAGAGTCAAGAATACTACAAAGATCAGGTTGGCCTACAAAAAGAAGTTAATGAAAGATACATCAAGATGGCTAAGGCAAAATTCAATGAGACCCTCCAGCAACTCCAGCAAGGAAAAGAAGTAAGGAAACCTATCATTGATGGGATAGATGCCTACAATAAAGAGGAGATTTGCATGAAGGAGTTGCAAATGGAAGAGATAATGGAGCTTACCAATCTTAGATATGCAAACCTAGTAATGTTGATTTTTGGATGGCCACAGTTAGAGTTAGAAAAATAGGTGGCTAGCTCATACTTGTTGTACAAGGTATAGTTCAAGAACCACAAGGAGACCAAGCAATAGCTTAAGATTGCAAATGTTAAACTCAAAGTTCTTATGGCAAGATTCACCAATCAAAGATCAACCACTAATAACCTAGCCTAAAGAATGAATGATTACTAGGAGCTACAGAATGCAATTAAGACATTCGACATCAAATGTAAATAATTTGCTACCTAGTTTATTAATGCCCTATCCTTGGGATGTTCCCATTCCAAACCACATTGGTGAAGCTACATGGACCATGCACTATCCTATGAGTAAGGAGGAGAAGATGAAAGCATTGTTGGATGCTTTCCATCTTCCAATAGAAGTTGCAATAATAGCAAGACAACCACAACAACCTCAACCACCACATGCATCCGAAGTAGGGAAAGGTCCCTTAGAACCTTAAGAGACTCCACCACCTAGGACTATTTAATCTTCTCCATCATCTTCATGCCATTAGAGGAGAATGCGTTTGTCAAATTTTTCCTTAGTGTTTAATTTCGTAGGCCTTAATACTAGAAAATTTTGTAATGATTGTATATCCATACACTCCCGCACTTAGTATTTGTTTGTGTTTGTCATATGTCTATTGTCAATCAATAATCCCATACCTTCCTAAATTTGTAAATAACTCAAGGATGAGTTTTCATTCAGTCATGGGGGCATGATGAATTGTAAATTAGCTACATCAACTAGGCCCATCAACTAGGACCTGTTAATGCATGATTTGATGCATTGATGTGGCCCTGTCAATGTAGTTTTTTTTACCTATAAATATGCACTCACCCATCATGTTTATGGCATGTCTTGTCATAGTTGTAGTTGAGCTTTTGTAGTTCTGCCATTTGGAAGTTAAAATATTTTTCTAAGTGCTTGCAATAGGAGTCAAGATTGTAGAAATCTTTATTCAAGCACTATTGTACCTAAGCACAATAGTGTGTGTGGCAATAAAGATGAAAACCTTGCAACACTTGGAAATAGATTAATTATTTATTGATGCAGTTAATGTTTTATGTAATTTCCTTTAATGATTTAAGTAATTAATAATTAATTAGGCTAAACTAAGCTAAATGAAGCTAGATTAAGTTGTAATTAATTAAGCACATAAGTATGACCACTTTGAGAATACACTTGGTGCTTGGTAATCTCAATAATGCTTAACATTTGGTAACCTAGTAGCTCTAAACATGTTCAGAATGTGTACAAAAAGTGAGAATGAACACTTATGTTAGGATTAGTTAGGTGTAGTTAGTTAGAATAAATTAGCAATTAAATTAGTTAGGATTAGTTAGGATTAGTTAGGATTAGTTAGGTGTAGTTAGTTAGAGTAAATTAGCAGCTTCATTCCTTTCATCCTTTATTTTTAAGTACCCAAAACATAAAACATAAAAAAAATAAAAATGCCTTGATTACACCTTACCATACCTTATCATATCACAAGTGTAATTGGGAAGACAATGAATGACTATTAGGGAAAGTTCACTTCCTAGAGGCTAGTGTATTGAAAGACACAGAGTCCATGAAATTGGACCGGATTACATGTGAATGCTTAGTGATTTGTATGGTTGAGTGTAGGGGTATTCACCCCTCATCAATAGGTATAATTATATTACTATGTCGATAGCATGAAAAATTTGCATAATTTACAAATATGATGAACATTTTCTCGCACATGATATATAGGCATATGAGAATTTGGTGAAGTGTTTGATGAAAAGCAATAATACATCCTACTTTGAGTACAGATGTGTTATTTCTTGTATTTCAAATTCACCTATAATAATGAACTATCATTAGAAGACTACTGAGTTGTTGTATCCATACATCATGCGTACTCAACACATGGAGTGAATATGGAAAATGAAGACTCTAGAGACAAGGAAGAAAAGCCTACTAACAAGAACTAGATGACCATTATGAAAAGGCCTAGGAAGGTAGTATCAAGCTTTAAAATGAATATGTCAAATAATGATGAGAAGAAAGATGAAAAATCTATAATCATAAAGACGAGGATGTAGAGAAGAAAGAAGATTATGAGTCAAAGTAGTGAGACTATAGAAAATGTAAAAAATTGCACAAAAGATGTGACAGAAACATTGATGTGCTTATATGTGTACTCCATCATTAAAAGGTTTTTCTATAGAAGTCTATATGGAGTAACCAATTGATACAATGGGCAATCAGGATAATTTGGAGAATGTGATCAAGACACTATCATGCACAATTAATAATAATGATAAGAAAATGTTGATGAAGATCTCGTAATACTCTAGAAATATGGCCTATAACACTATCATAACAACTTATTTTTAAGAAATCATGATTCCACAAGACATAGAATGGTTTGCAAATCAAAGAGTGTAGATAGACTTTATAGAGAAATATAAGGTTAATTCTCAAACTGCACTAGAATCAACAATTTAATATTGTAACACTAGGCTCACTCCAATGCCTTTACATAAGTATAAAATTATGAGAACATTCATAAGCAAAGATATGGAATCAATGTTATACTTTACCAAAATCAAGATCATGGTGGAATATACTACAAATATGACAATGAAATTGAAAATATCATAAGAAGAAAAACCAGTGCAAGAAGAAAGAATCATGAGAGGAAAGACTTTGCAAAGAAATATAAGATCAATTCTTAAGAGTGCACTAGAATCAACAATTTAATATTGTAACACTAGGCTGGCTTCAAATATACGAGAGCATTCCTAAGCAAATATGCAAAATCAAAGTCACACTTTGCCAGGATCAAGATCATGGTGGAATACACTGCAAATATGATAATAAAATTGAAAACATCATAAGAAGAAAATGCAATGCAAGAAGAGAGAATCACGAGAGCTCAAGCAATAGAGCAAAAGATGAAGCAGAGAAATTTCAGGCTTACAAAAAGGTTGTAACTGCAAAATTAGAATTTCCGAAGAAATATGAGACTGAAAGAAGTTGGCGAATTGAATAATGACACAAACAAAGATAAGATTTGACATGGAGAAGTTGAAATCAGAAAATTAGCAGTTGAAAGAAGAAATAGAAAAGAAATTATGAAATATCATGAACATTCTCAGAAGGCTGCAAAGGTAGCACTAGCAATCAGGAATAAAAATCAAGAAGCAATGAATATGGTACAAGCACTCAACGTATACAGAACATGGCCTCTGCTGGAAATATTTACTCACAAGCTTTTTCCCAGTAGTGGTAGAAGCTTCTGCTCGCCCAGCGTTAACGGGTTACTCCCAATGTTTTCATAGACAGACACCTTTGAAAACTTAAATCCAATGATGTCATCTATTCTTGCGTAAACAGCATCTCCAAGAGAAGTCTTGGCACCGCCGCAAAAGCTATTCAAATCATACCATTGGCAATGCCGCAAAAGCTAATGCCACTTTCTAGTTCCAGCATTTCAACAACATTTGTCAGTGTTTCTTTTGCTGTCACTGCAAGCAACATTAATATTAAACACTTGTACTTGCGTTTATATTCAAATATATAAGTAAACAAAATCACGGAATCAGCGATGGATGAAAAATTTAATGCATTGCCTACCTACATTTTATTGGATAGGATTCCATCCTTGGCAGATCCAATAATAACCTGGAATTCTAAGTGTTTCATATCTATCTTTTCAAGAGGGCGATGAATGTCTTCTTGAATGCTTTCAAAAATCTGTTTTATTATGTATAGGCAGATAGTCAAAAATTATAATAGCTAAATGCTATTTGATATGTTACTAAATATCATTATATTATTGATCTCACCCACTTGTGCCACGACAAAGATGTTGGTGGTAAAGCCTAATTCGGTGCCTGGGTGGAGCATTATTAATAAATTATTGATGGTTGAATCATTGGCTGAATTATTCATTTTTATACATTGGGTGAATTACCGCAAAAGCTTTAAACATGCAAAACTTATTGGTACGCTATTTGTGCAGAGAACAGGATCAAATTATTAGAGGTAGCATGATTGAGCCAACCTCTTCCTTTCAGTGGCATTTGCAACAGGCAGCACTTCTTCTCGTGTATTTTTTTCTTGCATTATGTTTTGGCTATCAATCATCATTAATGTCTGTATATTTCATGATTAAGAAACCCGTTGTACAGCAAGTTCTGTATTAGTATTTGTATTTCATGATGATGTGAAGGACAGTTTTATTTTTCAGGTAACCGATACTTATATTTGCACAGCAGCAATGCACAAGCTCTGTTTTGCATTCTCACTTTTGTAATTTAATTTAATTTTGACTTCCTATTCTCGTGTTCAGGTTCTTGTTCTCCATTTTAAAAATTTTTTTCCCTTTTTGGCATTGTTTTATCAGTTACTGTACCAAAGCAATTCTGAAATTTTTCAATATATTTTTCTCCTCAGAATTAGAGCATTCCTGTTAGTTTTTGTTAAAAAAATGTTACAAATTACAGATAGATGAATTGGAGGTAAGAACTAGGAGCTTGAAAAATCTTAATCTTAATGTGTGATGTTCTGGGTTAAGAAGATTGTGAACTGGCTTTGGATTTGGAGTTAAGAAGATTGTGAACTGGCTTTGGAAGACAAATCCATCGTTAAGCCTACTGCCATGTCCTATGAAAACTTGCCAAATAGATAGATTGATTGGAGGTAAGAACTATGAGCTTGAAAAATCTTAATTTTAAAGTAAGATGTTTTACTTCAAAAAGATTGTGAGCTGCCCTTGGAAGACAAATCCATGGTCAAGCTTGCTGGCATGTCCAATGAAAACCAGTCAAAATGGACATTAAATTTCTTTTTCTCATCTATGTATGTTTTAGCGATAAGATCTTATAATCTTGTACTAAGGTAGCAATTACACAAAGGTAGCAATTACACATGAATTATGGGAGAAGCTTAAATAGAGGTATGATTATCCCATTGGTATGAATTAGTACTATATTGTTAATAAAGCCTTTAAGATGAAAATAAAAACAGGCTTCTCTTTACAAATTGATTTGGATGAGATGAATTATTTATTTACTTAGATAATTTGTAAATTACTTTTCTTGAAAATTTAAGAGTTAATGCTATTATGAGTTTCTTGCCTAATTTTTGGAAAACTATATGGATAACTCTTATGATCGTTTCTTTCTCTATCCCCACTTTAAATACAATTTTTGCAAAATTGTTAGATACACATAAAAGATGTATTTTAAAGTCTTCTAGTGAGGCTCTTAATACATATGGGGCCCACTCTTAATTTAAAGGAGCTTGTAGACAAAGTAGAAAAAGAGGAAGATTTGTTAGAAAATCTATTAAATGTAGGTAATGTAAGAAAAAGTGGCATTATATCAAAGATTGTTGGAAGTTTAAAAAACAAGAATAAATTGAAAGAAGCTAACAAGGACAACAACAAAAAGCTGAATTAAGACCTTGGAGGAGCTCAAAGCTTCAATGTGGAAAGTGAGACTACTATCATAATTGCTATTGTTGATGAGGTAAATGTTTCTTAGTATTCCTCTTCAAATGCATGGATTTTAGATTCTAGTGTTTCCTTTCATTGTTATTTGAATGTTTCCATGTTTACTTTTTATTATAAGGTTTTAAATAATTATGTATTTTTGAGTGATGATAGAAAATGTAAAATTAAAAGAATTAGAAATTTGACTTTGGAAAAGCCTAGTGGTCATAAACTTATTTTAAGACATGTTAGACATATTCTTTCCTTGATTATTCCTCTTCAAATGCATGGATTTTAGATTTTGATATTTCCTTTCATTATTTTGTGGATGTTTCCATCTTTACTTTTTATTACAAGGTTTTAAATAATCATGTGTTTTTGGATGATGATAAGAAATTTAAAACTATAACAATTAGAAATGCAACCTTGGAAAAGCCTAATGAGCATAAACGTATTTCAAGAAATGTTAGATATCTTCCTGCCTTGGTTGTTCCTCTTCAAATGCATGGATTTTAGATTAGAGTGTTTCTTATTATTGTTGCTTGGATATTTTCATGTTTACTTCTTATTGCAAGGTTTTAAACAAATATGTATTTTAGGGTGATGATAGAAAATGTAAAATTAAAGAATTAGAAATATGACTTTGGAAAATCCTAATGGTCATAAACTTATTTTAAGAAATGTTAGACATGTTCCTACTTTGGTCAAAAATCTTATTTCAGTTAGATAGTTAGATGTTGATGGATGTTCCATTGTTTTTAGATATGAAACATGGACACAAAGAAAAGATCAATGTACATTATGTATGCTAAATCTATGAAGAATTTTGTAGATATGACATAAGAGTTTTCTTACCACTTAAGTTTTCTTCTATATCTTTAAAGTTTTGCAAAGACTAAATAATTAGTAAAGAAAGAAGAGTGAATTTTCCAATATAGTTAGACCTATTGATGTATTTCTTGCAAGAAGATAACAACTAAGAACTAGAAATTATTTATTTAGATGCGGTTGGACCTATTGATGTATTTTTTGTAAGGAGAGCAACTAAGAGGCTAGAAATTGTTTATTCAAATGCAGTTGAACCTTTTTCTTTATGTCAAGCATCATATTTTTTCACATTTATTGTTGATTTTATACATGAAACTTGGCTTTATACTATTTCTTTAAAATACAAATTCTTACAAATGTTTAAGTTGTTTCAGGCTAAGGTGGGAAAGAAATCAAGTTGCTCTACAAAATGTCTTGTTATTGATAATGAAGGTAAAAATACCTCTAAAGAGTTTAAATTTTTTTACAAAACAAATGTAATAATTCTTTCAAAGAATCATCATAGAATCCCTCAACATAATTGTCATAAAAAAGATGCAATAAAACTATTCTAGAAAGATTGCATACATTATTGTCACAATCAATGCTTCCTAAGGTCTTTTGGACAAAAGTTGCTAACACTACTACATGATCAATCATTCTTCTCACATAGCATTGGATAGTAAAATACTAGAAATTCCTTGGAGTTGAAGAAGGTTTTTTTTTTCTTCTCATTTTAAAGTCTTTGGTTGTGAAGCATTGCTCACATAGTTAAAGTAGGTGACTTATAGTTTGTAATTCATATGTTTGATCCTAAGGGGTGTGCTAATCTGGCATGGTTATATTTTTGTAATACTTCTAATGTATCATGTGCTATACGTCTTGAGGTGTACCTACAAGTTAAGTTGTTTTAGGTTGTGACTTCCCCACAACCCAAACAAATGAAAATTCTACTTACATCCCAAGATATATTGCTAACATGATACATTAAAAGAAGTTGTTGGTAACTTCTTTTCTAACAAGATAATAACCTAACTACTTGAGCCATCTATCTTTGACCAACTATATTATAGTTTATGATTTATATGTGACAAAGGAATGGGAGCTTTTTATTCCAATTTTATATTAATGGCAAAGAGTGAGCCTTGTAAATGCTATATTACAAGTAAATTTTGCATTTTTAAAAATATTATCCAATATAAGTTCAAGAAAGATATAAATTAAAAGTATGCATAAGCCATAAGGAATTTGGAAAAAGAAGGGAAAAAAAGCAAAACAAACGTAATTAAATACTCACACGCTCATGGAAAGTAATGGCTAAAGATTAGCTTATCTATTGGTTGGGATCACCTTAAAACTCATTCCAAAACAGCAAAAATGTTAGTTTTTATACACTTGGTAAACCCCTTTTTCCGTATACATTCATATCCTTGATGTCATTTATGTATCAAAGGTTTGAGTATCCCAAAGTTGCCACTAGGCTTTTATTTCGAATAGCCATTAAGAATGAGGTGTTAGGCTATTGGTAAAAACTCTTAAGTTGAAAACTCTAAGTCATGGTTTTGATTTTGCTGGTTAATGTTAAATTTATAAAGTTCTAATTGGACTATATATCTTGGGCATATCTATATTACAATTATTTCAGGATATTGTTTAGTCATAATGTTCTAATGGGACTATATATCTTGGGGTATACCTATATTATAATTATTTTAAATAGCCACCATCAACAATAATAGCAATTCTAAGTTACGAATAAGGACATACTTAGAGCTAGGTGCTCAGGAGTGTTTTCTTGATTATAGTTTGTGAAATCTAGGATTAATCAATTAGAGGATTCTATTAATTACAACAAGCTAATTCCAAATCTTATTAGTTATATAATTTTTTATATTTTTAATTAATTGAATTTTTTAAGGTTCAAGATGTTTTTTGGTAAAATTTTATATTTGAAATTTCACCTCAACTAAACTTTATAATGAAAAAATATTGGGAAAAAAATGACTTATATGTAGTAAAGGGATGTAGTAAAGACAGAGTGGGCCTTTTCAATGCTATATTACAAGAGAAATTTAAATTTTAAAAAAATATTTTTAGCAAATATCCACTATAATATGAGGAAAGATATAAATCAATGGTATTTGCAAGCCACAGGGAATTTGGGAAAGGAGAGAAAAAAGCCAACTAATTAAATTAACCTAATTAAACACCTTCATGCTCATGGAAAGCAATGGTTAGTAATGGCTAAAGGCTCGCTCATCTATTGGTTGGAATCAATGTGAATTTGATGGCCTGTTGACTAATTTTAAGTAACTTTTCTCTAATATATGCCTTCCATATATGTTAGCTAGAGAAGTGGAGTGAACTTTGCCATATATTTAGTATGTTTCTAAATTGCTTTTGCAATTGCATATTGGTAATAAGATATTTCATATTTATATGTTTTTAATTTCTTTTTTTAATAATATATTTAATATAAATTAAAAAATAATAAATAAATTTTTTTTTAATGATAATTTTAAAACCAAATCATACCATAAATAGCTGATAGGCACGCCTTGCCTCAAAACTACTCATTCAGAAAAAATTTGGGAAAGAAGGCAAAATATAAAAAGCAATGGTCTCCCTAAGGTATAGGGAATAGGGAATTTGGGAAAGCAAGGAAAAAAGCTAACCATATCTCATTAAAACACCAGAAAAAACCTAAACATACTTAATTAAACCCCCCTCGTGCTCATGGAAAGTAACGGCTGACGGCCTACTCATTTATTGGTTGAAATCGCCTTATAACTCCAAAACACCAAAAATGTTGATTTTTACACCTTTGGTAAGATGCTTTTCTCTAAAACATTCTTATCCTTATCCCGGATATGATTTGTGTATCCAAGGTCTCGGTATCCGGAAGCTGCCACTAGACTCTTATTCCCACTAGGCGTCAACAACACTAACAATTCCAAGCCATGGATAAGGACCTAATTAGAGCCGGGTGTTTTGCAGCATTTTCTTAATTATAGTTTCTGAAATCCAGAATCGATAGCTTGGAGTTTGTCATTAATTGCAATAACCAAACCGATAAGGTTGAATACGTTGTTTGGAGTTTGTCATTACTTGCAATAAGCAAACCGACCGATAAGTTCAATATATTGTTTGTTTCTAATTTACAGAAGTAAAATTTTATATTTGAATGTTCACTTCAACTGAACTTTACACCTAAAAAAGATTGTGCCAAGAAAAAATGGAAATACATAGCAGGTGGATACATGACTTTTATAAATTTCTAGATATAAATCTGATTGTCTATGCATCAAAAGAATTCAATTTGTGGAAACAAGGAATTGAGGATTTGTGATTCTGAACATGTTTGGGTATGTGTGCCTTAAAAAAGTGGAGATAGGTTCGTAGTCGGGGAAGTGATAGAGAAAATTTAAATATATTAGTTTTCTAAAATTAAATCTCATATATCATAAAAAAATATTGTAGAATATAGAAGAAGTAGAATGTAAATCCAAAATATTGTTAATGCTTAAAAATTAAACAGAATATTGCAATATCATCATTAAACTGAAGCAAGAAAATTTGCGAAGGTATAGAGGACATCGAATCCATTTCCTTATGAGCCATAATCTAGCCAAACATATAATTTCTGCAATAACCAAAATGGCAACAATAAAATGAAACCCTTTTGTTACTCAATCCAATCTTTCTAAGAATGAAATTAAGCTTCAAGCCTCAACCAAATTTATAACAAATCACATCTACTAATACTTCTGTTCAACAATGACCTGTAAGAGGTGCTGTAAGGCCATGTTGAAGGCGACCACATTATAAGAAAACACAACTTAATTAAATTAGGCACAGCTTAGTAACTCACCGTACCTACGATGATAAAAAACCTTTCAGATGCTGGGATTCGGCAATAGTCACGATGAAGGGGAAAGTGAAAACAGAGCGGCATGTACTGGTGGGCTTCGTTGCCTCATAAGAAAACAGATTTTTAAAAAATGTTGAACAAGCATCCGTCCGTCATGAGCCTGTTTTGCTTTTTCTTTTTTCAGCAGAGATATATGACAAAAAGAGCAAAAACCAGCAATGACCAATAAACACGAGTGACTGCGTGGATCATGGTGGAACCTTTGACGCTCCCAAAGGCAGGCCAATCCATGCAAATGCAATGTTTTCCTGGCACGCCCCCTCCCAAACTTGATTTCCGTATGGACTCAAACTTGGCCCTTTGGCCTTCGGTTACCAAAGAAGCCATTTCGTGATTTCCGTGTGTATGTTTATTCATACTCCCGTGTTTTCTGTGGTCTGTGTCATGCCGATGCCATTGCTTGCTGGCCACTTAACAATGACATGTAGTTTCTAGTTTCTGGTAAGATTTAGACCAGGAGAAGATAAGATTTTAATGGGGCCATTCAGAATAAGGCAAGAATAATAGCTGGCAGGGTAAGGCGACCATTTCGATGTATATAAGATTAGAAATTATGAAAGGCGACCAGGCAAGGCGACCATTTCGATGTATGAAAAACAAAATTTCTTTGGAAATTGTGAAAGGCAACCATTTCAATGTATATCAAATAAAATTTCATTGAAAATTATGAAATACGTATTCATTGCAGATTTAATGCACATCTGAACGAGCCCCTCCCAAATCCAACTTGAACAGTTCATCAAAATTTAGCCCGAATCGCAAATCTCCTGCGCATGTCATTGTCATTCCAGATTATTCTGATTTCTTCGCGGGACACAACTGTGAACGATTTTCGGATCCAGTCCGATTTTGCCGTCTATGCTATGTTGGTCGCATGGACGAGGATATAAATAGCGACCTCAGAGGAGAACACTCACAGTAGGCAATAGCAGCATCATGGCGAAATCAGCTATGCTCGTTACCATGGCCATCAAGGTGGTTGTAATGGTTCTGTGTTGAGAATCCGTGGCAATGGCGTCAAGGACGAAGGCTTCCATGTCTGTGGTTGCAGGCGAAGGAGGAGGAGAGGGAAAGGTCAAGGGTAGGAGCATGAGAGAAGTAGGTGGGTTCACTTGCCCTAGTTATTTCTCAGCATTTGGATACGTGAATCCTGAGTGTTACTTGCAAGAGGGCTGTCCCAACATCGTTTTGTGCAAGAGTTTCTGCACGGAAATAGCTCGTCGTGATACGGGAGACTGCCCCAATCTCTTTGGTTCTTCCATCTAAATGATTCACTTTCGTCATTCTTTTGTAAATAAATAAAATCTGAAAAGTGGTTTTCTTGGGAATTGCTTTTTATGTTTAAAAAAGTTAAAATTAAAGCATTTTTTTGTAATAATAGTTTCCTTGCCAAAGTTTACCTCTTAACCTCACAATTCTTTATTTTTTATGATAAACTACAGCGTCTGCACCAAAATTAAATATTGCAGTCTCTTTTTGACTTATGATTTTCCTTTTCCCGTAAGTTCTTGTATTTAGTTGTACAGTTCTTTCCGCCTTGTTCGGAAACTGTAGGGAACGGATAAAAAAACCGTCGGCCACCAAACGAACCAATTATTTTAAAACAAGATTCCACCTAGTGCCAGCCAGAGATAAACTGTGAACGATCTCATGCTTTAAACACGATAATCTTTAAAAAATATGTTTACAAATACTGCAGCTTTTTTTTATTTAATTAAAAACTAGTTACAGGCTCAACTTCACAGGATGGATACAAATTCTACAGATATATTAATTGAAACGAACCGAACCGAATATTAAGTTACAAACATCGTTGTCTTTTGACCTAATGTGGCTGGTTAGAAATACACATTCTTTTAATTCCGGAATTGTGGGTTTGATTCTTACCTTACAGCAATAGAATGGAATAGCTTTGTGGTAGGACTTTTTCCATTTGTGCTTCATATCTACCCTCATGTACGTTGAAGGATTATGCTACCTGCCTTGAGTTACATAATTAATTTAAAATAGAATTCCTAAACCATTTCAAGTTACATAACATGTCCCCTAACATGTCCCCTTGAGATCACACTCGTTGCCATTCCAACTTGGTCATTCTCTCTTTCTTCAAGATATAATGAGCATTCATTAATTTAGTTTCATGAAAGAAGAACCAAATTTTTTCTATGAAAAAGACCTTTTATTTAGAGAATTAGAGGGATGGATGAGGTGGTCTCATTTCTTTACATAATTACTTATCCAATTAATTTTTGATCTGATGGATTGTTAGTTCATATAATTAACCTTGAGCATACATCCCAAGGGTCTCTCTCATAGGACTATGAAGCCCATCTATGATGTGGGAAAATTGCTCTTCTTGAGAAAAATCATGATCTAAACATTTATTCAAAAGAGAATAGTATCTATCTAGGGCCATATCCAAGGGTTCATGTTAATCTTATTTCCATCCTTGGATTCATTTCCTTAGGTTGGATACCCTTGCATAGGTTTGGTATTTCTGATTGAAGAGTTCCAACATTGTGAATCATCGATGGATTGAATTTGGTTTCAACGATCTATACCACACTTCAGCTTTATCTATTAGTATCTCAGGGAAGAGCTTAAGCTTTTATCATCCACTTCTAATGTTTTGTAAGATGTAGGAATGATGGAAGGCTTGCAAATGATGTTGTGGATCAAAATCATAGCCTCTCGCAAATGTACAAATGTTATTCATATCAAGCCTTTTGATGCAACTTTCCTTGTGATGCCTGGTGGGTATTTTGACTACCTCTATGATATGCATCATGCTCGTAGTGGCCATCAAGGGTTCACCATCATCAAACATGTTGTGGTGAAAATTTCTATTTCTATTTGTATGATTGTGATGATTTTTTCTATGCTTATTTTGATGTCCTTGATTTTTCCCTTGGTTTTTATTTTTATTTTTATTTCAACCCCATAGTGGAGCTCTATCATCATACCTACATTCATCTTTGTTAGAACTAGATGTTGAAGAGGAAGAGGAAGATGAGGAACTTTTATAGTGTTTTCCATGGTCCCTTGATTTATCTTTTCTAGGTTTTGAGGAGGTCCTAGGCCTTAAGGCTCCCCTAGTCTAGGACTTACTTCATCTCCTCTAGGATTATCTCCCTTAGATGAATGTAGTCCTTGAGTGAAGTTAGGATCTTCATGAATATATAAAACCCATACATAAGGTTTGTCACTCCAATTTTCTTCAATATATATCTCATCAGTTCTACAATGAATGTTCTCTTCATACGATGCATTATTTCTTCCATGTGAAAGAGACATTTTTGTTAATTAATGACGTGTGTGACTTAATATTTTCTAAAAGATAAATCATTAATGTGTTTATAACAATCGTGTATAATATAACTAATCTAGATAACTAGCACCATCCTTAGTAATGGTGCCAATGATGAGCAGTGGGTACCCCCTATGCCTAACCATATGAATCACAAGCATTCACGCATGAGTTGGTCAAATTCCATGGATGGGATTAGTTATGGAATCTAGATCATTATGCCTTGATCACAGTTCACTATCTTCCAACTTGGACTAGTGGTAGCTTTGTCACATATGATTTAGTCCAAAGTGATGCATATGATTCTTGATGTTATTTCGGCCTTAAAATACTCCTAATGATAATAAATAAGTCAATTATTTAAACTAATTAACAATAGAAAGTAAAGTCTAAATTAGCCTACAGGTAATGAGTGCCTATTCCTAGCTTGCTGTACACATCCTAAACCCATGTATCCACTACTGGGATTACCAAGTGCTATGCTACTAGGTGAACCAAACAATAATGCTACTAGGGTTACCAAGTGAATATGTGTTTATGCTTGAAGCTAGTTGAGCTCATTTCACTAATTCATTAATATGCATGGAAACATAAATATTAACTAAGTACATGAAAAGTAAATTGCATGGAAAGTAAATCTAATCTAAGTCAAAGTGCTGTAATGAATAAGAATCAATCTTGACCTTATTACCACTCATGGAATGTGTCTAGGTACATTGCCACTTGACTAAGATGTTGTGTAACTAACTTAGATCCATACTACGAACACTCACTGACTATTCTCTAAGACTATGGAAGCACACATATTTATAGGTAAAGAATAGATATTGCATTGATAGGGCCCCATAAATGCAGCAAACGCTGCGTTGACATGGCCCTGTCAATAGGGCAACACCACATCAATAGGGCCACATCAACAAGGATCCATCAATAGGGGCTTGTTAATGCAACACTTTGACACTTCAGCAATTATATCTAGATTGGAAATATTAATCCCTTGAAGAAGAATAAAATTAGGAACTAAATGTTTCATGCAAAGAAGAACACCAACAAGTTTTTTCCAAAATCTATTACTATGATCCTAGATATTCCCTAAAAATATTAACATAGGGTAGAGAGGGAGGAGGCTCCCGACCTATTAGTAAAATTAATATTTTCAAAAGAAATTATCTCCACATCTAAACAAATAGTCTCAAATGAAATATTAGTAATTACAATATTTTGAACATGCTAACTATTTTGATGATTTGACATATATTCATTAATGGATAAACTTCCTCAACGTTTTTTATTATTGAAAACTATTTAAAAATCATCTAAATCAATAAGAAATTTTTGTGAAACCTTAGGAGCATATATTTATTTTCCCTTAGTCATTGAAGAATTTTTTGAAACTAATTTTATCAAAACCTTCCTTACAACAGTAAAAGAAAGGGATAAGCTAACTATTGAAGCATTAGTAGAAGAAATCATTGCAACACTTGTAGCCTCTGTAGAAAAAACCTTAGCATAATGTTTAACATTATAAGAAGAAACCTTAGTAACATTTCTAGCAACTACTTGTTGATGTTCTTGCATTACCTTTTTAGGTAGCATAAAAGGACACAAATTAAACATGTGATCCTTACAATGACAATGCTAACATGAATTTGGAAGACTATAATAAACAATGTTCTATACATAATCAATTCTACTAGCCCATATAACTTGATTTCATAGGATTAATTACTTCTTACTAAATAAAGAATACTTATCTTGCATTCTTGAATGAACCTTGTATTACAAGCATAACAACAAATATTTCATCATAATCTCATTATATTTGAATGACATTGTATTTACAACCACAAGCAGTAATCTAATAGAAGACTTTAAGACAAACATAAAAAATGAATTTGAAATGAAAGACCTAGAAGAACTAAGATATTTCCATGGAATATAAGTTGATCAAGATAAGGAGGAAATTAAGGTTCATTAGACTAAACATGATATCTCCATTCTATAAAGAAAAAAAATCAACAAAGAAAAGATCACCGAATCTCCTACTCCACATAATTTAAAACAAGAAAGCAATGATAACATAGCTATCATAGATGATACATTATATAGAAGCATGATTGAGGCACTCATATTTCTTTGTCATACAAGGCTAGAGACTTATAATTTTTCAGTTCTTTCTTATCCAAGGATATGCAAGACTCTAGACAATCTCATCTCAATACTCTCATTCATGTACTTAAATATGTAAAAGGCATCTTAGATCATAAACTTAGTTACACCAAAGAAGATTTTTTTCATACATATTTAGATGCTAATTGGGGAGGAGACCAAAATAATAGAAAATTCACATCAAGAGCAATAGTATTGTATGAAAATAATGCAATATATTAAAAATTAAGAAATAAAACATTAGGTAGTCTTTCAACTTATGAAGTAAAATTTATTATCATGGCAGAATGTACTAAACACATTCTTTCGTTAAAAAAGCTCATGACACATCTTGAATTTCATGTAGACCTTCCCATCATCAATTATTCTTGCTCTACTATTTAGAACCCTCATGGATATTGACATTCTGCTTCAACATGTCTACCACCTCTAAAGTTTCACTAGTAATTAAACCTTCTTTTATAATTGTGCTTTATTTTGCAATCTCTCTTTAAAAATTTCTCTTTATAATTTTCAAAGCCTATCCTAAATTTATTATTACCTCAATATTATTCATGCCACATTCTTGTAGCTACTCTTTCTCTTCATGGTACCATCCTTGTTGCTATGATTTTTGAAATATCTCATGAGATCTTATTGTTATATATATTGGAAGTATGTGCAATTAAAAGATTTTGGATTCTAACAAACATGGTACAAGAAACTCAAGACTTCAATGCAATGGAAATAAAACATAAAAAATAGGATCATTTAAAAGTATAGAAGCATCATCATCCTATTCTTATCACAACTACATGGGATCAATTATATGATCTCTTCCCCATCATTCACTTCTATTAAGTGGAAAAAAAGAATTAATACAAAAATCTTGTGTTTCTTTCTATATGTTTGCAAACCAAGTATCTTTGACTCTAACCCTTTGTTAGGGAGGTGTCGAAACTCGAAAGAATAACTATGAGTACATCCCAAGACATATAGCCAATAGAGACTTGAGAGGAATTATAGTGGAATATAATGATGCCTCAAGCATAACTTGAATTGGAAACTCTTTAGCTAATAACACAATGAGATAACCACTCAAGAAACCTATCATTGGCTAGTCTAACCCTTTATTGTTATCCTTCATATTTAACAAAGTAACCTCTTCTAACAGGTGCTTTCTAAGGTCTTAGCAAATCATTGAACCATCTTAGATGACCTTCCTCAACCTTCTATAGATGCTACTACCAAATATTCCTGAATAACATAGTTGATTTGATTTTATCTTATCACACTTGACATCCACCCTAACATTTGCATCTCTACCTCATGTGTGCATTGAGATTGATGTTTTTCAATAAATCAACATTATGCACCATAAAGAAGTGTAGTTTTAAATGTAGAGGAAGCTAAAAAACAATATAATATTAGAGACTAATAAAACATAACCACATGTTGCCTCATGTTAAATTGCAATGTTGTAGTGTAAAACCTATAAATAAGAAACTTGATCTTTGCTAAAGGTTGAACTTCGTTCCTATCACACTTTAGAGTATAGATGAAACGTTGTTTACAATATTTCTATTCAAGGAAGAGATCAACATTTTTTATTTATAATTTTTGATAAATTAACATTATGCACCATAAAAGAGTGTAGTTTTAATTATACATGTAGCATAAAAATTAATATAATATTACAGACTAAAAAAATAATATATGTTCTATCATGTTAAATTGCAATATTGCACCATAAAACCTATAAATAAGAAATTGAATCATTGCTAAAAATTAAGCTTCTTTCCTATCACACTCTAAAGTATAGATAAAACCTTGTTCTCAATATTTATAGTTCGACGTTATGCACCATAAAGGAGTGCAGTTTTAAATGTACCAAAAGCATGAAAATTAATATAATGTTATAAACTGATGAAAATAACCACATGTTGCCTTATGTTAAATTGCAATATTGTATCGTAACCTATAAATAAGAAACTCAATCTTTGCTAAAGATTGAACTTCCTACCTATCACACTCTTGAGTATAGATGAAACTTTGTTTGCAATATTTGTATGTAAGGAAGAGAAACATTTTTTACTTATGAAATAAAGCTTTATTACATTTGAAGCCCCATAGAATCTATTGGATAGATATTAAATTTTTATGAAAAATAAATATAGACTCTAAAAATTGACCAAGCACGAATGGGAGCATTAAAAATAAATCATCCATGCTTTTTACTATAACATTATAATGTTGTCTTAAATGGGTAGTTATACCACAAGAAAGAAACACATGTAACTCATCTTCAAGGGCTCTTGATTTATACAACCTACAAATGCACTCTTCTTGAGGGAGTTGAATCTATCTTGCACTTTCAATTCTAAGATGATAAGAACTTAAGTGAAGTTTGCTGATGGTATTTTGATACTTAATAGGAATGGTAACTGAAAGATAGTGAGCTTCTACATCTAGTTTATTATATCTAATGTAATGTAAATAAAATTATCTCTTATCTTCCATATTAGTCCACATCTATGTTAAAAAATTTTGTTTCACTAGTTGGAAAATATACTTAGGATTTTGTTGCATGCCCTCGCAAGAGGTATTCCATTTTCTCAACTTCTACATCCCCTGAAAATGCCAACCACAGTGATGAGTAGCGAGCAGTCCCTATGCCCAACTATACAAGTCACTAGTGTTCACTAAGAAATCCAGTCAAATTCTATAGGATTTAGCTCTTCAAGTACACTGGGTCTAACAAGTGAATATCAAGGATGTGATTATTGTCTTTCTAGTTTCACTTGTGAGATGCAAAGGTATGATTAAGTGTCAGTGAGGCACATGATTTTTATCATTTTTTATTTTTCACTGGATTTTCCTAAGTGCTAGAAATAAAATAAATTTGATATTTAATTAATCTAATAACTATCTAACACTTAACTAATCCTATCATAAGCATCCATTCCCACTTTTTGTACACATCCTAAACACATTGTAATGCTACTAGGCTACCAAGAATTAGGTGCTAATAGGATTACCACATGTAACATATGCTTGAAGTGGTCCTACTTATGTTTGTTATTTAATCGATCTTAATTACTTAATTAAAATTCATTAAAATCAAGTGCATGCATAATAAATGCATAAGGAAAACATTAATCTATTCCAAGTGCTACAAAGTTTGATCAAAAAGCCTCGTCATTATTGTCATTCACACTGAGGTGCTCAGGTACATTTGTGCTCGAATAAAGATTCATACACTTTCCAACTCCTCCTATGGGCAGTTAGAAAATATTCTAACTCTAGTGAAAAAAAACTACAATAGCTTCACTAACAACTAAGGAATGAATTTTTTGGATTATGCTCCCAAGTGTTGTATTTATAGGTAGGCACACATCTTGCAATATCATATATCTAATAATGTAACACATGCTTAGATGTTAGGGCTCTGATATCATAGCCAATGAAGAATATGATTTATCATACCCACACAATTTAATGAAAACTCATCCTCAAGTCAAAAAAAAGGAGGAACAAGTTCTTTACAAAATATTGCAAAGGTATAGGATTATTGACTAACTAACTGACACACAAACTAACTCAAACCAAACAAACAAACACTAACTATCCAAGTGTATAGATTTACAATATTCTATAGAATTTTGTGTTCATGACAACAAAATTGAACATAATGATAAAAATTGACACCCAAACCCCTCTGCTGACTTGAAGATGAAGGAGAAGATCAAACAATCTAGAAGAGGTCCCATTACATGGGCTTTTTTTACCTACTCCTTGCATTATTCAGGCTATTAACCCCTTCTAACTCTAGGCCACTTGGCCCTTAGTTGGAATAATCTCGCTTCCCATCCATGCTTCCCTTTTGGTGCCATGTGTGATCACAACAAAATCAAGGATTAGCGTGTGATGTATAACTTATAACATTTAGGTACCTTGTCTCTTTGGGCAATTATACTTAGCTAAGTTATGATCATGGTAGATTGATTATTTTAATATTATTTTATTTTTTGTGGCTACTAGAGTTCATTGGAAGGGTTTAACTTGCATAAATTAGTAATTTTAATATTAGTTTAATCATTAAACCCTTGTGGGAGTGAGAGAAATTTTAAAAAAAAATCACCAAAAACCTAAGGTTTGTGGCCCCCATGATGTAGAGCTTACCTTGATAGTGATAGGACTAAAAAGGGAGGTAAATTGGATAAGAGGTTTGAAAGTTATGGGCTCTAGAAGGTTCTAGGCTCTGAACATTTTCAACATTAAAGATAAGAGGAAAAAAAAGAGTTTTAACACAAACTTGAAGTTCTTGGAATGTTAGAAAAGCCATGAACATGATGAAATGCTTAAAGAGGGTTAGATAATTCACAAAAAAGGAGTTTTTTCATTGGAGAACATTGTGAAGGAGTGCACAATTAGATGCCACTAATGGGGTGCACAAAAGGTTTGATCATGAAACTACCTAAGAGATTTGGATCTTAATGAATCCAACCAAGAGATATGCAAGTGGGTCCTCCCCAAAGAAGGTTCATGCCCTTAATGCCCTTGCATATCCTCAAACCAAGAAGTCTGTGGACCCCATGGCCTATTAATGGTTATGAAAATTAAACAAAAAATCATCAAAAAATATTATCAAAGAGTTTTGGCCATATCGAACTAAGACATCTACAACAAACTTGAGAAGAGGTAGTGAGGTTGATTATGAAAAGCATAGGTGAATGGTCCCAAATTGTGGTAAGATGAAGTTCGATGTGAATTTGTTATGGTTAAAATGATGTGATAATGACCATTCCTAGTCCAAATTAAAACCAACCACTTATAGTGACTTCACATTAACATTCTTAGACTCACCCATCCCTCAAGGTACAAGAATACCATCATAGATCAATCACCATTCTAGAAAAGGGAAGAAAACAGAAGTAGAAAGTAAGAAGGACCTTAGTTTGGGGGGACCTTTAGGCATGGTTAACATGTCTTTCTAATCCCATAACCACTGCTTAGAGCCTATTATTGAGTCTAATGGGTGTGCTTTGAATTCTCATCATTTTTTTTGAAATTTTATATATTTATGATTCTTGGATAGAAACCACACCATGCAAAGACTTTAACTTCTTATTAATAGTTGACAATAGAATGGTGAAAAATCCATGAAAATACTGATGCATCCCAAAGGTTAGGCAAGTACAAAAAAGTGTCAAATCCTCTTGAAGTCACATCCTTGTCTATCCATTTATCTCTTTCCAATTTTGAAAACTATCAAAGTCACCATTTTGTTAAAAGTTTCATTAAGGAAGGGACTTCATACTTCCAAAATAAGGGAGCACCATAGAGTTTTGTGGATAGGTGGATGACATGGACTCACTACTTGTAATCATGAGACGAACCATATCTTAGTTATCAACACCAAAATTCAAAGATAGAATCCAAACATTAGTAATCAAATAACATTATGGTACAAACCACCATCAACAATAGGTATAGTTGCACTCAGTCCTATTTGGCAATAAACAAAAAAAATTAGAAAAACATAAGAGAACACTAACCAAATAAAATAAAATATAAAAGAAATTATAAAATATTGAAGAAAGATAAAACATACTAAAGATGCTGTAAAATAAAAATGGTGAAAAATAAGAAAAAATGAAAAACTAAGGAGCCACTTTGTTTAATTTAGCAAAACTACCCTTCAGTGCTAACTATGCTCTAACTATGCTCTAGAGTGTAGTCCTAGTACTGGAGAGTGTAGTCTTGATAGTTAAAAAATTTCTACAAAAACTGGGATTCCAAACTATCTACACGTGACTATGCTCTGGAGCATAGTCTCAACAGTGGAGAGCATAGTCTTGATGCTTAGAAAAATTTGCAGAATTGGTGTCTTCCAAGCTAACTACACTTTGACTATGCTTTGGAGCATAGTCTCAACAATGAAGAGTGTAGTCTTAGTACTTGGAAAAATCTGCTGCAAGTGTCATGATTTTGACACTTAGAAAGATTTTGCAAAACTAGTTGTTTGTGTGTTGACTATGCTGACCACACTCTAGAGCATAGTAGGGAGCGTAGTCCCAACACTTAGAAAAATTTGTAATAAGTGACCTCATTCGAACACTTAGCCAAATTTGTAAAAAGCCTATCTTTGAAGTTGACTACGCTCTATTGCAATGGAGACTGTAGTCCTAGAACTTAGGCAAATTTGTAGGAAGTGTCATCACTTCGACGCTTAGCCAAATTTTCAGTCAAGAAGCTGGGTCCCAAATTTTTATGGTGTTTCACTCTTGTTTAAAAATTTTAATTTTTTTAAAAAACATTTTATTATTATTTTATTTCACCTTTCCTTGGCAGTTGATGTGGTGGTTTGGTCGATGATAGGATAGGGGTTTAGTATGGATAAACAGTAATTCTAGGTTGATTTTTGACCCTAAAATTTTGATCCTATTATTATTATTATTAAATAATAATAATAATAATAATTTAATATTATTTTAATGCATGTATAATGAGAAACTTTAAACATTAATATCTCTCAAACTGTAAGTTTGATCGAGATGAAATTTATACCGTTGGAATTGTCTCGACAAGTACTACATGTTGGACATAGTTTTAGGGTTCAAAAATGAAGTCTATTTTTCAAGAATTAAAAGCACCAAACTAGCCTATTTTGTTGAATTGACATTTCTACACTAATATATGGTAACTTGAAATCTTCTATATTACTTGGATAGTGAATTTCAACAAAACAAGATCAATTTAGGTCATGGTTACTAACTTTTTAGGAAAGAAATTTAACAATGACCCTAATCAATTAATAATTATAGTATTAATATGGGTAATAGTTACCTATATTGATGTATCATTGTCTTACCAACATCTCTTGCAATTCATGAGTTTTGATGAGGCATGATCAAGTCTTCATCAATTAATGATATCTATCAAAGAATTTTGTTGGTTTCTAGGATCTAGATGCCTGATGCATTGTTTGTGAAGTTAATGGAAAGGTATTTTCTAACTTGCATTACAAACATATGGTCCATCGAGTGATGATCAATGGCTTTCCATGTATTGTGGCTTCAAGGTTCATCATCAAATTCATGTTGTAGTCAGCCCATCATTTTCAATGGTCCTTGGGTCATTGTTTGCTCTAATACCAATTGTGACATCTTATCCTCACATTTCATGGAAAACATCAAATATAAAATATATTAGACATTGTGTGTACAAAGAAAATATATCAAATGCGAAATATATGTGATATTCGACATTATGTATAAAGGCGATAATAGGAAAAATGTAGAAAGAGAAAGAAAAGAACGCTTTATTAATATGGAAGAGTGTATCTGGATTATGCTTTAATACTATTTCTTTTTCTTTGACATCTATCCCTTAGAGGAAATCTAGCATTGCCACCATAGTTAGGCTTATAGCCTAGACAAAAGGGATGGCTAGTCCACTTCCTATCTCACTTCACTTATCTTCCCATGACTTTCTTGTACTAGCTCTGCCACTCCATGCTCGCATGACCTCTAACCCCAAGTATAAATGCCTTAGGTCAAACCCCCAAAGGTTACCTTAAAAGACAAGTCTATTACTACAACATGCCCTTTTGGGTCTTAATCACAACTACCCTTTAGGTCTTGTTAAGATGACAATAACACTTATTATGAAGAGACACCATCTTCATTAGGCAACAACATCATTTGGGAATGGGGATGTGACAAGGGAGCTAATAGAGAAGAATAAGACTATTGAGCATTATTTTTGTAAAAACATACACACACACACACACATTTGTATTATTTTTGTGTCATTTCTCTCTAACACTAAGAATTTGTAAAATGTCAAGTGTGTTTAACATTAGAAGAAGACATCACATCAAAAGTTATGACATGTGTTAATTGTACCAAAATTAAGAAAACAAAAGATCTTTTTCACATCAATTTTGGCTTATCCATCTCTAGCATATGACAACTAGAATTAATGTGGCATGTGAAAGCTAATAATCACTAATAACTTAATGTTGCTCACTAATAATAAGCAATTAAAAGGAAGAGTTTAAGTAAAAAATAATAAATGTTAATTTTATCCACTAATCATCATTATTTGATGATAGAAAATAGTATAAAAATAGTTAAAAGAAAATTCTAATAGGCACTAGTAGGCATCCACCACTTAGTGGTGCATAAGGATTAGTGTACAAAGTAGCATATGCATATAAGGTTATTGTGTTTGTAATGAGCTTTCAAGCAATTAAATAGCAACGATAGGAGGAATTCTTCTTCTTAGGTTAGGATATATTTGGTTCTCTAAATCCTAAATCAAAAAACTCAAGATAAAAAGTAGACTCATTACCTAAGTCTATTAGATCAGTCAAAACCTTAGATTTTTTAGGAGAGACACGTCTGTTATTACAACATGCCCTTTTGGGTCTTAATCACAACCACCCTTCAGGTCTTGTTAAGATGACAATAACACTTATTATGAAGAGAAACCATCTTCATTAGGCAACAACATCATTTGGGAATGGGGATGTGACAAGGGAGCTGATAGAGAAGAATAAGACTATTGAGCATTATTTTTGCAAACACACACACACACACACACACACATTTGTATTATTTTTGTGTAATTTATCTCGAACACTAAGATTTTTAAAATGTCAAGTGTGTTTAACATTAGAAGAAGACATCACATCAAAAGTTATGACATGTGTTACTTGTACCAAAACTAAGAAAATAAAAGATCTTTTTCACATCAATTTTAGCTTATCCATCACTGGCATATGACAGTTAGAATTAATGTGGCACGTGAAAGCTAATAATCACTAATAACTTAATGTTTCTCACTAATAATAAGCAATTAAAAGGAAGATTTTAAATAAAAAAGATAAATGTTAATTTTATCCACTAATCATCATTATTTGATGATAGAAAATAATAAAAAATAATAAAAAGAAAATTCTAATAGGCACTAGTAGGCATCCACCACTTAGTGGTGCATAAGGATTAGTGTACAAAGTAGCTTATGCATCTAAGGTTATTGTGTTTGTAATGAGCTTTCAAGAAATTAAATAGAAAAGATAGAAGGAATTCTTCTTCTTAGGTGAGGATATATTTGGTTCTCTAAAGCCTAAATCAACAAACTCAACATCAAAAGTAGACTCATTAACCAAGTCTATTAGATCAATCAAAACCTCAGAGTTTTTACGAGAGACACTTCTATTATTACAACATGCCCTTTTGGTTCTTAATCACAACTACCCTTTAGGTCTTGTTAAGATGACAATAACACTTATTATGAAGAGACACCATCTTCATTACGCAACAACATCATTTGGGAATGAGGATGTGACAAGGGAGCTGATGGAGAAGAATAAGACTATTGAACATTATTTTTGCAAACACACACACACACACACACACACACACACACATTTCTATTATTTTTTTGTCATTTCTCTCTAACACTAAGATTTGTAAAATGTCAAGTGTGTTTAACATTATAAGAAGACATCACATCAAAAGTTATGGCATGTGTTAATTGTACCAAAATTAAGAAAATAAAAGATCTTTTTCACATCAATTTTGGCTTATCCATCTCTGGCATATGACAGCTAGAATTAATGTGGCACGTGAAAGCTAATAATCATTGATAACTTAATGTTGCTCACTAACAATAAGCGATTAAAAGGAAGAGTTTAAGTAAAAAAGATAAATGTTAATTTTATCCACTAATAATCATTATTTGATGATAGAAAATAATAAAAAATAGTTAAAAGAAAATTCTAATAGGCATTAGTAGGCATCCACCACTTAGTGGTGCATAAGGATTAGTGTACAAAGTAGCTTATGAATCTAAGGTTACTGTGTTTGTAATGAGCTTTCAAGAAATAAAATAGAAAAGATAGAAGGAATTCTTCTTCTTAGGTGAGGATATATTTGGTTCTCTAAAGCCTAAATCAGCAAACTCAACATCAAAAGTAGACTCATTACCCAAGTCTATTAGATCAGTCAAAACCTTAGAGTTTTTAGGAGAGTAGGAGACTGTAGGCTTTCCTATAGGTTTAGGTTTAATATTAGCTATTTTGCCACTAGGATGATATGATTGAGCTTCTTATTCTAGGAAATAAATGCTTTGTTTTTATATTTCTACATTGATAATGATCTCACAATTGCAAATAGGAATGTGTATCTCCTAATGTATAGGAGAAGACACAACTTGACATTGCGGTAGCGAAGGTTTCCCTAGTATACTGTTGACACCAGGGCATTCACATATCATCATGAAAATAGCTTTAGATTGCATAGAATTATCTACCATGAAACTTAATCTAATGTATAGGAGAAGACACAACTTGATGTTGAGCTAGCCAAGGTTGCCCTAGTATACTGTTGATACTAGGGCACTCACATATCACCATGAAAATAGCTTTAGATTGCATAGAATTACCTACCATGAAAGTTAATCTAATGGAATTTATAACCTCTACTCATGTATCATTAAAAAAAATGAGGCTAGTGCAAGTTTCATTGAAAGCTAGTTGATCATGAAAACTGAGATGTTTGATAACAACCCATGTGATCATGTTTAATTTGGCATTGTCATCAAAATGTATTAGCAGGACTATAGCTTTTGAAGACACTTTGATGATGTTGTAAAGTGCTAGCTGATAGATTTCTTTCATATTTAAATTAATCTTAATGTTCTCATCACAAAAGTTTAGATCATCTGATCCATAATGAGGGACTTAAAGAAAGAAAGATATAGCTTCCATCTTAGTAGGGATATTCCATAGGATTATGATTCTCATAAGGACATCATATAGTACAATGCAATGTTCTTTAGAGGTTAAAATGAGGTCATACAAGGACAAAATAATATCTGTAGAATGGATAATGATGGTCATTTGCTAAAATACCCTATTTTTTGTAGGCTGAGATGCTTATGATGTAAGTGCTACTATAACTAAGTGTATAGGATTTGACAAAGTTAGGAGGTTGCATGAGGAAGTAGTCTCATGTTATTTCTTGAAGGAAACCTTCTTTTTTATCTTAGAAGATTTCTTTGATGCATTAGTAGCCTTTTCCTTCTATATAACTGAATTTGATTTGTTGGTTTATTAACTATAAATAATGATTTTCATGTGAGATGAGGGGAGAGGAGATGTTTGGACTGCAATGAATGCAATTGTGTTTTGAATTTTAACATGAGATAAAGTAGAATGAGAAGTGGATGGTTATGTAGATTAAGTAGGATTAGAATAAATGGAGTTGGTAGCATGAATGTGATAGAGAGATGAAGAAGAATGACTTGGTCTGGATTGTGTAGTAGTGTAATTAGACCAACATATCATGTAAGGCTTCTGAGGCTATAGTGATGAATACTTAGACTATGTGTAGTTAGACTTGAAAATAACATAAGGTTCTTTAGGTGGACACTCATGAGCTTTATATTCAAGTTGGAAAGCTGAAATTATGCCCCTTTATCCAAAGGTATTTTGGAATACTTAAAGTTACTAGTTTTCTGGATGCATAGTGGATGGATTGCTCTCCACCACTATCTACTCCTTATTAATGAGATCTTGGATGTAAACCTTTAGATTCCTACAATTATCTATATTATGTCTAGCTATCTCATGATATTAGTAGTATTTTTGATAGTCATATCCCTAGGCACCTTAGGGTCTTCTCCTTATTTTCTTGAAGTATCCATAACTATCAACTAAATATGATGGTAGCATGCTCTTGCTTTAGCAGAGAATTTCTTCTTCTTAAGGTGTCCATTCTTAAGAGGATTGTTCAAAAGTAGAGAGTACCTCATAGGTATCTTTATGTACTAGTCTCTGCTTCTTTGAGGCCTATTTTGTTGAGGGGAAGATGAAGTAGTTAAGGGAGTGTTATTCTATCATACAAAACACTTCTAGAAATTGGTGTTGTTTTCTCTTATTTTGTAGTCTTGTTAGTGTTTTTATGAACTAACATAAATTCCATGTCATTGCATTGAATGGTTGCTTCTTCAATGTGTTTGGTATGTGTAGTTAGACTTGAAAATAACATAAGGTTCTTTAGGTGGACACTCATGAGCTTTATATTCAAGTTTGAAAGCTGAAAATGTGCCCCTTTATCCAAAGGTATTTTGGAATACTTAAAGTTACTAGTTTTCTGGATGCATAGTGGATGGATTGCTCTCCACCACTATCTACTCCTTATTAATGAGATCTTGGATGTAAACCTTTAGATTCCTACAATTATCTATATTATGTCTAGCTATCTCATGATATTAGTAGTATTTTTGATAGTCATATCCCTAGGCACCTTAGGGTCTTCTCCTTATTTTCTTGAAGTATCCATAACTATCAACTAAATATGATGGTAGCATGCTCTTGCTTTAGCAGAGAATTTCTTCTTCTTAAGGTGTCCATTCTTACGAGGATTGTTCAAAAGTAGAGAGTACCTCATAGGTACCTTTATGTACTAGTCTCTGCTTCTTTGAGGCCTATTTTGTTGAGGGGAAGATGAAGTAGTTAAGGGAGTGTTATTCTATCATACAAAACACTTCTAGAAATTGGTGTTGTTTTCTCTTATTTTGTAGTCTTGTTAGTGTTTTTATGAACTAACATAAATTCCATGTCATTGCATTGAATGGTTGCTTCTTCAATGTGTTTGGTGGCCAAGAAAGCATCATTCAAAGAGTGAGTCTTAGGATAAATCATCTTATTTTGAATGTAGTCATTACTGCATCTTCAAAGATTCCTTGTAGATGACATTTCTTCAAATGATAAAACAATTTCACTGATGCTGCTATTCATCAAGAGATGAATTTATTGATGGGATTATTTGGAGCTTGTTTGATGCCAATGAAATACATCAAGCTTGTTATTTTAGACACATTGAACTTAAAGCATTCAATGAGGGCTGCTAGGAGTTACCCCAGAAAGGTGATAGATCCATGTGCTAGGGACCAATACCATTGCAAACATCTCCTAGAAAGTTAGTTCAAAAAATACCTTAATACAATGTATGGGTAAGGAGCCAGAAGCGTGCACTCATGTTGGAATGTGATCACATGATTCATGGGGTCTCCCATCTCATGATTGTACTTGGTCACTCAGGACCTTATCTAAGGAAATTAAAGAATTTTCTTACATGCTAAGTGCCTTTGCCATTTTTTCTTCATTATTTTGAAGATGAAGCATCATGTCATTAAGTAAAGAAGGAAACTATGGATCTATTCTAGGGGAGTTGATGATAAATGGAAGTGTAGAAATTGATGAAGATGTTAAGGAAAGATGCATGGTGGGAACGAGTCCAAATGATGTAAGAGCAGGTATATCCAAAGAGATTAGGTTAGATGGGTATATGAGAAAGGAGAATATGCTAGTAGCTTGGGGAATGCTAAATGAGTATGGAATAGGAGCAAAAGGTGAAAAATGTTGGAATGGAGGTATGGTAGGCTATGGTTGAGGAATAGAGTGGGTAGTTCCAAATGATGGAATAGAGGATTGAAAAATGGAATGTGGATTACTATCATTGTTAGATGGGAACAACTGATAATGTGAGACAATGGTAATAGGAAGGATAAATCATTTAGTTGTATGTGGAAAAGATCTTTGTATAGTACTTTGAGCAATTAAGATGTTGATATTGTGAATGTGATGAGAGTGAATGTTGCTTCTTCAAGCTCTCATGATATTTTCTCTTTATCTTCATTTGTCAAATGGACATCTAATTGAAAGGTAACACTTGCTCTCCTTACTCTAAGAGTGATGTGCAGACCAAAAGATTGATCCAAGATGTTCTTCATCCTAGCTTCTTTGTACTATAGATGAATATGTTCTTGCATCTTCAACCTACAAGGACTTCACCATGCCTAATATCAATGTATTAGTTGCTCAAGTTAGAACCCTACAAATTATAAAGTATAACGAAAAATATAGTAAAGATGAAAAAGCCTACATAACTAACCAAAGAGAAAGAGATAGGTGAGGAAGATTCAGAGGAAGATGAAAATTCAATTATCAAAATAGAGATTAAGAAATAAACTCAAAATAAAATGGTGGTCAAAATGCAAGAGGAAGAGAAAGAGATTTAGTTAGAGAAAGTGAAAATGGATTCAATATGGAAGACAAAGATAGGGTCAAGAGTTAATACCATATTAGAACTTCTATAAAAGAAAAGATTATACCATTGATAAATGTTGGACTAGAATTGATTTTGAAATAATACATAGACAAACTTCATAAATAGAACAAGATACTCCCTCCTCATCTCAAAGGGATACACAAGAAGAAGAGCTAGGAAATTATGCAATGGTCAATTCAATTAAAGAAATAAAATAATATTTAAATCTTATCCATAGGCTGGAAACACATTGACTATGAAGAAATCTTTGCACCGGTTGCTAGATTTGAAACCATGAAGCTCATTTTCTACATAGTAGCACATAAAGATCTAAAGGTTTAACAAATGGATATTAGATCAACATTTCTAAATAGATACATTAAAGAATAAGTATACATATACTAGCCAAAAGGTTATGTTATCAAATGAAAAGGGAACAAAGTGTGCAAAGTCAACAAAGTTGTATATGACCTAAGGCAAGGACCCATGGCTGAGTTCTAGAGAATTAATAACTATCTTACTAGAAAGAATTATCAAAAATGCATATTTGAAACAATAATATATTTCAAGAAGGAAGGAGTTGATTTTATCATCATATCACTATATGTAGATGAGATTATATTTATTGTCATTAATAAAAGGCTAGAAGAAGATCTCAAGAATGACATGAAAACTAAATTCGAAATGAAGAACCTTGGAAAACTCAAATACTTCATAGGAATTAAAGTGAACTAGGTTATAGAGGGAATGACGATTCATCAAACCAAATACTAAAATTTCATCATTGAAAATTCAATCTACGGAATGAGAAGCCATTTAGTACTCTTTTCCATATAGTTTAAAGTTAATCAACAAACTTAATACTCTTGTAGATACAACCATGTATAAAACCATGATTGGATTGCTTCAATTTCTCTGCCATACTAGAATAGATTTAAAATATACAACATCATACTTATCCAGATTCACGCAACAACTAAGACAATCTCACATGCAAGCACATGTGCATCTCCTCAAGTATGTAAAAGGAAGTTGCAACTTTGGGATTGAATTCACTAAAGTAGAAAACAGGCTTCATACATATTTAGATGCTGATTGGGCAACAAATAATGATGATAGAAAATCCACATCATGAGCTCTCATTATGCATAGAAAAAATCCAATATATTAGAAATCAAAGAGACAATCATCCATTAGCTTATCCACTTGTGAACTAGAATTTATTGCCATGGCCAAATGCCTCTAACACATAGTTTGGTAAATAAGCTTCTTTCACACTTAGGATTCAAAGTTGATCTTCTAAAAAATTTGTATTCTAATAATAAAATAGTAATTAAACTATCCTAATACTATGTTCATAATAAAAAATCCAAACATATTAACATCAAGTACTATTTCATCAAGCAAGAAGTAAAGAAAGGAACCATCAAATCCATTCACATTAGTTCAAAAGAGAAACTTCTTAACTTACTAATAAAAAATATTTTGTCTCACAGGATCAAGTACCTTAATGAATGTATAGGAATTTAGATCATGACAAAGAAAGGGGGAAGTAAAGATGAAGAATGAAGATTACCTTACACTCTAAGGAGGGATTGTTGGCTTTTTAGGATAGAAGACAATAATTTTTTGTTTTTATTATACAATAGGA
>MNCI01031498.1:1303016-1364045 GCA_015680685.1 Gnetum montanum
CATCTCTTGGAAATTTTTGTTAAGGAATCATCATCATAATTTCAATAAGAATTTCTATATTTCAACATTAATTCATTCATTTGTTAATATTCATCATTATTTACTTAATCTTAAAAGTTGAATAGTCATAATTGGAGGCATTCACTATTTCAATTATATCTTAGTAATTTCATAATAATTCTTAGTGATTCTAAATTTATTTGAAAGCTAAAATAGGTGAACATTTTTAGCTAAAATTTTATCTCAATATCTATTTTGATTTGAGAGAAATTCAATTTACAATTTAGTAGATTTTTTGAGTCTTTAAATTTTACCAGAATGAATGATGGTCAATTATTAAATCATAACAATATAATTTGATTCTATATTTATTTGAAAGCTAATAGTTATGGAAAGGTTCAGTTAGAATTTTAACCTCATAAACTTAATAACTTTTGAGTTATCATCTTTCCAAGTTGCACTACCAGAATTATTGTGATTTTTAATAGACTGAAAAGAACATAATATAACCTTAACTTTGGGATATCTTTTGTAGTACTTCCTTTTTCAAATTATAGAGAAATTTCTAAGATTTTAAGATTTTATTAGCTGATTCTTTATAAAGTCAAGATAATTGACTAATTTTTTCATGCTTGAAATTCCTTCATCTCATATTTTCTAACTTTGTAAACAACCATGTCATAATTTTGTTGACTCAAGGATGAGTTTTTAACCAATCATTGGGATATGATAAATAATAAATTTGTTAGTTATGTTAATACAACCTTATTAGCACATATGCATCAATGTGGCCTAAGATGCATCAATGCATCAACATTGGCACAATCTCTATATTTACCTAAATAAATGTGCACCCACCACATTTATGGCACTATTTAGTCATTCTAGTAGCTAGACTCTTGTAGTGTGATTCTACAAAAGTTAAAATTTTCCCTCTAGGTTCCTACAAGATGGATTAAAAGAATTGTAAGAAATTTTATTTGAGTACATGATGTACCTTGATACATTTACATGGTGAAGATAAAATCAAGATTTGTTTCATCTATTGTAGCACTTGGATTAGCATGTTATTTTACTTTAATTTCTTTTAATTTCTCTTAAATGTTTCTTTACTTTTCATGGACTTCATCAAATATTTTATTCTATCGCACTTAGTCAATTCACATGAGTACAACTAATTTTAAGCATAAACATATTAACATTTAGTAATCCCAATAGTAAATCACTAGGTATACCTAGCAAGGAAATGAATACTCCTTACTAGGCTAGATTAGATTCACTTTCTGTATTTGGATTAGTTAAGTTACACTTAACCATATAACTTAAACCCATACAAGTATGACTGGGAACATAATGATTAACATCTTAGTACTTGGTTATATAAAGCATTCAACTAGTTCTAAGTTCATAGAATTTCATTAGATCATGCATGAATACTTGTGATTTGTATAGTTGGATGTAGAATTACCTTACTAGTCATTAGTATCCAAAGTAGATATGTAAGAAATGTTTTGTAATTCTTCTATTCTCAATAAAAATAAAACTTGAATAGATATTATGCATCTAAAGTAACCCTATAGATCTATGGTAATAATCTTTAAAATTATATTTTTTATGAAGATAGATGATGAATCATAGATTGGCTGCGTTGACTAGGTCCCATTGACGCATGATTTGATATGTTGATGCAACCCTATCAATGTAGTATCTATTTTTCCCTATAAATATGCACTCACCCTTCATGTTTATGGTATGTCTTTCATAGTTGTAGTAGAGCTCTTGCAGTTTTGTCATTTGGAAGTTAGAACATTTTTCTAGGTACCCACAATAGGTGTTAAGAGTGTACAAATCTTTATTTGAGCATTGTTATACCTGAACATAGTAATGTATGCAACAATAAAGATGAGCTTTTTGATAAACCTTGTAGCACTTGGAAATAGATTAATTATTTACTAATGCATTTAATGTTTTATGCAATTTATTTTAATGCTTTAAGGAATTAAATAACTAATTAGGCTAAACTAAGCTAGATTAAGTAGTGATTAATTAAGCACATAAATACAACCACTTCGAGCATACGCTTGGTGCTTGGTAATCCAAATAATGCTTAATGTTTGGTAACCTAGTAGCACTAAACATGTTCATGATGTGTATGACAAGTGGGAATAGATGCTTATGTTAAGATTAGTTAGGCGTAGTTAGTTAGAGTAAATTAGCAATTAAATTACTTTATTCCTTTCATCCTTTATTATACATAAGACATAAAAATAATACATACCTTTGCATATCACAAGTGCAATTGGGAAGAAAATGAATGACTGTTAGGACAAGTTCACTTCCTAGAGGCTAGTGTACTACAAGACATAAAGTCCATAAAATTCGATCAGATCATGCATGAATGCTTAGTGAATCGTATGGTTGAGTGTAGGGGTATTCGTTGCTCATCATTAGCATCATTGCTAGGGACTCTTTTTGTTTGAAACATGTGCTATCTAGGCATAGTAAAAATCATTAACATTGTTGGACGAATGCTAAGGTTAAAATCATTCTCAAAATAAATATAATAATTTAAGCACACTAATATTTTATTGTAATTGCAAAATGTCTTCTTCTCACAACCATGATGATACTAAACTGATAATAGCTCAAGAATGCAAGGTGGTATATACTCATCCAGATGACTATGTGCCTAATTTTACCTTCATCTTACATTAGGATGAACAACTTTGGTGGCAAGGTATGGAGGAAAGCATTGTAATTCCTCCAGATCGATTTGTTCCTAGGATGCTGCTCCAAAATCTTAGAAGGTTGGACATCTAAGATCTTCAAGAAGAGTATGTTCTGCATGATTATGACTACTAGGATTTCCATCCCACTAAAAAAAATTCAAGAGAGATTGACACCAGGAGACTATTTTTTTTTGGATTATTATTATTATTATTGTCACATAGCCCTTTCCAGCTGAGACTATTCTCGAGTTTTCGTACCCATACGGGAGGCGCCCTGGGTGATAGTCTCCAAAAACAAGTTTTCACAGGTGTTGGTGTGTCCAAAATTTACACATCAAAACCTTTTTAGCACTAGAAATAGGGTCATTTTTTAGCCTTTATTTTCCATTTTCTAAAATATTAATTTTTTTTGTTTTTTTTTTCTAATCCTGTTTTCTTCCTATTGCAGAACTGTTGTTTCCTTGAATTTTATTTTCCTTTTCTTGTGCTCCTTATTGAAAATTGACATCTCTGAACCCTTTATTTTCTATTTTTTCTGAGAAATTGATATTTCCTATTTTCTAAAATTTATCATTTTCATTATTGGAATCCTAAACCTTCTTTTCCCGATTCTAATTTTGGCAGTCCTTACCTTAGTCCTAACTTTGGCAAGGTGGTTCTCACTAATTATTTAGTTTTAAATTTGCTTTTCTAAAATTTTGCATTTCACTTTTTTTTCCTTTTAAATTTTATAATTTCCTACATTTAATTTTTTAAAAAAATTATATATAGTAGATTTTAGTTCTCTGTCAAAAAAATTTATTTTAGTATTTTTTTTCTTTTTACTTAATTTTATAGTTATATTTTAGCATTTACATTCTATAATTCTTTTTATGAACATGCCTCCACAACAAGAATCACTCATCCCTAAACTAAACCACCCAATCACCCATCGCTTTGCATTGAAAAAGGCAACAAGCTTCACTTTTTCCAAGTTCAATTCCTAAGAAATCTTAGACTAGGATGGCAGCCCATCAACCCCCAGCTCCCTTGATAAGAAATTCTTTTAACTTTAATAACTACCATGATATATTAAAATCCCTTTAGAACATAAATCTATTCTTCGATCCTACAACCCCTATGAGTGATTCCCACCAACACATATAATGTTTTGAAACCTTACTAGGGATCCACAACATTATACATAATGATGTGGCATGTAGGGTGTTTGTAACAACATTTAGGAGCAAAGCAACTCAATGGTTCTTAATGCTTCTTAACGCCTCTATTAACACATGGCAAGAATTCAAAAATAAGTTTTTGAATCAGTTAGAAAAATTCACAAGCCCTGCTATTGCATCAAGTAACTTCACTAGCTTAAGAAAGTTTCCTGGGAAAAATGTTAGGGATTATAACCTTAGATTTCTTCATCAACTTGCCTATGTGCCAAATGAAATGTGACCACAACATGATGGTATACTCAACTTTTATCTCTCTACCATCAATCCATTCTTCACTTATGCCATCAAATTTAATTCCAACATAACAAAAATATAAGGTGCAATGTCTAAAGTTATGGAATTAGAGCAAATAACCCTTATGAACAATATCCAAACCCAATTTGGGATGATGAGTGTTAGTAACCCTATGCAATCAAACCCTCTACTCTTACTAACTTTTCAAACATCTAATGTTATGCCTCAAATTGTTTTTCCATTTCAACCAACTCAACCTTTAAGTAATTACTCTCAATGTCACATGTCCTCTTCATTCTTACCATCCAACACTAGTTTGAATGATGACCATTTAAAAGTATTGATCCAATCCATTATAAACCCAAATGGGACATCAAATTCTATTGAACCACCAAACCAAACTCAAGATTAGTTGACCCAGATACTCACTTCACTACAAAAAATATCTAATGAAGTGGTTGAGCTAAAGAGAAATAATAACAAAGACCCTATATAACTAGAAAAACCAAGTACATCAATCAACGATGATTATTGTCACCTTCAATTCATGAGGCAACATTTCGAAAATACTTGTCCTCAATTCTTGGCATTGTATGATGACAATACCCAAGGCCAAAAAAATGGGGAAACCCCTATCATGGTTCTTAATGTACCTCATGAGACAAAAAATAAAGAGGTTTCATCATTAGAACAAGTTATGGTAGGCAACCCTAATCCACATAACACTTGCTACCGTAAACTTAGTGACAATGTAAACACCACACAACAACAAACTAGGAATAATTCCTATACACCTCTAAATAGAAGAGTTCCTAGTCAAAACAATGCAAACAACCAATCCAGGTCATTCCAAGTAACTACCCCACAACGACTAAACCTCCTTTCTATACTTAGAAGAGCCCCATCTCAATAAGAAGCCAAGGATGAACATAAGAATTATGATTTGGTTGAGGACCTAAAATGAGTTAAAGCCAACATTTTGATGTATGACCTCCTACACTTCAACAAAATGAAAGAAGTAATTTTGGATATGGTTCATACACAAAAAGTCCCAAGGAGAAATTTGAAAGTTGTGACTAGCGACAATCTAATATGAGCCTGTCCTCCTCATTAAGTTTAGTATGGGTCTTGTGCTCAATGTAGTCTACATACTTTTACTTTTATCTTGTGAGAATATTGAGAATGAGAGCTTAATTATATATATACATATATATATCTATAGATCTAAGTAGTTAAAATAATAATAAATCATATATTTAGATTCCAACCAGACATTGCAAAGGTAGTAAAAATTCCAACTAGACATGTGAAAGATAGTCAAATTAAGTAACTTGACATGAAAAATATCACCATATTTGAGGGAGGATATAAATTTGATTCGCAAACACATCTTCAAACCTTTCATGATGCTTGTGCCTTACAAAATATTGAAAATTATTGGTAGAAATTAAATCTATTTCTCAGGACACTCATCAAGGAAGCACACAACTAGTTTTTGTCATTGGAGCTACAATCTATCTACAGATAGAGTATAATGTTAGAGCTATTCAATAATAAATATCATACGTACTCCTGAGTTTCTAATCTAAGAAGGTAGATCTATGCATGGAAGTAAGGAACACATGAACCCTTGGACACCATCATGAACATATACTATTCTCTCATACATTAATGCCTTGGCCATGGTTATTCTTAGTGGAAATAACTTTGCCACATCATAGATGAACTTAGATTAGAAATGATAAAAACATTTAGGGTTTATGCCCAAGGAAAACTATTAGAACTTAGAGCCCATCAAATTCAAAGGCTAATAGAGTAGGTAGCAAAAGAAGAATGAGAGTTGAAGAAATGGGAAAGTGCTAAGAAATATTATAAGGATTCTTCCATCAAAAAAAGGAAGGTGATGAACAGAAAGACCTTGCTAATCCAAAAATCTATGTTTAAAATTTTGGCTAAGGCAAATAAAATGTTGGATTCATTAGATAAAAAATTCCAAACTACTCTAAAGATTGTAGAAGAATCAATAGAGCAAAGTAGTGATCATAACCATAGGAGGCAAAAGAAGTTGAATGTGTCTACCAAAGAGGTAAGGGCAAAGTTGTTGTAGTAGAAAAAGTTGTGGAAATAGAATCAAAAGATGATGGTAGGTGTGATAGCTACCAATACAAACATACTAAGGGATGTTTCCCTATCATGTCATACTTATAAAAGCCTAGGATGTACATGTTGAATCCTATACTAGCAAGAAGGTAAACACCCAAGAGATTGACTTATCCTAAAGGTAATCCAAGGCAATTTCACCAACAATAACAAGCTTGTTATCCAAGTGGAACTGTAGCACCCTTGTATGAGTAGTACCAATAATGGAAACACCCACAGTCATGGGGGATGCCACCACTAAGGTAGCAATACCTTTACAGGTAGTTAGATCCATATGGGTATTATGTTTAGCAACCAATGTCTCCACATGACTCTTCTAGTCATGTTTCTTTTCAACATCACTACTACACTTCAGAGTATCATAGAACTCATTCTCCATCTACTAGATGAAAATCCTCATATCCCTATCACCCTTCTAGTTATTTAGCACATGTTCCTACACCGTTAACCCAATTACATCCTACTTCATCTATGCATGGTGAAATTCTACTGCAGTTGCAATGATGTAATGCTACTAGGGTTATCAACTTACTACTAGCTTTTCCATCTAGTGGTTTAAAACCTAAATCCCAAAAATGACCATTCTTCCAACCTAGTAGTGCTTGAAATTCCTCACAAACTAATGTGGTTAGCTACCCTATCTCTCCATAATCCTTTGCATCGAATCCTTTTGAGAGTCCTTCAAAGAAAATGCCTCCTAATATCCACACTGTCATGTTAACCCATGTTGCATCTAATTGAATCAAGGATGGCAACCTTCCCAAGAAAAGATCTAACTCTAGAAGCCCTCTCATCTACTTAAAAATCATTATACATCAGCCATGCAAGGCACTTCTTAATTCAAGTTACGATGTTAATCTAATTTTCCATAACATGTACAAAGCGTGAAACTTGTCACCTCTCAAGAAGAGCAATATCTGTCTAGAATTGGTAAACCATTCAATCATTATTTCTTTAGAACTTGTGGAGGACATTGTGGCGACTATTTGTGAGTGGTCCTATCTTATCAATTTTCTGGTGATCAAGGTTGACAACTATCAAGGAGACTTCTCAATTATTATGGGAAGGGCATGGTTGAGTACTATTGATGCATGAATGGGAATCAAAGATCTCTCCTTTGAAATTTCCAAGGAGAATGAATTTAAAAAGATTGACAAGAAGAGAGTTTCATGCATCACATACAACAATACCAAGTGCAACTATGTGCATAAACTCTAGTCTATCAAGAGCACACCCATCAAAGCATGTAGATACTGTGTAGATGAATCTAAAGTTCAAAGGTGCCTATACATAGAATCCATAAAATAGGAGGGCACATAATGGCTGAAAATTAATCTTAGAATTAGAACACTTTGCATGGAACTTGCTAAGAGTTTGACATGTGCCTATATTAAAAGCAAGAATAAACTAGAGCAAGTTCATTACCAACTATTTGATAATGCAAATGATGATACCTATTGGGGAGAGTTGGAAATCCCTAAAAATTTTAAACAAGAGCCCTTAGAGTTGAAAACTCTACCTACCAGCATGGAGTATGCATTTTTGACAAATGGTAAGATAGTAATAATCAATGTCAATCTTGCTCATGAATAGAAACAAATGTTGTTGAAGGTGGTTAACAAATGGACAACAACGTTGCTTGGCTATATCTTGAACTCATAGGAATTGATCTTAGGATATGCAAGCATCATATCTACACTGATTTAGCCATGAAGCTAAAGAGGTAGGTTCACTGGTAGTTGAACCCCAAATTGAAGTAGATTATCAAAGAGGAAATCGAACAACTCCTCAAGGCAGGGTTTATTTATCCCATTGTGGAGAGTGAGTGGGTTAGTCCACTCATGATTGTGCCAAAGAAAGAGGGCAAGTGGTGAGTCTACATCAACTTTTGGCTATTGAATATGGAAATATTCAAATATCACTTTCCATTACCATTTGTGAATCAAGCATTAGAGATTATATCTAGGCATTGCTATTACAGTTTTCTAGATGGTTATAGTGGCTATAACCAAATCCAAATCATGCTAGAGGTTCAATCCAAAATAACATTTACAAGTCCTTGAGGGGCTTTTGCATATTAAAATATGCCTTTTGGTCTATGCAATGCTCCTATAACATTCTAATTAATGAAGCTAAGCACTTTTTTAGGAACAAATTTCTTGTGGGATGGAAGTCTTCATGGATGACTTCTCCACCTATGGCTCTAAATTTGAGCAAGCCTTGGACTACCTTGAGTAAGTGCTTAAAACGTGTGTGGAGACAAATCTTCAGCTTAATTGGAAGAAGATCCACCTAATGGTCTATGAGGGCATTGTACTAGGGAATAGAATTTCTTAAGTAGGGATTGAGGTGGACCTTAAAAAAATAAGTATCATCTGAGGAATAACTCACCAACCAAAAACTGTTAAATATTTTTGGTCATTCCCTGAACACACTAGCTACTATCGCTGATTCATAGAAAATTTCTCTAAAATTGCAAAATCATTGGCCGAGCTAAAAAGGAAATATGCTTCATTCATCTAGACTAGGGATTGCAAAAAAGAATTCTAGAGCCTCAAGAAAAAGCTCATAAAGACTCCAATTCTACAAGCACTTGACTAGTCTAGACCATTTCATATCATGATAGATGCATCAAATTATGTCTTGGGATCCATGCTTATGTAGATAGATGACAAGAAACATCCATATTACATCCACTACACAAGTTGAAGAATTTTGGGTGCATAGTTGAATTACACCACAACAGAGAAATAATTAATGGTGATGGTGTATGCTCTAAAAAAGCTCAGGCACTATGTGCTTGGATACAAAGTGTTTTATGAACACTAACCACAGTGCCATTCACTTCCTCCTGAACAAGCCAATGATGAGCCCCCATATTATACAGTGGTTGGTGATCTTGTAGGAATTTGATCCTAAAATGCTAAATTGAAAGAGAATTGAGAATGTGAACATTGTTCACTTGTCTTGATTACAATGTAATAACAAAGAGGAGGATAGTTTTGCTCTTTGATTAATTTCCTAATGAACTCCTCTTTACGAGTGTAGTAAATGAACAAGTTCTCATAGAACCAAAATGGTATGATGGCATCCTCACTTATCTTCTCATTGAGAAGATGCCACAAGATCTAGACCATAGGAAGAGATAATAGTTTCTTTATCAAGCCAAATGCTTCATGGAAATCAACAGACACCTTTACAAGGTGTGTGTTCATGGCCTAGTTCATTGGTATGTACTTGATGCTAATCAACTACATGTTCTCCAAGATGCTCATGAGGGTCCTTGTAAGGGCCACTATGCTAGGAGATGCATGGCCATTAAGATCTTGATGACAGGGTAATGTTGGCCAACCATCTTTAAGGACATCCACCAGTTTGTCTACTCTTGTGAACATTGTCAATGAGATGGTGGGATGACCACTCAAATGGAAGGACCTCAATAGTGGATCCAACCCTTTAACATTTAGGGCATCAATTTCATGGTTCCCATGACATCCATGTTAAATGGAAAGGCATATATAATATTGTCATTAATTTCTGCACAAAATGGGAAAAAGCAACAACTGTCATTGACTGTACACCATCCATTACTATGTGTTTTGTACATTAAAATGTTGTGAATAGGTTTGGGGTGCCACGTGCATTGATTTATAACAATGAAACCCATTTTACAAGTGCTACTTTTTGCAAGCTTATGTAACACTTGGAGTTGAACATAAATTAACAACACCCTACCACCTCCAAGCCAATGGTCAAGTAGAAGTAAACAATAGGGAGATCATGAAGATCCTAACAAAAACTATTAGCTAATATAATAGATATTGAAGCACAAAACTCAATAACGTCCTATTGACCTATTGATCAACATGGAAACTCCCTATAGGCTACTCTCCCTTTGAGATAGTGTATGAGAAACTACCAATACTTCCTATTCAATCTAAGCTCTGTACACTTTCAACAACATGTGATCTAGATCTTGACCCCAGTCTAGCACAAAGAGAAAAATTGATCAACCGTAATGTGCTAGATGAAAATCAATTCGTGGCCTTATCTAGGAATGAAGTACATAAGGAATTCAACAAAAAGCATCATGAAATTAGAATATGGAAGGTGAGATTTCAACCAGGAGATAAGGTTCTCTACTAGAACCCCACATACATACCTCAACAAACTAAGTTCTAGATGTTGGCCTTGCATCATTTACAAAACCTTTCCTTTTGGGCCCATGTTGATGTACAAACCTAAGAGCCCGAACAAAAAGTAGTTGGTCAACATGCAACAAGTCAAACCTTTCCATGAACCCATCTAAGCCAGTGGAAGAAATTCCTCAACGAATGAACAACCATGCTCAATTTGTCAAATCTCCTCCTTATAACTTAGTCATGGGGTAGACGACCATCTATGCTAATCATTATAGTGGCTTCTTAGTTTTTTATCTTTTTGATTTTCACATGTTTTTTTTTACAATTTTTTATATTTCAAAATTTTTTATTTTACAACATCATTAGTATATTCTATCTTTATTGAATATTTTACAATTTATTTTATATTTTTCCTTATTTGTGTGTGAATTTTTTCTCGTCTTCTAATAAAAAGTGCTTTATTGACAATAGGACATAGTGTTACTATTACTATTTACTAATGGTGATTTGTACTTAACGTTTTTGATTGCTAATGTCTAGTTTGTATTTTTGAATTTTGTTAATTGATGACTAAGATGGGTTTCTATTTTCATGAAATTGTTAGTAAGTCCACGTCACCCACCCATCCACAAACTCTATGGTTTTCCTTGTTTTGGAAATATGAGATCCGTTTTTCATTAAAAAAACTTTAACGAACTTGTGACCTCTGTAGTTTTCAAACTTGAAAATGATTCAAAGGTTTGAAATGGATGTGGCTTAAAGGGGATTAAATACTCTTTGTGCCTCTCTACTTGCTTGAGTGCATGTGTGCCTTCATGGATTTCTTATCGTTCTATGTTGACTAATAACAAGAAGTTGAATAATTTTTGCATTGTGTGGTTTCCATCCAAAAAAATTCTTAAAAAAATAAAAAAAATGAAATAAAAATAAAAAAAACATGATAGAAATTCAAAGCACACCCCTTAGATAAAATAAACAGGCTACAAGCACTAGTTATGAGACTAGAAAGACATGTTAACCATGCCTAAAGGTTTCCTCAAACTAAGGCCCTTTCTCACTTCTCTTTTCTCTTTTATTCTCAAACAAGGAATAGTGGCTGTTCATGGGAACACTCTTGTGTCTCAAGGGAGTAGATCCATCCTAGAGTGGCGATGCAAAGTCACTAAAAGTGATTAGTTTTGGTCTAGACTAAGGTTGAACTTTATTGAGTCACTTAATCATGACTCTCACAAGGAACTTCACGTGACCATGATTGGGACATCCATTCCATCCTTTCTCTCATCCATTCATGCTCTCCATAACTCACCTCACTACTAATTTTCATGTTTTTGTTTCATGTCTTAGTTTGATGTGTTGACATTCCTAAATAAATTCTTCGAGTGTCATCCTTAACTTTTCGTAAGTGTTAGTCAACTATGGGGTCCATGGACTCTTTAGTTGAGATTATGTAAGGGTAAAAAGGGCAATTACCACTTTGAGGAGGATCCACTTACATATCTCATGGTTTGGTTAGTTAAGTTCCTTACCCTTAGACATGGCCCCAATCAAAATCTTTCATGCTCCCCATTATGTATCCAACTATGTGCTCCTTAAAACATTCTTCTTCATCAAATCTCATTCTCTACTCATTCCTTAATTTTCTGAATATTGAAACCCTCTTCTAATATTTTCATCATTTTTAGGCCTTTTTGGCTTCCATTTGACCCAAATTTTGCTCAAAAACTCCTTGTCTCTCATTGCTTTTGACAAAGTCAACAATGATCAACAACTACGTCTAGTTGGATACTAAAGGCTTCCTATTACTAGAAAGGAAAACTATAGAGAGAAACATTTAGGAATTTAACTGAAGCATTAGTTGTTGAATGATGTCACCTTGAACTAAAAAAGGAAGAAAATTAGCTAGAGAATGTTATGAAAAATCACATCACATTGAAACTTCCAAATGGCATAAAGAATAACAGGAAAAAAGCAATGTCAACTATGAAATAGAAATCCTTGAAGTTGAGGAGTATCACCAAACAAAACTTCATCTAATCCTAGTTTAAAACCATGTAAATACCTGCTACACCAAGTCCAAGATCTATGAGCAAGTGGACAAGTAAAAAAACAATCAATAAATGTATATTCTATGTTGTATATAGGACATCTTGGGTCATGAACACCCAAATGAGAGTGCCAAATACCAGTAAGCAAACCTTGATGAATTAATTACCATAGAAAATGTATAATTTTTTAAAGAGTAGTGGCATTTCATATCTTCTAAATTTTTTGCTTGCATAAGTACACATTGTGATTACCTTTCCAAAGATAATTGAATCATGGCCATATATTAGTACTAGAACAAATAAGAGTATACACAATCTTGGTCTCATATGGAAAAACATTATTGCAATTAATGTAAGAAAAATCACAAAAACCATCATGAGAATGTTAAATAGCTAAGGTTCTATCCAAACTATCCAACAAATCAAAAAATGTATACTTTTTAGAAACATTAATGCCATAGAGACTTTGATAGTCAAACCAAGTAATCCACTGATTATGCATGTGAAGAGATGAAAGGGAGAAAATACCAAGCATGCACCATGTACTACAAAAGCATGGATGCTTAATAGCCCATGGTTCATTATAATTGAAAGCTGCTAAGGAGAAAGCTTATCAAGCATAGAGATAGAAACAATAATATTTTTAAAGTTCCAAAAAGCACTGATAAAACTCCAAGCCTTTCCAATATTCTTTATGACAATAGAACCTGCATAGTTATACCTTTTGGAAAAAGGATTCAATAATAAAAGGAGTATCTCTCCAATAACCACTACCTCTAGGGTTACCCATTTAAATGAGCTTTTAAAAAGGAAGCTTCTAAGGCTCTCTACCAAATAAGCATTTAACCACCCACATAAAATAATACCCTCCTTATAACAATTTATCAATCCTAATACTCCATCCTTTTTGTGAGAAGTGCAAATGTCTTACAAGCTAGTTAATATGATGTTATGTAGAAATACTAGTAGCCCAAGATGAAGCATAATACATGAGTATCTTGAATAATATGTTTACAAACAATAAACTTACCCATCATTAAAAGCTTATTCTCTTTCCACTGAATTGTTTTTTCGTTAAATTTTCTTCACTCTAACATCCCATAAAGCTTTTGAAGATCCACCAAAGAAAAAGGAAATTCCTAACAATTTGAAAACATTTTATTGTTGTAAAAAATGCCAAGATTTAGATAAAGGTCATACTGGAACCCCCTTGTTACAAAAGATAGAAGATTTGAACCAAGTAATTTGAGAGCCTCAAAGTCTAAAATATTGATCAACATGATAAAAAAGACAATATGTAATAGCTTTGTAATTTTTATCATAAAAAACAAGTCATCTACAAAATGCATATTTACTAAAGTAGGAACATTGTTTTCAATAAAGATGCCTTGTAGCAAATTATGTTCCTAGTCCTTCCGTATAACATGACATAAAAAATCTACAGCAAGGATGAAGAGATAAGGGACAAGAGGGAAACCTTGCCTAACTGAGCATTCAAGCTTGAAGCTCTTAGTAATTACAACGTTTGTAGCCACAAGTGCATTAGCATCTACAAAAAGAATCTTTGTCACCCCAATAAAGTTTTCACTAAAATCATATTTTTAAAGACAAGTAATAATAAATTTCTATTCAATTTTATTGGATGCTTTAGCATAATCAAGCTTCAAAAAAGAAATGTCTTAATTCGAGTCATCAGCTCATTGCATACCTTCCCATGCTCCCACAACATTATCCAAAATATATCTAGCTTTGACAAAGTCAGTTTGCACTGGAGTAATTAAGTGAGGAATAATTAGTTTTAATCTTCTAGCAAGATATTTAGTCAAAATTTTAGAAACAAAAATTAGAAGAGTAATAGGGCATTAGTTACCAATGTGAGATAGGTCACCATCCATAGGAATGATTTTAACGACTCCTATTCAACTCTTAACTAAGAGAACACTGTTCAATGGTTTAAACAAAAATGCCATAAAGGTCCATACCAATAACATACCACTGATTTTTAAAAAAAATCAATGAGAACTCCATCAAAAAATAGAGATTTATCATTGGCCAAGATAAACATTATATCTTTAATTTTAGTAGAAGAGATATCCTATTCAAGAAGATAGTTGTGACTACCATAAACAACATTAGGTAAATGATCACAAGTAGAGAAAAAATTACATGATAAAACCCTTTGAGACAAATACACATTGAAAATTTCTTTTAAGAAAAGAATTGATAATAACAGGATTAGAACTAATTTGACCATCAAATTTAATAGAGTCCATAATAGGTAAATTATCTTTACCTTTTAACAATTTAAAAAATTCTTTGCATGTTTCTCCCTCTACTTTCAACCAGTTGAGATGATTCTCAATGAGAGCACTCTTAGCATTATGCATATCCCATTTTTGTTTGATTAAGCGAACATAAGCAAGTCATTATTGAAGATCAATATTAAAGGAATCATTATGTAAAGAAATGTTTACCTATTGAATTTCATCATAGATTTTTTCTCAATCTCCCTTTGTCTCTTGACATATTGCTTACCTAACCAACAAACAAAATTATAAACTTGACATATAGCACACATCCACCAATCAATCCAACTTGATTTACTAAGGGGTCTCATTTTTGCATTTAAGAGAAACATTAAAATACCTTTTCTAGAAGGAGCAAAAAATAAAGATGCATTCATATGAAAAATCTCATAATGTTGAATTGGAGATTTAATACCAAATTTCAAATTAAGAGAAATTGGAAAATGTTGTGAAAGAGTTGCATATTTATGAATTGTAACCTTTTTATTACAGAACCAAAAAGAATAATTGGAAAAATAAAATTTGTCAAGTCTCTAAAAAACTTGATTATCATCTTCGCAGAGGTCAGACCAAGTAAACTAATCATGATGATGAAAATTTGATCGAGGAGTATTAGATAAACAAAACTGTTCCTTAACATCACACCAAATAAAAAGCCCATGGCTTGCAAGTTGAAAAGAAACTCCACCAATTTTATCATAAGAATTTTCAATCACCATCAAAAAGCTAAGGAATGTGCAACAAACTTTAGAGAATACACTACCACAAAACAATTCTATCTGCAGAAGTAGTAGGAGTATAAATATTGCAAATACCAAAAGGACCTGAAACACCTTGAAGAATAACCCAAACTAAAAAGTTATCTTTGATATGAAAGATAATTTTTTAGATAGAAAATGATTAATAATAAGAGTTACACCATCTTGACCAATATTATGATTAGTAAATAATACTTTAGAATCATGAAGAACACTATTACCAACTATAACTATTAATGAGCTATGGGTATCCCCTATGCCCAACCATACAAATCACAAGCATTCATGCATTACTTGATCAAATTCTATGGATGGGACTAGTTGTGGCATCTAGATTGTGATGCCTTGATCGCAATTCGTTGTCTTTCCACTTGGACCAGTGGTAGCTTTGTCACATATGGTTTAGTTCAAAGTGAGACATATGATTCTTGATCTTGTTTGGGCCTTAAGCTAATCCCATTGATAATAAAGAAATCAATTACTTAAACTAATTAAAAATTGAAATTAAATTCTAAACTAGCCTACAGGTGATGAGTGTTTTTTCCTAGCTTACCATACACATCTTGAACCCACATATCCACTACTGCAATTACCAAGTGCTATGCTACTAAGCAAACCAAATAATAACACTATTGGGATTGCCAAGAGAATACGTGTTTATGCTCAAAACTAGTCATGCTTATTCTACCAATTCATTAATATGCATGGAAACATAAATATTAACTAAGTACATGAAAATTAAATTGCATGGAAAGTAAATATAATCTAAATCAAAGTGCTACAATGAATAAGAATTAATGTTGATCTTATTGCCATTCATGGAATGTGTCTAGGTACATTTCCATTCAAATAAGATGTTGTACAACTAACTCAGATCCATAGTACGGGCACTCATTGACTATTCTCTAAGACTACGAAATAAAATTGCAAGAGTTCGACTACTCTATTGACCAAAAAGTATGTCAATACATAGAGAAGCACACATATTTATAGGTAAAGAATAGATGCTATGTGGATGGGGTCCCATAAACAAACAAATGCTGCATCGATCAGCTAACACCAGTTCGACGAGGATCCATTGATGATGCCATGTTAACAAGCGTCCATCAACATCACACTTTGATGCTTCATCATACCCCATGACTAAATTAAAACTTGTCCTTGAGTTAATAGGATAGGACTAAGCTTTCCATACAAAAAATTAGGAATGATGGTATTATTAACTATCGTTAACTACTAGCTAATTCTAAGTGCCACATTACAAAATTTTATTTGAGTGAATGCATTACAAAATGATGAAATGAATGGATAGACATTAAAGATTACAAAATTTGTAGATGTCTTTCAAAAGTTTATTGAAGATGATTCTTCTTGTTGCCACTAGTGTTTGCAAACTTCCAACCTTGATTGTTATGTTGATGCTTCTCTAGTTATGTAGATCATTCTTAAAGGATGGCTTGAGATTTCTTCTCATCATGCTATGAATCTAGAAAACATGCAAAGCTTGAGCTGCTATCTTGTATGTGCTATGATTTGTCCATGGGTATATCCTCTGTTGTTCCCTTCTTGGCTTTGTTTTCATGCCTGGCAAAAGACCTTTTGTAGGCATTTCTTTTAGTATCACTTGTAGTCACCAAAGGATCAACATTAGGTTTGGTAAATTTTACTTAATAATTAACCCTTTTCAAATCCCTTAGTTTGCATTTAAGCACAAGGTGATGATAACATACTATGCGCAAGGCTATGAGGCAACTAAAATAATCAAGTTGTTTACATTATTTTGATCAATTACTAGTATTTACTCTAATGTTTGAAAATAGGATGTTGGAAAATTTTCAAAAAATTTCAAAATGGACAACCCTAGCTCCCATGACTAATAAGAATAACTTTGGAAACATATAATTTTTTGAATAATTAAAATCAAAGGTCTGATTCAGAAGATTTCCAAGAAATATTTATGAAAATGGAATCAAAAGGTAGGAAAAATTAATGAAATGAATGAGAATTAGTCCCAAAATTATGCATAAATTCAGAGAAATCGTCACTGATGTTCTAGAAGATGTGAAGGTTAGATCAAAACCATGATCAAAAAAAGTTATGCAAGTGGATCTTTCCTAAAGCAAGCTTCGACCATAATACCCTTGCATAACCACTTCTATAGATGTAAATGAGCACCTGAGAAGTTAAATATAGATCATGCCTTTGTTCCAAACAACATACAACTCTTGTGGTTGGGATGTTGCAATATACTACACAAAACCAGAATGCTCACAATCACATGTAGCAATGAGGTGAATAATGGAATGAAAAGGCATTGTAGAGATTGGGATGTAAGATACTTGATCATGTCCACAATAGGTTCTTGTGAAAAATGTGATTAAAATGATTAGCATACCTATCCATCCAAGTTTAGACCAAGTCCATACCATGAATAGTGACCTTGCATTAATGTGTTCTATCTTGCCAACCACCATGAATCCACAACCATCTCAAAGAATAATCATCACTCCAAAAAGAGAAGAAAAGAGAGGAAGGAAGAAAGAGCCTTAGTTAGAGGGGTGCCTTCAGGCATGGGTAACATGTCTTTCCAAGTCCATATCTAGTGCTTGTAGCCTGTTATTATATTTGAGTGTGCTTTGAATTCCCATTATTGTTTTATTTTTATTTGGATTTTAATTTTTTTGAAATGAGAACCACACCATGCAAAGACATAACTTTCGATTTATTAGTCAATGAAGGAGTGATGATACATTCTAAGGGGAGTCATGAACCACATGAAGGAAGTCAAGAAGAGAACCTAACATGTCCCCTTGAGATCAAACTTATTGCCATTCCAACTTGGTCATTCTCTCTTTCTTCAAGATATAATGAGCATTCATTAATTTTAGTTTCATGAAAGAAGAACCAAATTGTTTCTATGAAAAAGACCTTTTATTTAAAGAATTAGAGGGATGGATGAGGTGGTCTCATTGCTTTACATAATTACTTATCCAATCATCTTGATAGCATAGAACAAAAGCTCAACATATAACATTGACTCTTGCATCATGACTTGGCAATATTATTAATAGAAACATAAAATACATTCATAAACATAAAAAAAATGACTTAGGAAAAGAGAAGACTATAACGAAAAGAAAAGAAAAATATTAAGAAATGGAAAATATATGAAGAATCAAATTTTTTTTGTAGAAATAGGAAAATGATAAAAAATTGTAAAACACAAAAGATGAAAAATACCTAATTCTTCTTGAACTAGGATGGAGCATCTCCACATGACTAATCTTATGCTCACACATTTAAGAGATGGACTGCACAATCCCCTGGTTATACACCACTAGTTTTCCATCTATCACCATTACTGATTTAATTAATCAAATGGTAGCACATCTAACGTTGGTGATAGCCTCATTTGGATCATTCAAAGATGTGTCTTCATTCGGACTTGAAGGTATTTCCATTTTGGGAAATCTAGATGCATTTTCTTCTTCTTCTTAATTTTCTATTTTAATTCCCAAGTCTCCATGTTTAATATCCTTTTCGAGTGTATAATTAGACTGTAAGATATATGTGTCTAAGTCCTCTATTTGGTTCATTTTCTTAAGTCTAGAACTAATAAGCGAATTAGTTGCTACCACGCATCTTTGAAACAATTTTATATTCTCATTTTCAAGCCACTTATTGTCTTCTGGTTTAGTGGCTACTACGTAGATTAGTTTTTGCTCATGCACTTGCTCTTGAAATTTATTGTTTGCTATGTTAATATTTTGAATTTTTGACCCACAACTGCATCCATTACTATTAGTAGTGATGTAGGAATTCTTCTATCTCTTCACAATGATAGGTTCATCATTTCTATTAGGTATTGAAGCAACGATGGATGTTGGCATTTGCGTATGATTAGAGGACATTACTTGTGAGAGGCAAGGTTTTGTACTTGATTGGCATTGTGATGGTTTGGATGAGTTAGTAGGTCCATGAGTGTTGTGCTTATGCATGGGAACCATCCTAAAGAAAGGATGTTTTTGAGATTTTGGTGGAGATTTACTGGCATTATCATTTCTATGTATGTTTATAGCACAAGTGGCATTCTTTCATTGATGTCATGGTGTTAAACCTTCCTGTATTCTTGGTGGTGACATATGGTGGAGGGAAGTATGAGAATATTGAGGATATGATGAAGGATGAGAGGTGTGAGGTGGTGACCTCATAGAAGATGTTACAGAATGATGATAGTTGGGAGAGTGGTAATAGTGATTTGAGGTAGAGGAAGTGGAACTAGTCAAGGAAACAAGTTGTTGAACGTAATATTCGTATGGGTTTAGTTGGCAATAAGAGTAGTGCTAGTTTGATGATGGCCTCCCCCATGACTGTGGGTTTTACCACTACATTGGATGATAGTGTTGAGGCTGGTAAGAAGTTCCACTAGGATGGTATGATTGGTTGTAGGAATGTCTATAATTACCTTGTGACAAAGGTAATTTCCTAGGTATTTTATTTTGTATGAACTTGAGATTCAATGCAAAAGCCCAATACTCATGTAGCTGTAACATGATTGGGAAATATCCCTTTGGATGGTCATATAGGTAGATGTCACATTCATCATCCTCTTCAATGGTTGATTCTATAGCCTCTTCTTCTAAAGCCATTTTTCATTTCTAACAATTAGTGTTCTTACCTATCTCTTGGTCCCTTTTCCTCCTTTTGTTGTGGTTACTTGATTTTTTTTGTGTTACTCTTCCATCTATGATTTCTATGCAAGCTGTAACTTTCTCATCTATTCATTTTGACATCGTATTTAACCTTGATTCAAGTTCATCGATAGAATTTTGTAGCCTCTTTTTTCTAATCATAGATGGAAGAGTAACACATAGATATGGACCCTCTTCTTTTGAAGAGCTAGGTCCCAGTGATATTTCTTAACATTCTCTCATTTACATAGCTCTACTTCTTCTTTTGCCACATGATTGATTAACTTTTGGATCTAATGGATTCCTAGTTCATATAATTGACCTTGAGCATACATCCCAAGGGTCTCTCACATATGACTATGAAGCCCATCTATGATGTGGGAAAATTTCTCTTCTTGAGAAAAACCATGATCTAAACATTTATTCAATAGAGAATAGTATTTATCTAGGGCCATATCCAAGGGTTCATGTTATTCTTATTTCCATCCTTGGATTCATTTCCTTAGGTTGGATACCCTTACATGGGTTTGGTAGTTCTCATTGAAGAGTTCCAACATTGTGAATCATCGATGGATTGAATTTGGTTTCAACGATTTATACCATACTTCAGCTTTTTCTATTAGTATCCTAGGGAAGAGCTCAAGCTTTTATCATCTACTTTTAATGTTTTGTAAGATGTAGGCATCATGGAAGGCTTGCAAATGATTTTGTGGACATAGCCTCCCACAAATGTATGGATGTTATTCATATCAAGCCTTTTGATGCGACTTTCCTTGTGATGCCTGGTGGGTATTTTGACTACCTCTATGATATGCATCATGCTCTTAGTGGCCATCAAGGGTTCACCATCATCAGAAATGTTGTGATGAAAATTTCTATTTCTATTTGTATGATTTTGATTATTTTTTCTATGCTCATTTTGATGTCTTTGATTTTGCCCTTGGTTTCTATTTCTATTTTTATTTCGATCCCATAATGGAGCTCTATCACTGTACCTACGTTCATCTTTGTTAGAACTAGATGTTGAAGAGGAAAAGGAAGATGAGGAAATTTTATAGTGTTTCCCATGGTCCCTTGATTTATCTTTTCTAGGTTTTGAGGAGGTCCTAGGCCTTAAGGCCCCACTATTCTAGGACTTATTTCATCTCCTCTAGGATTATCTACCTTAGATGAATGTAGTCCTTGAGTGAAGTCAGGGTGGTAATGAACATATAAAACCCCTACATAAGGTTCATCATTTCAATTTTCTTCAATATATATCTCATTAGTTCTCCAATGAATATTCTCTTCATACAATTCATTATTGCTTCCATGTGAAGGAGACATTTTTTTTAATTAATGATGTATGTGACTTAATATTTTCAAAAAGATAAATCATTAATGTGTTTACAAAAATCGTGTATAATATAACTAATCTAGATAACTACCACCATCCTTGGCAATGGTGTCAATGATGAGTAGTGGGTACCCCCTACACCTAACCATATGAATCACAAGCATTCACACATGATTCGGTCGAATTCCATGGATGGGACTAGTTGTGGCATCTAGATCATTATGCCTTGATCAAAGTTCACTATCTTCCAACTTGGACTAGTGGTAGCTTTGTCACATATGATTTAGTCCAAAGTGATGCATATGATTCTTGATGTTATTTTGGCCTTAAGATACTCCTAATGATAATAAAGAAGTCAATAATTTAAACTAATTAATAATAGAAAGTAAAGTCTAAACTAGCCTATAGGTAATGATTGCCTATTCCTAGCTTGCTGTACACATCCTAAACCCATGTATCCACTACTGGGATTATCAAGCACTATGCTACTAGGTGAACCAAATAATAATGCTACTAGGGTTACGAAGTGAATATGTGTTTATGCTTGAAGCTAGTTGTGCTCATTTCACTAATTCATTAATATGCATGGAAACATAAATATTAACTAAGTACATGAAAATTAAATTGCATGGAAAGTAAATATAATCTAAGTCAAAATTTTTTAATGAATAAGAATCAATCTTGACCTTATTACCGCTCATGGAATGTATCTAGGTACATTGCCACTTGAATAAGATGTTGTGTAACTAACTTAGATCCATACTACAAACACTCACTGACTATTCTCTAAGACTATGGAATAAAGTTGCAAGAGTTTGGCTACTCTATTGACCAAAACAAATGCCAATACACGATGGAAGCACACGAATTTATAGGTAAAGAATACATATTACATTGATAGGGCCCCAGAAAAATGTAGTAAATGCTACGTTGACATGGCCCTGTCGATAGGGCAACACCACATCAATAGGGCCACATGAACAAGGATCCATCAATAGGGGCCTATTGATGCAACACTTTGACACTTCAACAACTATATCTAGATTGGAAATCTTAATCTCTTAAAGAAGAATCAAATTAGGAACTAAATGTTGCATGCAAAGAAAAGTGCCAACAAGTTTTTTCCAAAGTCTATTAGTATGATCCCAAATATTCCCTAAAAATATTAACATAGGGTAGAGGGGGAGGAGGCTCCCAATATATCAGTAAAATTAATATTTTCAAAAGAAATTATCTCCACATCTAAACAAATAGTTGCAAATGAATTATTAATAATTACAATATTTTGAACATGATAACTATTTTGATGATTTGACATATATTCATTAATGGATAAACTTTCTCGATGTTTTTTATTATTAAAAACTATTTAAAAATCATCTAAATCAATAAGAAGATTCTATGAAACCTTAGGAGCATATATTTATTTCCCCTTAGTCATTGAGGAATTTTTTGAAACTAATTTTATCAAAACCTTCCTTAAAATAGTAAAAGAAAGGGATAAGCTAACTATTGAAATGTTAGTAGAAGAAATCATTGCAACACTTGTAGCCTCTGTAGAAAAAACCTTAGCATAATCTTTAACATTATACGAAGAAACCTTAGTAACATTTCTAGCAGCTGCTTGTCGATGTTCTTGCATTACCTTTTTGCGTAGCATAAAAGGACATGAATTAAACATGTGACCCTTACAATGACAATACTAACATGAATTTGGAAGACTATAATAAACAATGTTCTATACATAACCAATTCTACTAGCCCATATAGCTTGATTTCATAGGATTAATTACTTCTTACTAAAGAAAGAATACTTATCTTGCATGCTTGAATGAACCTTGTATTACAAGCATAATAACAAATAGTTCATCATAATCTCATTCTATTTGAATGACATTGTATTTACAACCACAAGCAATAATCTAATAGAAGACTTTAAGACAAACATAAAAAATGAATTTGAAATGAAAGACCTAGAAGAACTAAGATATTTCCATTTAATATAAGTTGATCATGATAAGGAGGAAATTAAAGTTCATTAGACTAAACATGATATCTCCATTCTATAAAAAAAACAAAATCAACAAAGAAAAGATCACCAAATCTCCTACTCCCCATAATTTAAAACTAGAAAGCAATGATAACATAGCTCTCATAGATGATACATTACATAGAAGCATGATTGAGACACTCATATTTCTTTGTCATAAAAGGCTAGACTTATAATTTTTCAATTCTTTCTTATCCAAGGATATGCAAGACTCATCTAAATACTCTTATTCATGTACTTAAATATGTAAATGACATCTTAGATCATAAACGTATTTACACCAAAGAAGATTTTTTTTAGACATATTTAGATGCTAATTGGAGAGGAGACCAAAATAATAGAAAATTCACATCAAGAGAAATAGTATTGTATGAAAATAATGCAATATATTAAAAATTAAGAAAGAAAACATTAGGTAGTCTTTCAAGTTATGAAGTAAAATTTATTATCATGGTAGAATTTACTCAACACATTCTTTCACTAAAAAAGCTCATGACACATCTTGGATTTCATGTAGACCTTCCCATCATCAATTATTCTTGCTCTACTATTTAGCATCCTCATGGATGTTGACATTCTACTTCAACATGTCTGCCACCTCTAAATTTTCACTGGTAATTAAACCTTCTTTTATAATTGTGCTTTATTTTGCAATCTCTCTATAAAAATTTCTTTTTATAAGTTTCTAAGCCTATCCTAAATTTATTATTACCTCAATATTTTTCATGCCACATTCTTGCAGCTACTATTTCTCTTCATGGTACCATCCTTGTTGCTATGATTTTTGAAATATCTCATGAGATCTTATTGCTATATATCTTGGAAGTATGTGCAATTAAAAGATTTTGGATTCTAAAAAACATGGTACAAGCAACTCAAGACTTTAATGCAATGGAAATAAAACATAAAAAATAGGATCATTTAAAAGTATAGAAGCATCATCATCCTATTCTTATCGCAACTACATGGGATCAGTTATATGATCTCTTCCCCATCATTCACTTCTATTAAGTGGCAAAAAAGAATTAATAAAAAAATCTTGTGTTTCTTTCTTTATGTTTGCAAACCAAGTATCTTTTCCTCTAACCCTTTGTTAGGGAGGTGTCAAAACTCTAAAGAATAACTATGAGTACATCCCAAGACATATAGCCAATAGAGACTTGAGAGGAATTATAGTGGAATATAATGATGCCTCAAGCATAACTTGAATTGACAAATCTTTAGCTAATAACACAATGATCTAACCACTCAAGCAACCTATCATTGGCTAGTCTAACCCTTTATTGTTATCCTTCATATTTAACAAAGTAACCTCTTCTAACAGGTGCTTTCTAAGGTCTTAGCAAATGACTGAACCATCTTAGATGGCCTTCCTCAACCTTCTATAGATGCTATTACCAAATGTTTCCAAATAATATAGTTGATTTGATTTTACCTTATCACACTTAACATCCACCCTAACATTTACATCTCTACCTCATGTGTGCATTGAGATTGATGCTTTTCAATAAATCAACATTATGCACCGTAAAGAAGTGTAGTTTTAAATATAGAGGAAGCTAAAAATTAATATAATATTACAGACTAATAAAACATAACCACATGTTGCCTCATGTTAAATTGCAATGTTGTAGTGTAAAACCTATAAATAAGAAACTTGATCTTTGCTAAAGATTGAACTTCCTTCCTATCATACTTTAGAGTACAAATGAAACATTATTTACAATATTTCTATGCAAGGAAGATATCAACATTTTTTATTTATAATTTTTGAAAAATTAACATTATGCACCATAAAAGAGTGTAGTTTTAATTATACATGTAACATAAAAATTAATATAATATTACAAACTAAAAATATATATATGTTCTATCATGTTAAATTGCAATATTGCACCATAAAACCTATAAATAAGAAATTCAATCTTTGCTAAAAAATAAGCTTCTTTCCTATCACACTCTAAAGTATAGATAAAACCTTGTTCTCAATATTTATAGTTCGACGTTATGCACCATAAAGGAGTGCAGTTTTAAATGTACCAAAAGCATGAAAATTAATATAATGTTATAAACTGATGAAAATAACCACATGTTTCCTTATGTTAAATTGCAATATTGCATCGTAACCTATAAATAATAAACTCAATCTTTGATCAAGATTGAACTTCCTACCTATCATAATCTTGAGTATAGATGAAACTTTGTTTGCAATATTTGTATGTAAGGAATAGAAACATTTTTTATTTATGAAATAAAGCTTTATTACATCTGAAGCCCCATAGAATCTATTGGATAAATATTATATTTTCATGAAAAATAAATATAGACTCTAAAAGTTGACCAAGCACCCATGGGAGCATTAAAAATAAATCATCCATGCTTTTTACTATAACATTATAATGTTATCTCAAATGGGTAGTTATACCACAAGAAAGAAACACATGTAACTCATCTTCAAGGGCTCTTGATTTATACAACCTACAAATGCACTCTTCTTGAGGGAGTTGAATCTATCATCCACTTTCAATTCTAAGGTGATGAGAACTTAAGTGAAGTTTGTTGATGGTATTTTGATACTTAATAGGAATGGTAACTAAAATATAGTGAGCTTCTACATCTAGTTTATTATATCTAATGTAATGTAAATAAAATTGTCTCTTATCTTCCATATTATTCCACATTTATGTTAAAAATTTTTGTTTGACTAGTTGGAAAATATACTTAGGATTTTGTTGCATTCCCTCCCAAGTGGTATTCCATTTTCTCAACTATTGCATCCCTTGAAAATGCCAACCACGGTGATGAGTAACGAGCAGTCCTTATGCCCAACTATACAAGTCACTAGCATTCACTAAGCGATCTAGTCAAATTCTATAGGCTTTAGCTCTTCAAGTACACTAGGTCTACCAAGTGAATATCAAGGATGTGATTGTTGTCTTTCTAGTTTCACTTGTGAGGTGCAAAGGTATGATTAAGTGTCACTGAGGCACATGATTTTTATGATTTTGTATTTTTCACTAGATTTTCCTAAGTGCTAGAAATAAAGTAAATTTGATATTTAATTAATCTAATAACTAGCTAACACTTAACTAATCCTATCATAAGCATTCATTCCCACTTTTCATATACATCCTAAACATGTTGCAATGCTACTAGGCTACTAAGCATTAGGTGCTACTAGGATTACCACATGTAACATATGATCGAAGTGGTCCTACTTATGTTTGTTATTTAATCGATATTAATTAATTAATAAAAATTCATTAAAGTCAAGTGCTTGAATAATAAATGCGTAAGGAAAAAATTAATCTATTCTAAGTGCTACAAGGTTTGATAAAAAAAGCTCATCTTTATTGTTGTTCACACTGAGGTGCCAAGTACATTTGTGCTTGAATAAAGATTCATACACTTTCCAACTCCTCCTATGGGCAGTTAGAAAATATTCTAACTCTAGAGAAAACAAACTACAAGAGCTTCACTAATAACTAAGGTATGAAATGTTTGGATTATGCACCCCAAGTGTTGTATTTATAGGTAGGCACACATCCTGCAATATCAGATATCTAATAATGTAACACATGCTAAGATATCAGGGATAGCCAACGAAGAATATGATTTATCATACCCCCACAATTGAATGAAAACTCATCCTCGAGTGAAAAAAAAAGAGGAACAAGTTCTTTACAAAATATTGCAAAGGTATGGGATTATTGACTAACTAACTGACACACAAACTAACTAAAACCAAACAAACAAACACTAACTACCCAAGTGTATAGATTTACAATATTTTATAGAATTTGGTGTTCATGACAAAAAAATTGAACATAATGATAAAAATTGATAACCAAACCCCTCTGGTGAGTTGAAGATGAGGGAGAAGATTAAACGATCTAGAAGAGGTCCCATTGCATGGGCTTTTATTCCCTACTCCTGGGGTTATTTAGGCTATTAACCCCTTCTAGCTCTAGGCTGCCTAGCCCTCAGTTGGAATAATCTCGCTTCCCATCCATGCTTCCCTTTTGGTACCATGTGTGATCATAACAAAATCAAGGATTAGCGTGTGATGTATAACTTATAACATTGAGGTACCTTGTCTCTTTGGTCAATTATACTTAGCTAAGTTATGATCATGGTAAATTGATTATTTTAATATTATTTGATTTTTTGTGACTACTAGAGTTCATTGGAAGGGTTTAACTTGCATAAGTTAGTAATTTTAATATTAGTTTATTCATTAAACCCTTGTGGGAGTGAGAGAAATTTTGAAAAAAAAATCACCAAAAGCCTAAGGTCTATGGCCCCCATGATGTAGAGCTAGCGATAGGACTAAAAAGGGAGGTAAATCAGATAAGAGGTTTGAAAGTTATGGGCTCTAGAAGGTTCTAGGCTCTGAACATTTTCAACATTAAAGATAAGAGGAAAACAAAGAGTTTTAACATAAACTTGAAGTTCTTGGAATGTTAGAAAAGCCATGAACATGATGAAATGCTTAAAGAGGGTTAGATAATTCACAAAAAAAGGAGTTTTTCATTGGAGAACATTGTGAAGGAGTGCACAATTGGATGTCACTGATCAGGTGCACAAAAGGTTTGATCACGAAACTACCTAAGAGGTTTGGAACTTAAGCAATCCAACCAAGAGATATGCAAGTGGGTCCTTCCCAAAGAAGGCTCATGTCCTTAATGCCCTTGCATATCCTCAAACCAACAAGTCTGTGGACCCCATGGCCTATTAATGGTTATCACAATTAAACAAAAAATCATCAAAAATATTATCAAATAGTTTTTACCATATCAAACTAAGACATCTAAAACAAACTTGAGAAGAGGTAATGAGGTTGATTATGAAAAGCATAGGTGAATGGTCCTAAATTGTGGTCACATGAAGTTCGATGTGAATTTTTTATGGTTAAAATGATGTGATAATGACCATTCCTAATCCGAATGAAAACCAACCACTTCTAGTGACTTCACATTAACATTTTTAGACTCACCCATCCCTCAAGGTACAAGAATACAATCATAGATTATTCACCATTCTAAAAAGGGAAGAAAAAAGAAGTAGAAAGTAAGAGGGACCTTAGTTAAGGGGGACCCTCAGGCATGGGTAACATGTCTTTCTAATCCCATAAATAATTCTTAGAGCCCATTATTGAGTCTAATGGATGTGCTTTGAATTCTCATCATTTTTTTGAAATTTTATATATTTACGATTCTTGGATAGAAACCAAACCATGCAAAGACTTTAACTTCTTATTATTGGTCGACAATAAAATGATGAAAAATCCATGAAAATACTGATGCATCCCAAAGGTTAGGCAAGTACAAAAAATTTTCAAATCCCCTTGAAGTCACATCCTTGTCTATCCATTTATCTCTTTCCAAGTTTGAAAACTATCAAAGTCACCATTTTGTTAAAAGTTTCATTAAGGAAGGGACTTCATACTTCCAAAATAAGGGAGCACCATAGAGTTTTGTGGATAGGTGGATGACATGGACTTACTACCTGTAATCATGAGAAGAACCATATCTTAGTTATCAACACCAAAATTCAAAGATAGAATCCAAACATTAGTAATCAAATAACATTATGGTACAAACCACCATCAACAATAGGTATAGTTGCACTTAGTCCTATTTGGCAATAAACAAAAACATTAGAAAAACATAAGAGAACACAAACTAAATAAAATAAAATATAAAATAAATTGTAAAATATTAGAGAAAGATAAAAGATACTAAAGATGATGTAAAACAAAAATGGTGAAAAATAAAAAAAAATGAAAAACTAAGAAGCCACTTTGTTTGATTTAGCAAAACTACCCTTCAGTGCTAACTACACTCTAACTATGCTCTGGAGTGTAGTCCTAGTAGTAGAGAGTGTAGTCTGGATAGTTAAAAAATTTCTACAAAAACTAGGCTTCCAAACTATCTACATGTGAGTACGCTTTGGAGCGTAGTCCCAGCAGTGGAGAGCATAGTCTTGATACTTGGAAAAATTTGCAGAATTGGTATCTTCCAAGCTGACTACACTCTGACTATGCTCTGTAGCATAGTCTTAGCAATGAAGAGCATACTATTAGTACTTGGAAAAATCTGCTACAAGTGTCATGATTCTGACACTTAGAAAGATTTTGCAAAACTAGTTGTTTGTGTGTTGACTATGTTGACCGCACTCTAGAGCATAGTAGGGAGCGTAGTCCCAACACTTAGAAAAATTTGTAGTAAGTGACCTCATTTGGAAAATTAGCCAAATTTTTAAAAAGCCTATCTTTGAAGTTGACTACGCTCTACTACAATGGAAAGTGTAGTCCTAGAACTTAGGCAAATTTGTAGGAAGTGTCATCACTTTGACGCTTAGCCAAATTTGCAGTCAAGAAGCTAGGGCCCAAATTTTTATGGTGTTTCACTCTTGTTTAAAAATTTTAATTTTTTTAAAAAACATTTTATTATTACTTTATTTCACCTTTCCTTGGCAATTGATGTGGTGGTTTGGTCGATGATAGGATATGGGTTTAGTATGGATAAATGGTAATTCTAGGTTGATTTTTGACCCTAAAATTTTGATCTTATTATTATTAAATAATTATTATTATTTAATATTATTTTAATACATGTATAATGAGAAACTTTAAACATTAATATCTCTCAAATTGTAAGTTTGATTGAGATGAAATTTATACTGTTCGAATTATCTCAACAAGTACTACGTGTTGGACATAGTTTTGAGGTTCAAAAATGAAGTCTATTTTTCAAGAATTAAAAGAACCAAACTAGCCTATTTTGTTGAATTGACATTTCTATGCTGATATATGGTAACTTGGAATCTTCTAGATTACTTGGATAGTGAATTTCAACAAAACAAGATCAATTTAGGTCATGGTTACTAACGTTTTAGAATGAAATTTAACAATGACCATAATCAATTAATAATTATAGTATTAAGATGGGTAAGAGTTACCTAGATTTATGTATCATTATCTTACCAACATCTCTTGCAATTCATGAGTTTTGATGAGGCATGATCAAGTCTTTATCAATTAATGATATCTATCAAAGTATTTTGTTGGTTGCTAGGATCAAGATGTCTGATGCATTGTTTGTGAAGTTAATGGAAAGGTATTTTCTAACTTGCATCACAAACATATGGTACATCGAGTGATTATCAATGGCTTTCCATGTGTTGTGGCTTCAAGGTTCATCATCAAATTCATATTGTAGTTAGCCCATGGTTTTCAATTGTCCTTGGGTCATGGTTTGCTTTAATCCAATTGTGACATCTTATCCTCACACATCATGGAAAAAATCAAATATACAATATATTAGAAATTTTGTGTATGAAGAGAATATACCAAATGCAAAATATATGTGATATTTGACATTATGTATAAATGCGATAATAGGAAAAATGTAGAAAGAGAAAGAAAAGAATGCTTTATTAATATGGAAAAGTGTATTTGGATTATGCTCTAATAGAGTTCCTTGGGGTTTTCTTCCTTTGACATCTATCCCTTAGAGGAAATCTAGCACTGACACAACAGTTAGGCTTTTAATCTAGCCAAAAGGGATATCTAGTCCACTTCCTATCTCTCTTCACCTAGCTTCCCATGACTTTCTTGTACTGGCTTTGCCACTCCATGTTGGCACGACCTCTAACCCCAAGTATAAATGCCTTAGGTCAAACCCCCAAAGGTTACCTTAAGAGACAAGTCTATTATTACAACATGCCCTGTTGGGTCTTAATCACAACTATCCTTCAGGTCTTGTTAAGATGACAATAACACTTATTATGAAGAGACACCATCTTCATTAGGTAACAACATCATTTGGGAATGGGGATGTGACAAGTGAGCTGATAGAGAAGAATAAGACTATTGAGCATTATTTTTACAAACACACACACACACACTTGTATTATTTTTGTGTCATTTATCTCTAACACTAAGATTTGTAAAATGTCAAGTGTGTTTAACATTAGAAGAAGACGTCACATCAAAAGTTATGACATGTTTAATTGTACCAAAATTAAGAAAATAAAAGATCTTTTTCACATCAATTTTGGCTTATCCATCTCTGGCATATGATAGCTAATAATCACTAATAACTTAATGTTTCTCACTAATAATAAGTGATTAAAAGGAAGAGTTTAAATAAAAAAGATAAATGTTAATTTTATTAACTAATCATCATTATTTGATGATATAAAATAATTAAAAATTGTTAAAAGAAAATTCTAATAGGCACTAGTAGGCATCCACCACTTAGTGGTGCATAAGGATTAGTGTACAAAGTAACTTATGCATCTAAGGTTACTATGTTTGTAATGAGATTTCAAGAAATTAAATAGCAAATATAGGAGGAATTATTCTTCTTAGGTGAGGATGTATTTGGTTCTCTAAAGCCTAAATCAACAAACTCAACATCAAAAGTAAACTCGTTACCCAAGTTTATTAGATCAGTCAAAACCTTAGAGATTTTAGGAGATGATGAGTAGCTAGGTACCCCTACGCCCAACCATACAAATCATGAGCGGTCACACGCAACTTGGTCGAAACTCACAGACTGTAAGCACTTAACATACACTAGACTCTAACCAGTGAAACCTTGGGTTAGAATGGTTGTTGTCCTCCTAATCTCACTTGTGAGGTTCTTCTTACGATGGTTAAGTGAGATTAAGACAAATGATTTTTATAGTTTTTCATTTATCTTCTGGAAGCTAATTTATCTTGGAAAGAAAGGCTAGAATATTAATTAATTTAAGATTATCTTAATCTAAATCCTAACTATTCGTAACATAAGTATCTGGTCCCATGTTTTGAGCATCTCCTAACACTTCTAGGTTACCAAACGTTAAACGTCACTGGGTTTACCAAGTGTTTGAATTACGTTTGAGATGGTTGTACTTATGGCTTTTACAAACTATGAATAAGCGACAGTGATTAAAATAATAATAATAGAAACTTAAGTAACTAGCAAGGCAATTAACAAAGCATAAACATATCAAACTACTGAATGCATAAAATAGCTAAGTCCAAATGCTACAAGGAATGCTTGAATAGTTCATCTTTATTATCGTCACGTCAATGGGCTCAGATACATCAACGCTCAAATAAAGAGCTAATCACTTTTCTTACACCTACTGCAGGTGCTTGGAAAATATTCTATCTCCTATGGGAACAAACTGCAAGAGATTCGCTACAACTACTAGAAAGATGCCTAAATGAGGTGAAAGGCCCTCTTATTTATAGGCCGAGATAGGCGGCTGCGTAAAAGAGGCCACGTTGATGTAAGGAGGCTACGTCAATGGGCCCGCGTCAATGTGGCCGCATATATGCGACCCCATATACATGGCCTAGTCGACGCATTGACTTAATGACACTTCATCATACCCCCACGACTGAGCAAAAACTCGTCCTTGAATTACTTTACAATTTGGAAGGTATGGATTCTTATTTACAGCACACATAACTTAAACACATACATGACACAACATGAATTTGACCAAGTGCTCGAGTTACAAAGGAGGAAAAATTACAAAAATGGCGATGTTCAGAGACAAAATTGAACACCTCGCTGGTCCTGGAGCCTCTGTTGTGTAGGATGATGCACAAAATTGCTAGAGAAGATCACACACTGTCCCTAGGGGCGATGGTTCTGCTGGACCTTCTCCAACCTCTAGCCCATGTGCTAGCAGTGGCATGGATGATGGTTTCCCCATAGTAGTTGCCACTTTTGGAGGTAGCTGGAAAGCCTCCAAGAGAGCCCTCATCTTTTCTTCTTTGCCTCTGGGATCGTTCACAATCCAGGCAGCTTCTCCAATGTGTGCTGGAACTAGAACTTCCCAAGGGTATGGTAGCACTGGAAGGAGTTCTTTTAGGTTGAAAAACTAGACTACGAACTACTTATATTGAATGTCAAATGCTCGGATTGATGCCTATAGCTGTGGGTAGTCATTCATTCTTCGAGCCAAGTCCTCTACAACTTTTTGTTATCCTTCAAAGCCTGTGCAGAGAACCTCAAGTTCAATGTTTGCAGTTACCAGCTTCTACTTTGATGCCTTATATGCCTGAAACTCTCCCTCATATAGGGAATACGAGGTGACCACTTGTTTTTCCAATTTTGTCTATGGTCTCCCAGCTGTGAGCATAGCCAGGTTTGCATATTGGAGGTTGGTAAGCTCCATGTATTCTATCATTTCCTCAATCTGTAGCTTCTTTAGGTGGATCTCAGCTTTATTTTAGTCATTCAACCCATCAAAGATAGGTTTCCATGCATCACCTCTCTCTCAAAGCTATTGGCGTGCTCAGTTCATCTTGGCCTTTGTGACTTGAATATGCTTTTTGTTCACCTCCTTTTGCAATCCCACTTGGTTCCTATAATGATTTTTGATTTTTTCAAATTTCAGGGCCTCATTTTTCCAAGTGGCAATCTCAATTGCAAACTTTTGTCGCAATGCCCGAACCTCCTCCATTGACAGATTTCGATTTTCAGTAGCCAACCTCCTTGTGTTAGCGTTCACCTTGGCTAGCTCCTCTTGTTGTTGGTGGATGAAATTTTTCATGTCTTCGTTCTCTACACCAACATTGTGTAGGCAATGAACCTCTACGGTTAGCCGCACGTTCTCCTGGAAAAACTCTACAAAGTCCTTTTCTAAGTGATATGCTTGAGCATCTATCGAGGACTTGTTGAAGATCACCATCTCACACACATCCTCAAGAACCTGAAGTTTAATTCAAAGCTATTTAAAAGCTTTATCCCTAGTGATGTTGTAGTCAAGGATGGCTGGATCATCAAGCTGGGCTCTTAATTGGGCTACCTTAGTTGCCAAGTGCTGACAAGCAGCTTGAGAAACTTCAAGTTATCCCTCTAGAACGAGACTCTTTCCCCTTGCCGAGAGCAGCTCCGACTGGGTTGTAGTAATGTTGTCCGGAAGGTTGAAGACATTCGAAAGTGGTTGCCCGATTCCCACCAGTTGGTCCAATAGCTCTTCATGTTAGGCTACATCAATCTTACTACGCGAAGTTCCAACAAACACCTGTACATCTTGTAATCCATGAATGTTCGATACAGGTGCTACTGGTGTATTGAGAGTCATAGCAATTTTGTCAGCAACCATTTCGGCTGCAACTTCCTGTCCCTAGTGCTACATCACCAAGACTGTCACTCCTTCACCATCTTCCAAGTGTACTAAGAAGGTAGCAGCATTCCATAAAATTTTAGGGAATAATTGCTAGGTTGACACTATCGCTTCTCAGATGCTTGTATCTATTTTGGTTGGCACTTGTGCTCAGGTAGCGGAGAATATCGGCCCTACCCTTTCAAGCAAGCTAACTGATTAAGCCACTTACTCCAGGTGGCTCATGGTAGGGTGATAGACTGAAGGGTATTCTCCTTCACTAGTCCTGCCGGATTGCTCTTGTTGGCTCGACAACATTTCTCGGATGTTGTGGATGTATTCTGTCATGGTTTGTGAGCTTGGCTGCATTGTGTGTGCAGGTTGTGGTGGTGGTTGCTGCTCCTCATCTATTTGTGTGATGGTAAGAGTTTTATCTTTCATCATTTCTCACCACGAGGCAATTGGGACACACCGGATTACATCATTAGAATACTGTGCTATCCCTGCCCATTTGCATAACTTTCAGATTAGGCAGGGAAAGGGGAGAGCTCGTCTTCCACATTCGTTCTTAGCGAACCTCTTTTCAATCTCTAGAAAGAATAGTGATGGAAGAATCATGGGGAATTTCCCACTGAAGGCAGCACATGCACAAGTGAAGAAGGCTGTGATTTTACTAGGTCTTATCGTTGGGTTCAAATGGTAAGACGCGATCTTTGAGTATGCTCTCTCCGTCGTGGTCAAGGAGCTGAATTTATTGCACTCTACCCCGTAGCACTATTTGGTCCATTGTGCCTTTACCTTTGGATCAGCCTACTTCAGAATTTCCACCACATCTGTCCCTATTTCAGGCAACCCCAGAGCCTATGTTATCACTTCTAAAGAGTAAGAGACATAAATGTCCTTTATTCTTACTTTGGACCCTGGTTGTTGATTCATCTAGAAGAGATAAGTTTCTCCTAAGTACCATTCACCACTAGTTTTGATGATTGGCCACATCGGAGAGTTTTGCAGTTGGAGCCTCACGTCTTTTGGTGCGTTCTTGAGGAATGGTCCAAAATTTAGCTCTTGAAGGACCATTCGCTGTATCTTGCGTGGAGTGATAGCATCAAGGCAAGCTTGGGTAAGGATGACCTCAAGCCATGGTGCTATCCTAGGAGGCTCACCCTTTAGTGATTGCTCACCGAGAATCTCCTCTTCAGAAATCTGATGAACAAATTCCATGTTAGGTCTTTCGTAGAAGGGCCTAGTTGCATGAGAGCTCTCCACATGCTCTGGTGGTTGCACACCTCATCCCCTTCTCGTGCGTGGGTGCTTGTCCCTTGGTTGTGATAGTCCTTTGTCTCTTAGGTGCCTTGGTTTGGGTGCCATCTACAATCAAACATAACCGCCCATTAGACCGTACATAAGTAGCTTAGGATGTTCCATATACACCTTCTCAGTTTGACCAAGTTAGGTTGTTGGCACAGGCACACCGTTAAGTCTTTCGGAGCATTAATTTATGGGTTAGGGCCAAAGTTTCCATAATTAATCAATTAATTAATTACACATAGGCATACCCCCCCCCCCCCCGACTGAGAGCATACCTACGATTGCTTAAAAGGACAAGGATCAGGTGATGTGGACTCACGATAGAAGGTAGGTGCATTGGGAAGGGTTAGGTAGAAAAAATCGTAAAAAATCCCCTCAATTTGGATTCCAAATGATGAAAATTGCAAAGTGCAACATGGGTATATACAGGGGTTAGGTGCTACGTCAATTGGGTTATGTATACACGGCTACGTATATGTAGGAACTGCATATATAGGGCCTAGTATACACAGTCTTGTACATCTTTTGACCAATGTTGACGAACCTAGAAAAAAACTGAAACAATGAATTTGAAAAGCCAAATTGGGGTGGTTGAAGCACGTGAAAAGCCCGATCATAGCTGAGGATATGAGAAAGATAATGGAGCATGAAAAAGAAACAAAATTGGAGAATGAGACTCAAAAAGAACTCCACAGGGAATAAGTCGAGTGATGGGATCTGTAAACTAGTCAACCACGAAATCCAAAGGATGGGAGGCTTAACAAGTGGGACCAAGGAGATGCATGTGGGTCCTCCCCATAGTAGGCCATAGCTTGAGTATCCCCTGCATATCCCCGACACTAGGGTCCATGGGCCCTGGGGCCAAGAAATGGTATTTGCCAAGTAAGACTCTGACCCAAGAGATTCCACCAAGGCATGGGAAACCCATGGATATCACAACACACCTTCACGACATAAGATAGGTAGTGAGGTGAGGGATGAAGAGAACTGGGTAAGGAGAGAGAGATGAGAGAATGGTATTTCAATCATCAATCACATGAAACCCCATGTGTAGATGTGGGTAAGTGACCCGGTAGAACTGTTACTGAGTTCAGACCCAAAACCATCCGCATTTAGTGATATTGCAGCAATAGACAAAGTCCCAACCATCCACCAAGGAAGCAAGAATGACCCCATAGAGAACCATCACTCTAACAAATGTGAGAGGAAGGAAGTGAAATGGGATGAAGTTAGAGGGGACCAAGGAAGTCTCATAATGAGTGCGGTGGCCCGTGAGAGGTAGTCTAAGGAGTGTGCTTTGAATTCTCACACAGTGATTTTTTTTCTTTTTTGTGGGAACCACACCATACAAAGATCCATGCATGTTCTCATGCATTTTACCAAGCAGTGTGCTTTGAATCCTCATGTTTATTTCTTTTATTTTGTTCTTTTTCATTTTCTATTTTTTTTTGAATTTTTCGGTGAGGACCACACCATGTAAGGTTAAACTGCCCAGAAGCTTCCATGAAGAGAAGGACGTGGAGTGGTAGAAAATCCATAAGAACATACCAACAAGCTTAGAGGACATAATAGAGTAATGAATATTGCATTCCCCTTGAAGTCACACCTGATTCAAATGATTGGATCATCCTCGAGTCTAGGAACCACACAAGTCACACATTAATTAAAATGTTGTTAAGTGAAGGGGTTGCATGTTCTCAACAGAAGGAAAACCATGGAGTGGGTGAATGGGAAAATGACGTGAGCTTAGTACCAATTTTATGAGCAAAACGTAGATGTAAAGTCCAAAAAGAACCATGCGAGGGTGACTACTAGACAACTAGGTGGACAAGTGTACATAACCCATTACAACGAAAACCATCCATGCCAAAGATCTAAAGACAACAAGACAATGGATTAGGAGTTATGCAAAAAGTTAAACATATACAACGAAATGAAAAATAAGTAGAGAAAGGAAAAAATGTACAAAGAATTGGCAAACATATGAACGATGGTGAAAAACAGAAAAGTGTAAAACAAAAAAGGTGTAAAATAAAAAATTACAAAACAACGAGGGGTATAGTAGAATGGTCAGCAGGGACGATGATCTCCCCCATGACTGGTTGGAAAAGAGGAGACACGAAAAATGGAGTGAGGTTGTCCTAGTGATGATGAGGCAGATGCACTAGTTGAGTGGAGTTCATGGAAAGGTTTCAGTTATTTGTGGTTGACTAACTATGTTCTAGTGGGGTCCACAAGTTTGTGGATGAGCAAGGCCCCAGAAGGGAAGGTTTTAGAGACAATGTAAGGTCCCTCCCACAATGTTTGAAACTTAGTGGGTTGCGATACATGTGAGGGGTTCTAATACAACACCTTGTCTCCACATCTAAATGTGACCTTCCAAATCCTAAGGTCATGTCATTTTTTGTTGTAAGCCTTGTGGATCTCATTGCAGGACAGGACCATTAATTAGTTCTCATCTAGCACACTTAAATTGATCAGTCGTTCACGTTGTGCTAGCGGTAGGTCAAGGCCTAAGTCACTGGTGATGGATAGTGTGTAGAGTTTGGCTTAAATTGGAAGTGTTGGCAACTTTCCGTACACTAACTCATAGGGAGAGTACCCTACAAGAACTTTCCAAGTTGAGCGATAGGGACATAGGGCATCATTAATCTTGCTCCAATCCTTCCTGTATTTGTTGATGGTTTAGGTAAGGATCTTGGTGATCTCCCTATTGGTGACTTCAGCCTGCCCGTTGGCTTAGGGGTGATAGGGAGCTGTAAATTTATGTGTTACCCCTAAGCATTTCATGAGTTTCCAAAAAGTAACACCAGTAAAATGAGTTCTATAATCATAAATGAGTGCACGTGGCACTCCAAACCTGTTGACGATTTTTTGCTTCACAAATCATGTGGCAGTGCTGGAAAAATAGTCAACGACAGCTATTGCTTCTACCCACTTTGTATAGTAGTCCACAACTATGATGATGTATGTCTTTCCATTTGAAAGAGGTGTGATGGATCCCATGAAGTTGATACCCCAAATGTTGAAGGGCTCTAGTGGTTGGATCCATTGTTGAGGTCCCTCCAACTGTGTCATCATCCCATCGTCCCTCTGGCATCATTCGTAGGAGCATGTGAACCATTGTGCATCCCTAAATATGGTGGTCCAGTAATACCCTGCAAGTAGGATCTTAATGGTAGTGCAACATCCAGCATAGTGGCCCCCACAAGGGCCTTCATGAGCATCTTGGAGGATGCGCAGCGTATCACCATTGGGGACACACCATCAAACCAAGCCATCTGCACACACCTTGTAAAGGTGGCCATTGATCTCCATGAAACGTGTGGCCTTATGAAGAAACTATTATTTCTACTGATGGTTTCACTCCTTTGGCAACTCTTGAGTGGTGAGGTAGGTGAGGATGTGGCTAAACCAAGGGGATTCTTTGGGCACTTGCAGAGCAACTATGACTATGAAGAGGAGTTCATATAGAAATTGGTCAGATAAGGGCTCCTCCTCTTCTACGTCATCCCATCACAACCGAGACAAGTGGTCAGCAACCACATTCTTAGTCCCCTTCCTGTCTATCATGGTAAGATCAAACTCCTGAAGAATCACCAGCCACTAGATTATGCGAGTGCTCACTGTTGGTTTGCTCATCAGGAACTAAATAGCACTGTGGTCAGTATGCACAAACACCTCATATCTGAGCACATAGTACCGGAATTTGTCCAAGGCAAACACCACCACCATCAACTCCTTTTTGGTGGTGGTGTAGTTTAGCTAAGCACCCACAATGCTACAGCTTGCACAGTGGATATAATAGGGATGTTTTTGATCATCAAACTATATAAGCACGGCTCCCAAGGTGTAGTTGGATGTGTCCATCATAATGTGAAAGGGTCTAGACCAATGAGGTACCCATAGAACTAGAGTGTCTATGAGTTTCTGTTTCAGCACTTGGAATGCAAACTTGCACTCCTTGGTCCAGATGAACGAAGCATCCTTCTTTGTCAACTCTACCAACATCTTGGCGATCTTCGAGAAGTTTTCAATGAATCACTAGTAGTAACTAGTGTGTCTAAGGAATGACTACACATCTTTGATGGTACTTGGTTGGTAGGTGATTCCTTGGATAACCTTGATCTTTTTAGGATCTACGCTAATCCCTATTTGTGAGATGCGATGCCCCAACACAATGCCTTCTTGGACCATCAAATGGCTTTTCTACTAATTGAGCCGTAGATTGGTGTCTACACACCTTTTGAGAACTTGCTCCATATGGTCCAAGGCTTGCTCGAACATGGCCCCATAGGTGGAAAAGTCATCCATGAAGCCTTCCACCCCATTGTCAATTTGTTGTTGTAAGATGCTTAGGACAAGGCGTTGGAACATAGCGGGCGCAGTGCACAAACCAAAGGACATCTTCTTGTATGTGAAAGTCCCCCAGGGACTTGTGAAAGTAGTTTTGTCTTGGTCCTCTGGTGCTATTTGGATTTGGTTATAACCACTATAACCATCCAAAAAATTGTAGTAGCGGTGCCCTGCTATGGTTTCCAACACCTAGTCCACAAATGGAAGTGGGAAGTGGTCCTTGAAAGTTGCCATATTGAGTAACCAGAAAACAATACAGACCCTCCACTTTCCAACTTTCTTGGGGACAATAATGAGTGGGCTAACCCATTTTCTATCGACTATAGAATAGATGAACCCTGCCTTTAGCAATTGTTCAATTTCATCTTTTATGACTTGCTTCAGTTTGGGATTCAATCATCTTTATGGCTGTTGTCATGGCTTCATGGAAGGGTCAATATAGATCCGATGCTGGCAGACCCTCAGATCAACTCCAGTAAACTTAGGATATGACCATGGGAACACAGAAACCCATTTGTTTACCACCTTCAGCAACTTCTTCTTCTGTTCTAGAGCAAGGATGACATTAATGATTACCAGCTTTCCATTTTGCAAAAATGCATATTCCAAGTAAGTTAGTAAAGACTTTAGCTCCAGGGGCTCTTGTTTGAAGCTCTTAGGGATTTCTAGCTTCCCCTAGTCATCATGGTCATCAACAGTGGAGACTTATTGATGGATCTATTTCATTTCATCTCTACTATCGATGTAGGCTTGTACAAGCTCCTCTGATGGTTCCATGCATAATGCGTTGCTAGTAGGATCAATTTTCAACCACTGGGTGCCCTCTTGGTTAGTGGCTGCTGCATATAAGCATTGTTGAATAGGTGATTCCTTAGTACACCGATTGCATGCTTGAATGGATATCCACTTAGTGGACCATAATTTCTGCACAAAGTTGCACCCTAAGTCACTGTACATGATGCATGGAACATGATTCTTCTCATTCTTCCTGAAAGGATTTTCCTTTGAAATTTCAAGGGATAGATCACGGAGGCCTATTCGTGCATCCATCGTGCTTAGCCAGGCCCTTCCCATGATGATTGGGAGGTTCTCCTTGTAGTTCTCTACACAGATGACCAAGAAATCAGTAGGGTAGGACCACCCACAAACGGTGGTCGCAATGTCCTCCACCAATCCCAAGGGAACGGTGATGGACTGGTCTACTAACTCGAGATGAATGTTGCTCTTCTTTAGTAGGGGAAAGTTCCAATTCTCATACATATTATGACAGATCAAATTGACCCCTGACTCTGAGTCCAGAAGAGCTTTGCATGGCTCATTCCCTGCCACCTCAAGATAGATGTGGGGGCTTCCTGGATCAGTCAATTTCTAGGGAAGGTGACCTCCCTTGATCCAGTTGGTGACAGCATGTGTGAGCATGACTATCTAGACATTGGAGTATTGTTGTTGTTGGGTTGGAGGTTTCTCAGGCGATGGAGTAGTGGAGGCACTTGTAGGTTTAGAGGCACTAGCCACATGTGTATGCAAGAATATGTTCAAATTGTTGGGCCAGAAAAAAGGACATTTTCATGGCTTGGATTCTGGTCCACTCGGCTGAGGTACTGGTTGCAATTTAATAGCCCTTGTAGTGTTTTGTTGTTGTGGTTGTGGCGGTATCTCTCCCTATATTAATGGAGCAGGTGGCAACTAAGTGGGATGTGGTGGAGGAGTGGAAAAAGAAGGTGATGGAGGATAGAAGAGATGTGGGTTGTCCCTCCTGGGTGATGGAGATTGAGGTCAAAAATACTCTAGGGGATGGTAATAACATGGAAAGGCCGCATGACTGGAAGAGTCTCTTGGAGAGACCAGTTGTTGAACATAGTACCCATACGGATTTGGCTGTTTGTAAGGGTACTGCTACCTTCGAGGTGGCATCCCCCATGTTTGTGGGTGCTGCCACTATTGGAAATATTTATACGGTTGTGATGGTGCTCCACTTGGATAGTATCCTTGCTGCTACTGGTGGAACTGCCTACAATTGCCTTATGGATAACGAAACCTTTGAGGTGTTTGTCGTTGTGCCAAGCGAGGGTTTAATGTGTACACCCCATAATCTTGAAGATGTGACAACATAGGACAACATCCCTTAGGATGTTCATATTGGCATATGCCACATTAATCATCCTCCTTGGTGTTAGAGTCTGCAACCTACTCTGCTACAACAACCTTTCCCTTTCCCCTATATTGGGCATGTTCAGCTTCCTTCTTCCTTCACTAATCACGGTCATTACCTTGTTCTCTAGACTCCTCTGCGATTTTCAACATGCTTTGGACCCTTTCATCTTAAGAGTCCAACATCTTATCCACCTTTGCCGATATTTCAAATGCAAAATTTTTTAACAGCAAGGTCTTTTGGTTCACCACTTCTTCTAGTGGTGATTCATCCTCTTCATCACAAAAATAGGCCTTCCTTTTTTTGAGGGAAGGATCCCGGTTGAATTCTTCTGCACTCTCCTTTTTTCTCAATTCTCCTTCCTCCTTGGCCACCTGTTTAGTGAGGCATTGGAATTGATGGACCCTTAGCTCTGACAATCGTCCCTAGGTGTACATGCCAAGGTTCTTTCAGATTTCAAAATAGAGCCCTTCAATGATGTGGTGAAGCTGTTCCCACTAAGAGTAACCATGACCAAGGCACTGATGCAACAATGAGTAGTACCTTCTCATGGCAGCATCCAAGGGTTCATGATTCCCTTGTTTCTAGCCTTGGATCTGTCGTCTCAGGTTTGCCACTCTGGAGTACTTTTGATACTTGTCATTAAAAATTTCAAGCATCGTACTCCATCTTTTGATTGATTCTGGTGCCAAGGATGAGTACCAACTTTTATCTACTTTGATGAGCATGCGAGGGAATAGCTTTAGCTTCTTCCAATCATTATCAATGTTTTGTAGGGTGTAGGTATCATGGAACACCTACAGGTGAGTGTATAGATCACAATTATATCTCCCTTCAAATTTGGGGATGTTGTTCATATCAATGCACTTGATCCAGCTATCCTTCATGTTCCTACTAGGGATTTGAACTACCTTAGAAATCTGGAGCATACTCCTGGTAGCCAACAATGACTCATCTAAATCATAGTCCTACTGGGGACCATGATGTCTATGATGATTCCAGTTATCCCTCCTTTCATCCTGGCAAGCATCATGCGATTGTTCGCACGTTTCCTCACGTTGCTCCTTCCGAACCTTTCTGCCATCATCATTTCACTGCCTCCTACCTCAGTTACGATCAAATCCTGAGTTGGATGAAGGAGAAGGAGAGTGAGAGGATGGAGAAGAAGGAGAGTGATCTCTCCCTCTACCCTAATGATGGCTTCGATCATCCAGTCCATCTTTGTGACGTGACCCTCCATCCCTTTGAGGATCCTGATCACTTAGAGTCTTGTTCTGAATGATGGACTGAAGAACCTACTTCCCTAGGGGAAGTCTGGTTGAATGGGTGTCATGAAAGATGGGATCCCTATTGTCTTGCAGCCCTTGCGAGAATTATGGTTTACTGAAGTGTTTCCTCTTCAAGTGTTCATATTTTTCCACCTATTGCTGATCTCGCACTTGTTGAGCCTTAGTGGGATGATAGTCTCGGTAGTCATGGTTCTCCATGACATACTCCGCTCCATGGTCTTGGATGCCTAGTCTACCAAGATTGTGAAATAGCATCGCAGGAGCCAATCGGTCGGGCGGTAGCATGATGTTGCCCTCCATGTCTCACCATCATAGATGCTCGTCCTGATGTAGGATGAAAGTGAAATTAGGGACATAGTCATTGGGATGCTTGTGCACCACCCGAAATTCTTGTGGCACTGATGGGTTGGATACCTCTCTCCTATGAGAAGACATATTGGACATTAGATGGTCCATGTAATTAGTGTACCTTACTATTTACTTTAATCTGCCTAGCGTGTGTAAATGTTTCTATCTAGGTTTGTTCCAACGACTTAAACGATAATTTCACTAAGGTTAGATGATGCATGTAAGACTAACAGTCCTCGGAAACGGTGCCAATGATGAGCAGCTAGGTACCCCTACGCCCAACCATATGAATCATGAGTGGTCACACGTGACTTGGTCAAAACCTGCAAACTATAAGCACTTAACATACACCATAATCTAACCAGTGAAACCTTAGGTTAGAACGATCATTGTCTTCCTAATCTCACTTGTGAGGTTCTGCTTACGATGGTTAAGTAAGATTAAGGCTAATGATTTTTATACTTTTTCATTTATATTTTGGCAGCTAATTTATCTTGGAAAGAAAGGCTAGAATATTAATTAATCCAAGATTATCTTAATCTAAATCCTAACTATTCCTAACATAAGTATCCAGTCCCATCTTCCAAGCACATTCTGAGCATCTCCTAACACTTCTAGGTTACCAGACATTAAGCGTCACTAGGTTTACCAAGTGTTCGAATTATGTTCGAGATGGTCGTACTTATGGCTTTTATAAACTACAAATAAGCAACAACAATTGAAATAATAATAACAGAGACTTAAGTAACTAGCAAGGCAATTAACAAAGCATAAATATATCAAACTATTAAATGCATAAAATAGCTAAGTCCAAATGCTGCAAGGAATGCTTGAATAGTTCTTCTTTATTGCTATCACGTCAATGGGCTTAGATACATCAATGCTCGAATAAAGAGCCGATCACTTTTCTTACACCTACTACAAGCACTTGGAAAATATTCTGTCTCTTGCGAGAACAAACTACAAGAGCTTTGCTACAACTACTAGAAAGATGTCTAAATGAGGTGGAAGGCCATATTATTTATAGGTTGAGATAGGTGGCTACGTAAACGGGGCCACGTCGACGTAGGGAGGCTACGTTGACGGGCCTACGTCGACGCGGCCACATATATGCGACCTTGTATACGCGGCCCAATTGATGCATTGACTTAATGACACTTCATCAGGAGAGTAGGAGATTGTAGGATTTCCTATAGGTTTAAGTTTAATATTAGTCATTTTTCCACTAGGATGATATGATTAAGCTTCTCAGTCTAGGCAATAAATGCTTGGATTTTATATTTCTACAAAGATAATTATCTCACAATTGCAAATAGGAATGTGTATCTCCTAATGTATAGGAGAAGACACAACTTGATAGTACGCTAGCCAAGGTTGTCCTAGTATACTGTTGACACTAGGGAATTCACATATCATCATGAAAATAGCTTTAGATTGCATAGCATTACCTACCATGAAAGTTAATCTAATGTATAGGAGAAGACACAACTTGATGTTGAGCTAGCCAAGGTTACACTAATATATTGTTGATACTAGGGCACTCATGTATCACCATGAAAATAGCTTTAGATTGCATAGAATTACCTACCATGAAAGTTAATCTAATGGAATTTATAACCTCTACTCATGTATCATTAAAAAAATGAGGTTAGTGCAAGTTTCATTGAAAGCTAGTTGATCATGAAAACTAAGATGCTTGATAACAACCCATGTGATCATGTTTAATTTGGCATTGTTATCAAAATGTATTAGTAGGACTATAGCTTTTGAAGACACTTTGATGATGTTGTAAAGTGCTAGCTAATAGATTTCTTTCATATTTAAATTAATCTTAATGTTCTCATTACAAAAGTTTAGACCATCTGATCCATAATGAGGGACTTAAAGAAAGAAAGATATAACTTCCATCTTAGTAGGGATATTCCATAGGATTATCATTCTCATAAGGACATCATATAGTATAATGGAATGTTCTTTAGAGGTTAACATGAGGTCATACAAGGACAAAATAATATCTGTAGAATGGATAATGATGGTCATTTGCTAAAATACCTTATTGTTTGTAGGCTAAGATGCTTATGATGTAAGTGCTACTATAATTAAGTGTATAGGATTTGATGAAGTTAGGAGGCTGCATGAAGAAGTAGTCTCATGTTATTTCTTGAAGGAAACCTTCTTTTTTATCTTACAAGATTTCTTTGATGCATTAGTAGCCTTTTCCTTCTATATAACTAAATTTGATTTGTTGGTTTATTGACTACAAGCAATGATTTTCATGTGAGATGAGGGGAGAGGAGATGTTTGGGCTGCAATGAATGTAATTTTTTTTGAAGTTTAACATGAGATAAAGTAGAATGAGAAGTGGATGGATATGTAGATTAAGTAGGATCAGAATAAATGGAGTTGGTAACATGAATTTGATAGAGAGATGAAGAAGAATGACTTGGTTTGGATTGTGTAGTAGTGTAGTTAGACCAACATATCATGTAAGGCTTCTAAGGCTATAGTGATGAATACTTAGAATATGTGTAGTTAGACTAGAAAATAACATAAGGTTCTTTAGGTGGACACTTGTGAGCTTTATATTCAAGTTTGAAAGTTGAAAATGTGCCCCTTTCTCCAAAAGTATTTTGGAATACTTAAAGTTACTGGTTGATGAGTTATCATTTTGTTGGCCGTGATATCACATACGTGATATCATAGCCTACCTCCTCATCTATAAATAAGAGGTAGGCAAACTTAGAAGGTAGTTTTTAGAGTTAAGTTTTTATTTTAGTTTTTTTTCTCTCAACCCTTTTCTCCCAGTGCATGCCCGCAGTGTGATGATTGTAATTGTACAACATCCTTATTCAAATGTGACTTACTTGGACACGCACATGACTAGAAATAAATATTTAGATTACTTCATCATTGCAGCATTCACTTAGTTTAATTAATTCATTATTATTGTTATTTATTTCTTTCGTAGCTAATCTCTCTTCACCATAAACTCCTATTAAATGCAGAATGAGTATGACTTAGTCACGAGTATTTAAGTGTGATTACTTGGTAACCCAGTAGCGTACCTAGGATCTGCACTTGGTAATCCCAATGGTAGTCGTGCATGAGGTCCAAGATATGTATGGATGATTGAGGAATGGATGCTCATCTCACTTAGGCTAGCTTAGATTCTCTCCCACCCTCTCTCTTAGCTTAGTAATATTTTTTTCCAGCATACCCAGGAGTAGCATTAGTGTAGAAACACATCATACACCTCACTCTGGACTAAACCATATGTGACGAAGCTAATACTAGTCCAAGTGGGAAGATAGTGAATTGAATCCTAAGAATAACTATCTAGATACCACAACTAGTCAATCTACGGGGTTCAACTGGATCATGTGTGAAATGCTTGTATTCGTATGGTTGAGTGTAGGGGTACCTCACCACTCATCATTGGCGTTGTTGCCGGGGACGATGCTAGTTATCTAGATTGGTTATATCATACAAGGTCATTGTACAGGAATTAACAATATATCTTTTAGAAATAAATTATAGAAAAAAGTCACATATAAATTCACACACAATTGCATAACCATGCCTCTCCTCCAAGACTATGATAATGCCACATCTAGTGAGGCAATTCATTGGAGAACCAACGAATTATATGATAATGAAGATTGGAGTACGTAACCCAAGGTGGGGGTTTCTTATAAACATAAACAAAAGGAATTTCATTCCAACGCATGAAAGCATAACTTACCTAATGATGATGAACCCCTACTAGTCACTATAAGCCTAACACAAATACAAGAGGATGTTCGAATCTTCCATAGCATTGTAAAGAGAGCCGCCTACCCAGGCTCGATTTAAACAACTTTCCCAAGTCCTCAGGAGGCTATGACTTAGACCCCCAACAACATTTACAAGCCTTCTACGATGCCTGCACATAGAACAACATTGATAATGGTTGGAAAAAACTTAAGCTCTTTCGTATGACACTCGTTGACCAAGAAAAAGTATGGTATAGATCGTTAAAACCAAATTCAATACGACGTTGGCCAACAATGGTAGAACTCTTCAATGAAAGATATCAAACCTACACAAGAGTGTCAGCCTTGAGGAAACAAATCCAAGAGTGGAAACAAGCATAACATGAACCCTTGGACATGGCCTTAGAGAGATATTATGCACTGTTAAACAATTGTCCAGGCCATGAGTTCTCTGAAAGGTTAATGTACCATATCATTGATGGGCTTTGTGATGCAACAAGAGAAACCCTAGGGATGTATGCCCAAGGTGAACTATACAAACTATGAACCCATCAAGTCCAAGAGCTTATTAAGAGGGTAGCAAAAGAAGAAGGAGAAATAGCTAGATGGGAGAGTGTTGAAAAATATCAACAGGACAAAAATCTCAACTTAACAAAAGTCGATAATCACAAAAAGGAGAAATCAACCTATCTCAAGGAGGAAGAACCATATTTTCTAGTACAACAATCATTAGAGGAAATCAAGGAAAATATTAATAAGATGTTGGTATGGATGCATAAAAAGTATAGAGAATATATCAATATTATTGGAGATAGAGTTTTGACAACCCGAGAAACAAGACAAAGTATCATTAGACAATTGGAAAGAAGGGATGAGGAAGATAAGGGCTCAACTTCCAATCATATGTATGAATGCAACATTTTCCTGTATGATCACCCTAAGGGCCAATGCCCAATCTTATTACACTCATATGAGAATTGGGGAAATACGTTACACCTAGAGTTCATACAGAGATGCTATGTTTGATCATAGTGGCAATAGTCCCAGTTATGGGGGAAGTCATCCCTAAATTGAAGACACCCTTCATATCATCCAAATCTAAATGCTTATCTAGTCCAACACCCTATTTCCCCAATTGTGAAAACATAATCTATCTCACTACATTATCATTCTCCTCAATACTATCAGCCCATGTCCTCAACACAACCATCACCCTATCAACCTTACACTTCTCCTAAATTTCAACATTCTCATACTTTCCCTCCTTCTACATCGGCAACAACTATTCCTGAAGTGTCTGCACCATAGCAAAAACCCACTAATGTTACTTGTGCTACTATTGCCAATGGCAGTGAGAAACCTTCTCAACATCAAAGGCGTCCCTTCTTTAGACATGACCATAGGAAGTGACAACAGAATTCCAAGGCCACTGCATTCTCCAACTTAGCACAAGTCCAACATTGTGGTGCATCCTTCTCTTCGAACACAACCCAATGCCTCATGTTACTTCATTAGGGCCACCAATTAACACTACAAAAACCATATGGCCTAATGAATACATCCATGGAGAGTGACATCCTGATCCTTGCATACCATCTTATGGTCCCAAGTATCATAGTGGGTCAACTCTTTATCTAGGAACCATATCTCATAAATTGCCCAACTATGCTTACTATAATCAAGTGTGTGAACCCCAATGGGATAAGTATGACCAAGTTTCAATGTTTCCAACATGAAATAATCCTCATCTTTCATTTGTTAATCCTCTCCATGTTCAACCATTTAGTTATGGGGGATATTCCCCATTTTAATAACAAGCAGGATAAATAAATACTGTTCATTTTCTTTAATTTTACAATTTTTGTTTTCTAGTTTTTTCATCTTTTAACTTCTTATTTTATCTTTTTATCTTTTTGATATTTTTATGTTTTTATAAGTAATCTCATCTATGAATAAGACACTCATGTGTCTCATTGGTTGAGGTGTGTTCTATGTTATCGAGTCTCGAGTGATCAATTATTTGGATAGTGAGTCCATTACACCCACTCATCCATTCTACAAATCAGAGGTATTGTTTGAGGATACAATGATATTCTTTACATTCTTAAAACTTAAAATTAATTTTTTTTTCATTGTACCCGAAATGAAGAAGGATGGACCAAGAGGGAACGATTAGGGTGTGACATCAAGGGGGCTTGCGGATTCTTTTTGGTGACGTATGTGAGAGTTATCATGCAATATGGTTGCACTAAGATCCTTATAGATCTAACAAAAAATGGGAGTAAGAGTAATCAAAAGGCACTAAGAAATCCAATGTTGTTCTAGGGGGTTCCATTGGAAAGACATGCATCCATGCCCGAAGGTTGGTAGCTTCTCTGCATTCATTCATTCAGAAAAAAAAAAGAAGAGAAAGAAAACAAAGGAAGTGCCATAAAAAAAAATCACTTCCCTTAAATAAAATGCCAAGTGATCGCACACCTTGTTGTTCTGGTACTCTCATAGTCGTTCATCATCGGATGAAACAATGCAGTGTCACTAATCAGTAGAATGGACTTGGTCCTAATCTTGGAATGAGGGGTTAATGACACATTAATCATGCTTTACACGCAGGATTCACTATACCCTAGGTCAGTTACCTCATGTCCCAATCTCTCCAATTCCTTCTGTAGTATATCTCACCTCGTTGTCCATGCAATTGTAGCTTGTATCTCATATAGCATAGAATTCTTACCTCATCCTAGTGATAATTACATGTGTGTGTTTTGTGGAACCACTATGAATTACATTTAACGCTTCTAATGCCCATGGACACTTTTAAGTATGGTTATGGAAGGGCATTATAGGTTGGAACCTGCTTTGGGGAGGACCCACTTGCATAATTATTTTGTAATTTTCACTCATAACACAGCCCACACATACCATTTATTACCCTCAGTGTATTTTTCATGTTATTCTTTCCCTTAATACTATCCCTCCAAATTTCAATGTTCCTATGAAACATCATGTAGCCTTTTTCTCACTTACCACCCAAAGCCTTTGTTGATCAATTCCACCCACATATAATTATTCATGCCTTTACAACTATCTAAATTACCCTAAACCCTTTAACACATGCCCACATGCCGTTAATTTCCATCTTTAATTCTACAAAAACTTTCAAAATTCGGTATTTTTCCCTCGGCCTAAACATCGATAGGTTGCGATATCGCGTACATGATATCACGACCAACGCAATATTGCGTCACATGTACCTATATATATGTTGCCCCCTGTAACACTTAGCATCATTTTCAACCATTCATATGGGGGATTTTTTCAAATTTCTCTCTACGACTTGCAATTGCACAACCCTTGCTTTCATACCTATATCTCACTCACTAGTACTCTGATTTTCCTTTCGTCTGAACCTACTTGAACCCGGAGTGTTTAGCTTAGTCTTGGGGAAGAGACACATGCCGAATAGCACATAAATTTTTTGAAATTTTTCATCACCCGAAGGACATTATCAAGGGTAATTAGTTATAATATTAAGGATAATTCTGCCGAAAATAATTTCATCCCTTTAGGTACATCGGGAAACTAAAATTGGAAACCACCTAAGTAAAAAGGACTCACTATTATAATTTTTCGGGAAATGTCACACAAAGATAAAATAAATTAATTAAGGTAAGTAGTAAGGTATAACTGAACTTCGAAAACAACCTTATTAACGCTTGGCCCCATGTGATTGCAAATGACCTCGAAACGTGGACAACAAGAAGGTCCTGCTCAAGGTGGAAGCAAACGACCTAGGAGAGGTGAAGAACAAGTTCCTACTGGACAACATGTAGAGTAGGAGGAATAATAATTTAGCTTTCATTAAGAAGACCCTAATGGTCTTCCCTATGATCTATCCTTTCTACAAGCAGTGCTTGGTACCTAGGAGAAACATACCAATTTTTCCATAATAGAGAACAAGGCACCACCGTTAACATTTGAGGTGTGATAGTTGATTTCCCTATGTAGGCCATTTCAAAAGTATTAACCTTTTGAATACGGGGCCAAAGGTTGCTTAGTTATGGCATGATGAGTTTCATTGGAGAGGGCATATGGCAAGGATAAGTCATTTGGAGAGTTAATGATGGAAGAAAGGATCTATTTCAAAATTGGAACATATCAGCTCTTTCCCACAAAGGGCCTAAAAAGGATCTCAACATATGTGGCAAGGGGGTGTGCAGTGTTGATGGGAAAGGTTAATGCTAACCTACCTCATCTATACTTCATGGAGATCCTAAGACGTTTTGAAGAATGGAAGACGAGGAAGCTTACATTACACTTCCCTTGTCTTATCAGAAAACTATGTCGACGTGTTGGTATCAAAGGGTACACTAATGATGTCCTTTAAAAAGTCAAAAATGCTTCATATGTTGAATTGTTAAAGCCACCAACCGCAAGGAAAATCACTGGTGGGACGCTGGGACCAGAACAAGAAAAAGAATAGATGGTAGGGCCAACTACAACTCAACTTGCAAGACCTAGTAAACTTCCAAGTACATGTCCTAGCCAACAATAAGAAGTAGGGCCCAACATAGGCCAAGATCAACCACTGCCATGGCAAGATTATAGACCATCAATGAGTCATCTCAAGGCAACCATTGAGATGGTCATTTGGGGAAGTCATGATGATGCAAATCTCTTCTACGTCATCGAAGATTCCATACAGCCCATAGTTTCTTTGGATCATGCAAGGGGTGAAGTGTCCATCCATATAGGAGGAGGGGAAAGCACTTGGTCACAACAGATCTCAGGGAACGCTGCATCATTCCAAGTACAATTAGAAACTAGTGAAGGGGCCACAATGGTGGTCATGCAACACCAGGATGTAGTAGGAGCCATATAAGTGATCGCAAGACACATTAAAGAATCATTCAATGTACTTGTTGTGCCACCAGTAGATCTCATAGGAGCACAGGATGCTCAAACTTTGGTCAGAACCTTAATGACTCCTACAGAACATGAGGATGTACTTGATCGATTGATACAAATAGGATAAGTAATGACATCCTTGTTTGACATCCCTCAGGATGTCATGCCAATTCAATCAGACCTCATTTCCACCAAGCAAAAGTTGGTCTTGATAGAGATGAGGGCTGAGCATGCTGAAGAAAAAGTGCAGAAATTGCAAGAAAGGCTTGTGACCTTGTAGGCAGCACAATGGGATCCCTCACAATTCATTCTAGTAGACCAATTGAACACTTTTTGAATTGAGAAACTCACCAAGCTATTAATAGAGAATAAGAAGATGGCAAAAGAAAAAGAGAAGGCTTTTTGGGATGCCTCTATAGCACAAGTGCAAACTCATGCACATACTAAGGCACTCAAAGACTTACAAGAGAAAAACAAGTAGCTTGTTGTCGAAAACCTTCGAAGAACATTTTCATCAGTTATGAGAATAATTCATTTGGGTCAACCAAGACATGAGTCGTTTAGCCAGGGAGAATCGAACCCTCTCGATGGAGGAGGTATGTGCCATTCACCAGAAAACGGCTATTGAAATAAGCACATGGAGAAATGAGGCTAAATGGCATGAAATGCTCAAGGAGAACTTTCGAGATTAGGTTGGAATGTATCAGCAGATTATTGAGAAGGATATTCATATGGCCAAGGCCCACATCAATGTTGTCAGTGCTCAACACACTGACTGGCAGGCCATATTGGATACCTATGCATTTTCCCACCAAGCGGAAGTTAAGAACCGGGACCTGCAGATCTAGGATCTTATAGAATACATGGAGTTGTCAAACATGTGGTATTCCAACCTTGCCATGTTAATAGTAGGACACCTGAGAATAGAGCTCGAGAAACAAGTAACTACCACCTACAATAAATATGAAATAGACTTTGTAAAGCGCAAGAAGATATTGCAACAACTAGAGATTGCAAATTTTGAACTTGATATGGTTAAAGCAAGCTACTAGGGACAAAAATGTGCTGCAATAGACTTGGCTCGATGGCTTGAAAATTTTCTAGAATACAGAGACAAAGCCAGAGCCTATGAGGAGGAACGATGGGTATTTGTAGCTTGGTACACCAAGGCAAATCAAATGTTTCCGCAACTACCCTGCCCATGGGAGGTGCTGACTCAATCAAGCATCAGAACATTAGCATGGATGACACATGATCCCCAAACCAAAGAGGAGAAACTCCAGGACATACTTCAATGCCATCAAGCCCTAAGACTTGGAGCACAATACAAGGGAAAAGCACCCATGGAGGAGCCACCGCCACTAGGAACTACATGAGTTCCACCAATTTTTTAGCAATAGAATTTTCTTTTGCATTCTCTATGTTGTGTCTCAATTTTTTTTTAATTCCACTCTATGGCATGATGCCATTCTCACTAGTCAATAATCCCATACCTATCCACTGTGTAATCTATAGAGCTTGTTCTCACTATAACTCAAGGATGAGTTTTTATTTAGTCGTGGGGGTATGATGAGTTATCATTTTGTTGGCCATGATATCACATATGCGATATCACAGCCTGCCTTCTCATCCATAAATAAGAGGTAGGAAAACTTAGAAGGTAATTTTTAGAGTTAAGTTTTGATTTTAGTTTTTGTTTTTCCTCTCAACCCTTTTTTCCCAGTGCATGCCCACAGTGTGATGATTGTAATTGTATGACATCCTTATTCAAGTGTGACATACTTGGACATGCACATGACTGGAAATAAAGATCAAGATTACTTCATCATTGCAGCATTCACTTAGTTTAATTAATTCATTGTTATTATTATTTATTGCTTTTGTAGTTAATCTCTCTTCACCCTAAACTCCTATTAAGCACAAAATGAGTATGACTTAATCACGAGCATTTAAGTGTGATTACTTGCTAACCCAGTAGCGTACCTAGGATCTGCGCTTGATAATCTTAGTGGTAGTCATGCACGAGGTCCAAGATGTATACGAATGATTGAGGAACGAATGCTCATCGCACTTAGGCTAACTTAGATTCTCTCTCACCCTCTCTCCTAGCTTAGTAATATTATTTTCCAGCATACCCAGGAGTAGCATTACTGTAGAAACACATCATACACCTCACTCTAGACTAAACCATACATGACAAATCTAATACTAGTCCAGGTGGGAAGACAACAAACTACGGCCTAAGAATAACTATCTAGATACCACAACTAGTCCATCTGCTGAGTTTGATTGGATTGTGCTTGAAATGCCTGTATTTGTATGGCTGAGTGTAGGGGTACCTCGCCACTCATCACTGGTTGTTTGGATGGATAGTGGATGGATTGCTCTCCACCACTATCTACTCCTTATTAATGAGAGCTTGGATGTCAACCTTCAGATTCCTATAATTATCTATATTATGTCTAGCTATCTCATGATAGTAGTAGTATTTTCGATAGTCATATCCTTAGGCACCTTAGGGTCTTCTTCTTATCTATTTGAAGTATCCATAACTATCAGCTAAATATGATGGTAGCATGCTCTTGCTTGAGTGGAGAATTTCTTCTTCCTAAGGTGTCCATTCTTAAGAGGATTTTTCAAAAGTAGAGAGTACCTCATAGGTATCTTTATGTACTAGTCTCTACTTCTTTAAGGCCTATGTTGTTGAGGGGAAGATGAAGTAGTTAAGGGAGTGTTATTCTATCATAGAAAACACTTCTAGAAATTAGTGTTGTTTTCTCTTATTTTGTAGTATTGTTAGTGTTGTTATGAACTAACATAAATTCCATGTCATTGCATTGAATGATTGCTTCTTCAATGTGTTTGGTGGCCAAGAAAGCATCATTCAAAGACTAAGGCTTAGGATAAATTATTCTATTTTGAATGTAGTCATGACTGCATCTTCAAAGATGACATTTCTTCAAATGATAAAATAATTTCATAGATGCTACTATTCACCTAGAGATGAACTTATTGATGGGCTTATTTGGAGCTTGTTTGATGCCAATGAAAGACATCAAGATTGTTATTTTAGACACATTGAACTTAAAGCATTCAATGAAGGTTGCTAGGAGTTAGTCTAGAAAGGTAATAGATCCATGTGCTAGGGACCTATACCATTGCAAAGATCTCCTAGAAAGTGAGTTCAAAAAACACCTTAATACAATGTATGGGTAAGGAGCCAGAAGCATGCATTCATGTTGGAATGTGATCACATGATTCATGGGGTTTCCCATCTTATGATTGTACTTGGTAACTCAAGACGTTGTCTAAGGAAATTAAAGAATTTCCTTACATGCTAAGTGACTTTGCCATTTTTTCTTCATTGTTTTGAAGATGGACTAGCATGTCATTAAGTAAAGCAAGCAACAATGGATCTATTATAGAGGAGTTGATGATAAATGGAAGTGTAGAAATTGGTGAAGATGTTAAGGAAGTATGCATGTAAGGAACGAGTCCAAATGATGTAAGTGTAGGTATACCAAAGAGATTAGGTTAGATGGGTATATGAGAAAGGATAATATGCTAGTAACTTGGGGAATGCTAAATGACTATGGAATAGGAGTAAAAGGTGAAAAATGCTAGAATGGAGGTATGGTAGGCTATGGTTGAGGAATAGAGTGGGTAGTTCCAAATGATGGAATAGAGGATTCAAAAATGAAATGTGGATTACTATCATTGTTAGATGGGAAAAATTGATAATTTGAGACAATGGTAATAAGAAGGCTAAATAGTTTAGTTGTATGTGAAAAAGATCTTCGTATAGTACTTTGAGCAACTAAGATGTTGATTTGTGATGCGATGAGATTGAATGTTGCTTCTTCCAAGCTATCATGCTAATTTCTCTTTGTCTTCATTTGTCAAATGGATATCTAATTCAAAGGTAACACTTGCTCTCCTTACTCTAAGATTGATCCAAGATGTTCTTCATCCTAGCTTCTTTGATCTATAGATGGACATGTTCTTGCATCTTCAACCTACAAGGACTTCATCATGCCTAATATTAATGTATTAGTTGCTCAAGTCAGAACTCTACAAATTATAAAGAATAATGAAAAATCTAGTAAAGATGAACAAGCCTACATAACTAACCAAAGAGAAAAATATAGGTGAGGAAGATTCAAAGGGAGATGAAAATTCAATTATCAAAATAGAGATTAAGAAATAAGCTCAAAATAAAATGGTGGTCAAAATGCAAGAGGAAGAGAAAGAGATTTAGTTAGAGGAAGTGAAAATGGATTCAATATGGAAGAAAAAGATAGGGTCAAGACTCAATATCATATTACAACTTCTATAAAAGAAAAGACCATACCATTGATAAATGTTGGACTAGAATTGATTTTGAAATAATACATAGACAAACTTCATAAATAGAACAAGATACTCCCTCCTCATATCAGATGGATACTCAAGAAGAAGAGCTAGGAAATTATGCAACGGTCAATTCAATTAAACAAATAAAATAATATTTTAAATCTTATCCATAGACTGGAAACACATTGACTATGAAGAAATATTTGCACCAGTTGCTAGATTTGAAACCATGAAGCTCATTCTCTACATAGTAGCACATAAAGATCTAAAGGTTCAACAAATGGATATTAGCTCAACATTTCTAAATAGATACATTAAAGAAGAAGTATACATATACTAGCCAAAAGGTTATGTTATCAAATGAAAAGGGAACAAAGTGTGCAAACTTAACAAAGGTCTATATGAACTAAAACAAGGACCCATGGTTGCGTTCTAGAGAATTAATGACTATCTTACTAGAAATAATTATCAAAATTGCATATTTGAAACAACAATATATTTCAAGAAGGAAGGAGTTAATTTTATCATCATATCACTATATGTAGATGACATTATATTTATTGTCATTAATAAAAGGCTAGAAGAAGATCTCATGAACGACATGGAAACTAAATTTGAAATGAAGAACCTTGGAGAACTTAAATACTTCATAGGAATTAAAGTGAAGTATGATATAGAGGGAATGAAGATTCATAAAACCAAATAATAAAATTTCATCATTGAAAATTCAATCTAAGGAATGAGAATCCATTTAGTAGTCTTTGCCATACAGTTTAAAGTTAATCAACAAAGTTAATACTCTCGTAGATACAACCATGTATAAAACCATGATTGGATTGCTTCAATTTCTCTGCCATACTAGAATAGATTTAAAATATACATCATACTTATCCAGATTCATGCAACAACTAAGACAATCTCACATGCAAGCACATGTGCATCTCCTCAAGTATGTAAAAGGAAGTTGCAACTTTGGGATTGAATTCACTAAAGTAGAAAATAGGCTTCATACATATTTAGATGCTAATTGGGAAACAAATAATGATGGTAGAGAATCCACATCATGAGCTCTCATTATGCATAGAAAAAATCCAATATATTAGAAATCAAAGAGACAATCATCCATTAGCTTATCCACTTGTGAACTAGAATTTATTGCCATGGCCAAATGCCTCTAACACATAGTCTAGTTAAATAAGATTCTTTCACACTTAGGATTCAAAGTTGATCTTCCAAAAAAATTTTATTATAATAATACAATAGTAATTAAACTATCCTAATACTATGTTCATCATAAAAAATCCAAACATATTAACATCAAGTACTATTTCATCAAGAAAGAAGTAAAGAAAGGAACCATCAAATCCATTCACATTAGTTCAAAAGAGAAACTTCTTAACTTACTAATAAAAAATATTTTGTCTCACAGGATCAAGTACCTTAATGAATGTATAGGAATTTAGAGCATGACAAAGAAAGGAGGAAGTAAAGATGAAGAATGAAGATTACCTCCCACTCTAAGGGATTGTTGACTTTTTAGGGTAGAAGACAATAATTTTTTATTTTTATTATACAATAGGATTTTATTTTAATAAAATATAAAAAATTTCTAGATTGAAGGGTAAATGTAATGTTATTTTGGCCTCAATCATATATATATAATTTTAAGGTTTCCTTTGTCAGTTGAACTATATTGTATTTTTTTTAGTATACTTTGCCCCACTTCACACACACACATTCAAAGCATCTCTTGGAAATTTTTGTTAAGGAATGATCATCATAATTTCAATAAGAATTTCTCTATTTCAACATTAATTCATTTGTTTGTTAACATTCATCAAGATCATTTATCATTATTTACTTAATCTTGGAAGTTGAATAGTCATAATTGGAGGCATTCACTATTTCAATTATATCTTAGTAATTTCATAATAATTCTCAGAAATTCTAAATTTATTTGAAAGCTAAAATAGGTGGATATTTTTAGCTAAAATTTTATCTCAATATCTATTTTGATTTGAAAGAAATACAGTTTACAATTTAGTAGATTTTTTGAGTCTTTAAATTTTACTAGAATGAATGATGGTCAATTATTAGATCATAACAATATAATGTGATTTATACTTATTTGAAAGCTAATATTTATGTAAATTTTTAGTTAAAATTTTAACTTTAGAAACTTAATAACTTTTTAGTTATCATCTTTCCAAGTTACACTACCAAAATTATTGTGATTTTTAATAGATTGAAAAGAACATAATATAACCTCAACTTGGGGATATCTTTTGTAGTACTTAATTTTTCAAATTATAGAGAAATTTCTAAGATTTTAAGATTTTATTAGCTGATTCTTTGTAAAGTCAATATAATTGACTAATATTTTCATGCTTGAAATTCCTTCATCTCATATTTTCTAATTTTGTAAACAACCATGTCATAATTTTGCTGACTCAAGGATGAGTTCTTAACCAATCATGGGGATATGATAAATACTAAATTTTTTAGTCATGTTAATACAACCTTATTAACACATATGCATCAATGTGGCCTAAGATGCATCAATGCATCAACATTGACACAGTCTCTATATTTACCTAAATAAATGTGCACCCACCACATTTATGATACTATTTAGCCATTCCAGTAGCTAGAATCTTGTAGTGTGATTCTACAAAAGTTAAAATTTTCCCTCTAAGTGCCTACAAGATGGATTAAACGAATTGTAAGAAATTTTATTTGAGGACATGATGTACCTTGACACATTTACATGGTGAAGATAAAATCAAGATTTGTTCCATCTATTGTAGCACTTGGATTAGCATGTTATTTTACTTTAATTTATTTTTATTTCTCTTAAATGTTCCTTTACTTTTCATGCACTTCATCAAATATTTTATTCTATCGTACTTAGTCAATTCACATGAGTACGACTAATTTTAAGCATAAACGTATTAACATTTAGTAATCCCAATAGTAAATTAGTAGGTATACCTAGCAAGGAAATTAATATGGTAAAATCGAAATGAATACTCCTTGCTAGGCTAGATTAGATTCACTTTCTATATTTGGATTAGTTAAGTCACACTTAACCATATAACTTAAACCCATACAAGTATGACTGGGAATGTAATGATCAAGATCTTACTACTTGGTTATCTAAGACATTCAAATAGTTCTAAGTTCATAGAATTTGATTAGATCATGCATGAACACTTGTGATTTGTACAGTTGGATGTAGAATTACCTTACTAGTCATTAATATCCAAAGTAGATATGTAGGAAATGTTTTGTAATTCTTCTATTCTCAATGAAAATAAAACTTGAATAGATATTATGCATCTAAATTACCCCTATAGATCTATGGTAATAATCTTTAAAATTATATTTTTTGTGAAGATAGATGATGAATCATAGATTGGTTGTGTCGACTAGGTCCCATCAATGCATGATTTGATGTGTTGATGTGATCCTATCAATGTAGTATCTATTTTTGCCTATAAATATGCACTCACTCATCATGTTTATGGTATGTCTTGTCATAGTTGTAGTAGAGCTCTTGCAGTTTTGTCATTTCGAAGTTAGAATATTTTTCTAACTACCCACAGTAGGAGTCAAGAGTGTATGAATCTTTATTTGAGCATTGTTGTACCTAAACATAGTAATGTATGTAACAATAAATATGAGCTTTTTGATAAACCTTGTAGCACTTGGAAATAGATTAATTATTTACTAATGCATTTAATGTTTCATGAAATTTCTTTTAATGCTTTAAGGAAT
>MNCI01031498.1:1364341-1387876 GCA_015680685.1 Gnetum montanum
CTAAGGTTAAAATCATTCTCAAAATAAATATAATAATTTAAGAACACTAATATTTTATTGTAATTGCAAAATGTCTTCTTCTCACAACCATGATGATACTAAACTGCCAATACCTCAAGAATGCAAGGTGGCATATACTCATCCAGATGACTATGTGCCTAATTTTACCTTTACCTTGCATTAGGATGAACAACTGTGATGGCAAGGTATGGAGGAAAACATTATAATGCCTCTCGATTGATTTGTGCCTAGGATGCTACTCCAAAATCTTATGAGGTTGGAAATCTAAGATCTTCAAGAAGAGTATGTTGTGCATGATTATGACTACTAGGACTACCATCCCATTGAAACACAATGCAAGAGAGATTGACAACAGGAAACTATTTTTTTTGGATTATTATTATTATTATTATTATCACATAGCCCTTTCCAATTGAGACTATTCTCGAGTTTTCGTACCCATATGGGAAGCGCCCTGGGCGATAGTCTCCTAAAATGAGTTTTCACAGATGTTGGTGTATCCAAAATTTACGCATTAGCACCTTTTTGGCACTAGAAGGAGGGCCATTTTTTAGCCTTTGTTTTCTATTTTCTGAAATATCAATTTTTCTTAATTTTTTCAATTTCTAATCCTGTTTTCTTCCCATTGCAAAGCTGTTGTTTTCTTGAATTTTATTTTCCTTTTCTTGTGCTACTTATTGAAAACCCACATCTCTGAACCCTTTATTTTCTATTTTTGCTGAGAAATTGATGTTTCCTATTTCCTAAAATCTATCATTTTCATTATTGGAATCCTAAACCTTCTTTCCCCAATTCTGATTTTGGCAATCCTTAACTTAGTTCTAACTTTGGTAAGGTGGTTCTCACTAATTATTTAGTTTTAAATTTTCTTCTCTAAAATTTTGCATTTCACTTTTATTTCCTTTTAAATTTTATAATTTTCTACATTTAATTTTTAAAAAAATTATATATAGTAGATTTTAGTTCTTTGTCAAAAAAACTATTTTAGTATTTTTTTCTTTTTACTTAATTTTATAGTTATATTTTAGCATTTATATTCTATAATTTTTGTTTTATGAATACACCTCCACAACAACAATCACTCATCCCTAAACTAAACTATCCAATCACCCGTCACTTTGCATTGAAAAGGCAACGAGCTTCACTTTTTCCAAGTTCAATTCGTAAGAAATCTCAGACTAGGATGGCAGCCTATCAACCCCTAACTCCCTTGATAAGAAATCCTTTTAAATTTAATAACTACCATGACATACCAAAATCCCTTTAGAACATAAATCTGTTCTTCTATCCTACAACCCCTATGAGTGATACCCACAAACACATATAATGTTTGAAACCTTACTAGGGATCCACAACATTGTACATGACGATCTGGCATGCAGGGTGTTCATAGAAACATTTAGGAGCAAAGCAACTCAATGGTTCTTAATGCTTCTTGACACCTCTATTAACACATGGCAAGAATTCAAAAACAAGTTATTGAATTAGTTTGACAAATTCACAAGCACTGCAATTGCATCAAGTAACTTCACTAGCTTAAAAAAGTTGTCTGGGAAAAATGTTAGGAATTATAACCTTAGATTCCTTCATCAACTTGCCTATGTACCAAATGAGATGCGACCACAACATGATGGTATACTCAACTTCTATCTCTCTACCATCAATACATTCTTCACTTATGCCATCAAATCTAATTCCAACATAACAAAAATATAAGGTGCAATGTCTAAAGCTATGGAATTAGAGAAAATAACCCTTATGAATAGCATCCAAACCCAATTTGGGATGATGAGTGTTAGTAACCCTATGTAATCAAACCCTCTACTCTTACTAACTTTTCAAACATCTAATGTTATGCCTCAAATTGTTTCTCCCTTTCAACCAACTCAACCTTTAAGTAATTACTCTCAATGTCTCATATCCTCTTCATTCTTACCATCCAACACTAGTTTGAATGATGACCAATCAAAAGTCTTGATCCAATCCATTATAAACCCAAATGGGACATCGAATTTTGTTAAACCACCAAACCAAACTCAGGATCAGTGACCCAGATACTCCACTATAAAAACTATCCAATAAAGTGGTTGAGTTAAACAGAAATAATAACAAAGGCCCTATATAACTAGAAAAACGAAGTACATTAATCAACAATGATTATTTTTGTCTTCATAATAAGAGGCACCATTCCGAAAAGACTTGTCCTCAATTCTTGGCATTGTATGGTGACAATACCCAAGGGCAAAAAAATGGAAAAGCCCCTTTCATGGTCCTTAATGTACCTCATGATATAGTAAATGAAGAGGTTTACTTATTAGAACAAGTTATGGTAGGCGACCCTAATCAACATAATGCTTGCTACCATGAACTTAGTGACAATGTAAACACCACACAATAACAAACTAGGAATAATTCCTATACACCTCCAAATGGAAGAGTTCCTAGTCAAAATAATGCAAAAAATCAATTCGGGTCATCCCAAGTAACTACCCCACAACGAATAAACCCCCTTTCTGTACTTAGAAGAGCCCCATCTCAACATGAAGCCCAGGATGAACGTAAGAATTATGATTTGTTTGAGGACCTAAAAAGAGTTAAAGCCAACATTTTGATGTATGACCTTCTACACTTCAACGAAATGAAAGAAGTGATTTGGGATATGGTTTATACACAAAAAGTCCCAAGGAAAAATCCAAAAGTTGTGACTAGCCACAATCTAATATGAGCTTGTCCTCATTAAGTTTAGTTTGGGTCTTGTGCTCAAAGTAGTCTACATACTTTTACTTTTACCTTGTGAGAATATTGAGAATGAGAGCTTAATTATATACATATATATATATATATATAATTACATATATATATCTATAGATTTGAGTAGTTAAAATTATAATAAATCATATATTTAGATTCAAACCAGACATTGCAAAGGTAGTAAAAATTCCAACAAGACATGTGAAAGATAGTCAAATTAAGTAACTTAACATAAACAATATCACCATATTTGAGGGAGGACATAAATATGATCCACAAACACATCTTCAAGCCTTTCACGATGCCTGTGCCTTACAAAATATTGAAAATGATTGGAAAAAATTAAATCTATTTCTTAGGACACTCATCAAGGAAGCAAACAACTAGTATTGGTCATTAGAGCTAGAATCTATCTGCAGATAGAGTATAATGCTAGAGCTATTCAATAATAAATATCATATGTACTCCTAAGTGTCTAATCTAAGAAGGTAGATCTATGAACGGAAGTAAGGAACACATGAACCCTTGGACACCATCATGAACATATACTCTTCTCTCATACATCAATGCCTTGGCCATGGTTATTCTTAGTGGAAACAACTTTTCCACATCATAAATGGACTTAGATAAGAAATGAGAAAAACACTTAGGGTTTGTGCCCAAGGCAAACTATTAAAACTTAGAGCCCATCAAATTCAAAGGCTAATAGAGTACGTAGCAAAAGAAGAATGAGATTTTAGGAAATGGGAAAATGCTAAGAAATATTAGAGGGATTCTTCCATCAAAGAAAGGAAGGTGGTGAACAGAAAGACCTTGCTAATCCAAAAATCTATGTTTAAAATTTTGGCTAAGGTAGATAAAATGTGGGATTAATTAGGTGAAAAATTCCAAACTACTCTAAAGATTGTAGAAGAATCAATAGAGAAAAGTAGTAATCATAACCATAGAAAGCAAAAGAAGTTGAACGTGTCTACCAAAGAGGTAAGGGAAAAGTTACTGTAGTAGAAGAAGTTTTGGAGATAGAATCAGAAGATGATGGTAGGTGTGATAGCTACCAATACGAACATCCTAAGGGATGTTTCCCTATCATGTCATACTTACAAAAGCCTAGGATGTACACATTGAATCCTAGACTAGCAAGAAGGTAAACACCCAAGAGATTGACTTATCCTCAAGGTAATCTAAGGCAATTTCACCAACAATAACAAGATTATTATCTAAGTGGAACTATAGCACACCTATATGAGTAGTACCAATAATGGAAACACCCACAGTCATGGGGGATGCCACCACCAAGGTAGTAATACCTTTACAGGTAGTTAGATCCATATGGGTATTATGTTTAGCAACCAATGTCTCCACATGACTCTTCTAGCCATGTTTCTTTTTAGCATCACTAGTACACTTTAGAGTATCATAGAACTCATTCTCCATCTACTAGAGGAAAATCCCCATATCCCTATCACCCTTCTTGTTATTTAGCACATGTTCCCCCACCCTTAACCCAATTACATCCTACTTCATCTATGTAGGGTGAAATTCCACTACAGCTGCAACGATGTAATGCTACTAAGGTTATCAACTTACAACCAGCTTTTCAATCGAGTGGTTTAAAACCTAGATCCAAAAAATGACCATTCTTCCAATGTAGTAGTCCTCGAAATTCCTCACATACTAATCTGGCTAGCTACCCTATCTCTCCATCATTCTCTGCATCAAATCCTTTTGAGAGCCTTTCAAAGAAAATGCCTCTTAAAATCGATAGTGTCATGTTAACCCATGTTACATCTGATTGAATCAAGGATGGAAACCTTCCCAAGAAAAGATCTAACTCTAGAAGTCCTCTCATCTACTTGCAATTCATTATACATCAGCCATGCAAGGCACTTCTTAATTCAAGTTATGAAGTTAATCTAATTTTCCATAACATGTACAAAGCATGAAACTTGTTACCTCTCAAGAAGAGCAATATCTGTCTAGAATTGGTAAACCATTCAATCATTATTTTTTTGGAACTTGTGGACGACATTGTGGCCACTATTTGTGAGTGGTCATATCTTATCAATTTTCCGGTGATCAAGGTTGAAAACTATAAAGGAGACTTCTCAATTATTATGGGCATGGTATGGTTGAGTACTGTTGATGCATGAATGGGCATCAAAGATCTCTCCTTTGAAATTTCCAAGAAGAATGAATTTGAAAAGATCGAGAAGAAGAGAGTTTCATGTATCACATACAACAATACCAAGTGCAACTATGTGCATAAAATCTAGTCTATCAAGAGCACAGCCATCAAAGCATGTAAACAATGTGTAGATGAATCTAAAGTTCAAAGGTGCCTATACATAGAAGCCATGAAATAGGAGGGCACATAATGGCTAACAATTAATCTTGGAAGCAGAACACTTTGCATGGAACTTGCTGAGAGTTTGACATGTGCCTATATTGAAAGTAAGGATAAACTAAAGCAAGTTCATTACCAACTGTTTGATAATGTAAATGATGATATCTATTGGGGAGAGTTGGAAATCCCTAAAAATTTTTAAAAAGAGTCCTTAGAGTTGAAAAATCTACCTACCAACATGGAGTATGCATTTTTGACAAATGGTAAGCTAGTAATAATCAATGTCAATCTTGCTCATGAACAGAAACAAATGTTGTTGAAGGTGGTTAACAAATGGCCAACAACATTACTTGGTTATATCATAAACTCATAGGAATTGATATTAGGATATTCTAGCATCATATCTACATTAATTTAGCCATGAGGCTAAAGAGGTAGGTGCACTAGCAGTTGAACCCCAAATTGAAGTAGATTGTCAAAGAGGAAATCAAACAACTCCTTAAGGCAGGGTTTATCTATTCCATTGTGAATAGTGAGTGGGTTAGTCCACTCATGATTATGCCAAAGAAAGGTGGCAAGTGGTGAGTCTACATCAAATTTTGGCTATTGAATATGGCAACATTCAAAGATCACTTTCCATTACCATTTGTGAATCAAGCGTTAGACACTATATCTAGCCATTGCTATTACAGTTTTCTAGATGGTTATAGTGGCTATAACCAAATCCAGATCATGATAGACGATCAAGACAAAATAACATTTACAAGTCCTTGGGGGGATTTTGCATATTAAAATATGCCTTTTGGTCTATGAAATGCTCCTATAACATTCTAATGATTGAAGCTAAGCACTTTTTTAGGAATAAATTGCTTGTGGGATGGAAGTCTTCATGGATGACTTCTTCACCTATGGCTCTAGATTTGAGCAAGCCTTGGACTACCTTGAGTAAGTGCTTAAAAGGTATGTGGAGAAAAATATTTAGCTCAATTGGAAGAAGAGCCACCTAATGGTCTATGAGGGCATTATTCTAGGGAATAGAATTTCTTAAGCAAGGATTGAGGTAGACATTAAAAAAATAAGTGTCATCCAAGGAATAACTCACCAACCAAAAACTGTTAAAAATGTTTGGTCATTCCTTGAACACACTAGCTACTACCACTAATTTATAGAAAATTTCTCTAAAATTGAAAAATCATTGGTCGAGCTAACAAGGAAATATGATTAATTCATCTATACCAAGGAGTGCAAAAAAGCATTCTAGAGCCTCAAGAAAAATCTCATAAAGACTCCAATTCTACAAGCACCCGACTGGTCTAGACCATTTCATATCATGATAGATGCATCAAATTATGTCTTGTGATCCATGCTTATGTAGTTGGATGACAAGAAACATCCATATTACATCCACTACACAAGTTGAAGCATTGTGGGTGCATAGTTGAATTACACCACAACAGAGAAAGAATTAATGGTGATGGTGTATGTTCTAAAACATTTCAGGAACTATGTGCTTGGATATAAAGTGTTTTATGCATACTAACCACAGTGTCATTCACTTCCTCATGAACAAGCCAATGATGAGTCCCCATATTATATAGTGGTTGGTGATCTTGTAGGAATTTGATCTTACAATGCTAAATTGAAAGAGAATTGAGAATGTGATCATTGATCACTCGTCTTGATTACAACGGGATAACAAAGAGGAGGAGAGTTTTGCTCTTTGATTAATTTCCTAATGAACTAATCTTTACGAGTGTAGTAAATGAACAAGTGCTCATAGAACCAAAATGGTATGATGGCATCCTCACTTATCTTCTCACTGAGAAGATGCCACAAGATCCAGACCACAGGAAGAGACAATAGTTTCTTTATCAAGCCAAACACTTCATGGAAATCAACAGAAACCTTTATAAGGTGTGTGTCAATGGCCTAGTTCATTGCTGTGTACTTGATGCTGATCAACTACATGTTCTCAAGGATGCTCATGAGGGTCCTTGTAAGGGACACTATGCTAGGAGATGCATGGCCATTAAGATCTTGATGACAGGGCATTTTTGGCCAACCATCTTTAAGGACACCCACCAATTTGTCTACTCTTGTGAACATTGTCAATGAGATGGTGGGATGACCACTCAAATGGAAGGACCTAAATAGTGGATCCAACCCTTTGACATTTAGGGCATCAACTTCATGGTTCTCATCACACCCATGTCAAATGGAAAGGCATATATAATCATCATCATTAATTACTGCACAAAATGGGCAAAAGCAACAACTTTCATTGACTGTACACCATCCATTACTATATGGTTTGTACATTAAAATGTTGTGAATAGGTTTGGGGTGCCACATGCATTGATTTATAACAACGAAACCCATTTTACAAGTGCTAGTTTTTGCAAGCTTATGTAACGCTTGAGGTTGAACATAAATTAACAACACCCTACCACCCCCAAGCCAATGATCAAGTAGAAGTTAACAATAGGGAGATAATGAAGATCCTAACAAAAACTATTAGCAAATATAATAGATATTGAAGCACAAAACTCAATAATTCCCTCTTGGCCTACTAATCAACATGGAGACTCCCTATAGGCTACTCTCCCTCTAAGCTAGTGTACGAGAAACTACCAATACTTTCTATTCAATCTAAGCTCTGTACATTTTCAACAACATGTGATCTAGATCTTGACCCCAGTCTAGCACAAAGAGAACAATTGATCAACCATAATGTGCTAGATGAAAATAAATTAGTGGCCTTATCTTGGAATGAAGTACATAAGGCATTCAACAAAAAGCATTATGAACTTAGAATATGGAAGGTGAGATTTCAACTAGGAGATAAGGTTCTCTACTATAACCCCACACACATACCTCAACAAACTAAGTTCTAGATGTTGGCATTACATCATTTACAAAACCTTTCCTTCTGGGCCCATGTTGATCTACAAACCTAAGAGCTTGAACAAAAAGCAGTTGGTCAACATGCAACAAGTCAAACCTTTCCATGAACCCATGTAAGCTAGTGGAAGCAATGCCTCAATGAATGAACAACCATGCTCAATTTGTGAAATCTCCTCCTTATAACTTAGTCATGGGGTAGATGGCCATCTATGCTAATCATTATAGTGGCTTCTTAGCTTTTTGTATTTTTGATTTTCACGTTTTTTATTTTATAATTTGTTATATTTCCAAATTTTTGTTTTACAACATCATTAGTATATTTTATCTTTATTGAATATTTTACAATTTATTTTATATTTGTCCTTATTTGGGTGTGAATTTTTTCTTGTCTTCTAATAAAAAGTGCTTTATTGCCAATAGGACATAGTGTTACTATTTCTATTTATTGATGGTGATTTGTACTTAACATTTTTGATTGCTAATGTCTAGTTTCTATTTTTGAATTTTGATGATTGATGACTAAGATGGGTTTCTATTTTCATGAAACAGTTAGTAAGTCCACGTCACCCACCCATCCACAAACTCCATGGTTTTCCTTGTTTTGGAAATATGAGGTTCTTTTTTCATTAATAAAACTTTAACGAACTTGTGACCTTGCTAGTTTTCAAACTTGAAAAAGATTCAAAGGTTTGAAACGGATGTGGCTTCAATGGGATTCAATACTCTTTGTGCCTCTCTACTTGCTTGAGTGCATGTGTGTTTTCATGGATTTCTTATCATTCTATGTTGACCAATAACAAGAAGTTGAATAAGCTTTGCATGGTGTGGTTTCCATCCAAAAAAAAAAAAAACTCTTTAAAAAATAAACAAAATTAAATTTAAAAAACAACTAAAAAAAAACATGATAGAAATTCAAAGCACATCCCTTAGACAAAATAAACAGGCTACAAGCACTAGTAATGAGACTAGAAAGACATGTTAACCATGCCTAAAGGTTTCCTCAAACTAAGGCCCTTTCTCATTTCCTGCTTCTCTTTTCTTCTCAAATAAGGAATAGTGGTTGTTCATGGGAACACTCTTGTGTCTCAAGGGGGTAGATAGATCCTAGAGTGACGATGCAAAGTCACTGAAAGTGATTAGTTTTGGTCTAGAATAAGGTTGGACTTTATTGAGTCACATAATCATGACTCTCATAAGGAACTTCATGTGACCATGATTGGGACATCCATTCCATCCTTTCTCTCATCCATTCGTGCTCTCCATAACTCACCTCACTACTAATTTTCATGTTTTTGTTTCATGTCTTAGTTTGATGTGTTGACATTCCTAAATAAATTCTTCAAGTTTCATCCTTAACTTTTCGTAAGCATTAGTCAACTATGGGGCCTATGGACTCTTTAGTTGAGATTATGCAAGGGTAAAAAGGGCATTTACCACTTTGAGGATGATCCACTTACATATCTCATGGTTTGGTTAGTTAAGTTCCTTACCCTTAGACATGGCCCCAATAAAAATCTTTCATGCTCCCCATTATGTATCGAACTATGTGCTCCTTAAAACATTCTTCTTCATCAAATATCATTCTCTACTCATTCCTTAATTTTCTGAATGTTAAAACCCTCTTCTAATATTTTCATCATGTTCTAGGCTTTTTGCACTTCCATTTGATCCAAATTTTGCTCAACAACTCCTTGTCTTTCATTACTTTTAACAAAGTCAACGATGGTCAACAACTATGTCAACTCAGCCTCATCGACTAGGCTCCATCAATGTAGCGTAAAAATTCTATAAATACCACCCAACACATTAAAATTTTTTTCATTTACTTCAAAACAAGAGGGGATTTTTGCAATTTTTTAGAGCCCATAACTTTCACACTGTTTGTCCAAATTACTCCATTCTTCAATCTTGTAGCTAGTAAAGGTAAGCTTCTAGTTGTGGGGGCCACAAACATTAAGGTTTTTGATGAAATTTTTTAAAAAAATTTCTAACTTCCCCAAAGGGTTAATGAATAAAATAATATTAAACCATCAACGTTTGAGAGTTTAGCCACTTCAACAAACTCTAATAAAGCTAAAATTATTTATTAATATTAAAATAATTAACTAGGCCATGATGACAACTTAGCCAAGTGTAACCACCCCAAGAGATAAGATATTCTAATGTTTCAAAGTTATACATTAAGCACTAATCCTTGGTCATGTTGTGAGTACAAATGGCACCTAGACCAAAATGCTTGTAAGAAGGAGGACCATTACAACCAAAGGACAAACAACCCAGAACTAGAAGGGGCTAGGAAGAACAAGCCCAAGAGTAGGTAGTAGAAACTCACATAACAAGACCTCTTTGAGAGGTGTCTTAAGTGGAATTTGTTTGATAGATTCCTAAAGAAGAGGTTGCGACTGAACAATCCCAAAGAGGGGAGGCATTAGAGCCCATACCAAAACTTGAGGTCACTTTGACCCAAGCCTACCTAAACATGATTAAGCCTCATGATGTCCAACACTTAGTTCTCCAAGAATTAAACTTTGGATCATTCTTGGAATATGCTCCACCAAAAGTCAAGACACAATTGCAATGCTCTCCCATGTGGTCAATTATCACTACCAATGGGGAGTGGTAAATGGGAGTGACATATCTCTTTTAGAATAGTAGATAGAGAAGAGCCACTATGAGAACCGAGGGCATCCAGGTGTCTTACTCAGTAGAAGCCATTACACAAGCTCTTAGCATACCTCATTCTGACATCCATTTGGTAGAAATCTTAATGTAAGAAGATCTTGAGGCCAAATGAAAGTGGACCCAATGTTGTTATGGGGTTGACCATAAGGAGTTTGGCATGCTCACACTAGCAGAGAGAATATACTTCAAAATAGTAGCCTATCACCTCAATCCGATGGTGAGGCCCAGAAAGATGATAGCCTTATCCACTTATGCCTATGCTACTCTAAACATGAAATTCCATGTTAACCTTTCATAGTTAATCTATCTAGAGATAGGGAAGTGCTTCAAAGAGAATGAACATGGAAGAAAAATGCTACCATTTCCATGCCTTCTCAGAAAACTTTGTAAAATAACAGGGATTGTCTACTACATCAATGATACGATCAAGCATACTCCCATCATCTCCTAGTTTGAAATGATAAAGGACCATATCAAAAGTAGAGGAGTAGTCACCACCATCTCCACCACCCACTCAAGGAACAACATCGAAGGCTTGTGCAACCATTGAGTGCCTATGCAAGATCTGAAAGTAACTCCTACATAAGTGGAAGCAACAAGTAAGAATAAGTGGTGGGAACCCATTTGTGTACCATCATACAATGAGTAACCTCACTGAAGTGGCTCAAATGATAAGCTAGATGGAGAGAGGTGGACCAATATTCTTAGCTCAAAGAATGTAGTTTCCCATGAGGTTGAATCTTAGTGCTTGAGAGGTGATGGTGTCTCTCTCACAACAACAAAAATTCCCAAAAATCTCTAAGAATGATGCTAACTTTTTGGTGCACTTGGAAGAAAGAAAAGGGGAAACTATATTGGTGATGTAGCACCAAGGGTAGGATATAGTAGAAGAAGTAATTGTTGATAGAATCATCAAATCATTGAACACACTAATGGTGTCTATGTTAGATGTTTCTGCACTTAGAGATGTGCAAATATCTACAAGAACTATCAGCCGAAGACTGAATGTAGCCTAACATGAAGAGTTGTTGGATCAACTAGTGAAAACTTGGTAATTGATTTCACATATCTTTGATTTTCCAAATAATATCATCACAACCCAATCAGAGTTGCTTGAAGTAAAAGGCAATTGCATCATTTTAGAAGGACAACTCGAAATAGCTCAAGTACAAAACCAATGCTTAGCTACAAAGATTGCCAAATTAAGAGCTTGTCTTGCTGATCCTACATTTCTCAATCCTACATTGATAAGAGATGATGCTTTGCAATAGATTTATGATAGACTCAAACAAGTTGAGGCAAGGATGGTTATTGTTGTCTTTTATTAGTTCATGGCTAAGGCCAAAGCATATTCTGTTTAGAAGGACTTGGTCCATACACATCAAGAGAATGAGATGCTAACCATAGAAAATCATTGCCTACAAAATGTTGATGTGCAAAAATAACAAATGTAAGAATTCATCCATCAAGAGTAGAATAGCTAACCAAGGTGAACACTAAGCTTAGGAGATTAGTAGTAGAGAATAGAGATCTCTCCATTGAGGAAGTCTATGCCTTACACCAAAATCGACGATTGAGATTTCCACCTAGAAGAATAAGGCTCTAAAATTTAAAAGAGTCAAGAACACTACAAAGATCGAGTTGGCCTATAGAAAGAACTTAATGAAAGATACATCAAGATGGCTAAGGAAAAAGTCAATGAGACCCTCCTGCAACTCCAGCAAGGAAAAGAAGTATGGAAACCTATCATTGATGGGATATATGCCTACAATAAAGAGGAGATTTGCATGAAGGAGTTGTAAATAGAAGAGATAACTGAATACATGGAGCTTACCAATCTTAGATATGCAAACCTAGTAATGCTGATTGTCGGATGGCCATAGTTAGAGTTAGAAAAATAGGTGGCTATCTTGTACTTGTTGTACGAGGTAGAGTTCAAGCACCACAAGGAGACGAAGCAAAAGCTTAAGACTCCAAATGTTGAACTAAAAGTTCTTAGGGCAAGATTCACCAATCAAAGATCAACCACTAAGAACTTGGCCAAAAGAATGAATGATTATCAGGAGCTACAGAATGCAATTAAGACATTCGACATCAAATGTAAATAATTTTTTGCCTAGTTTATTAATGTCAAGGAGCTATTCCCTAGCAATGCGCTGTCCTTGGGATGTTCCCATTCCAACCCGCATTGGTGAAGCTGCATGGACCATGCACTATCCTAGGAGTAAGGAGGAGAAGATGAAAGCATTGTTGGATGCTTTCCATCTTTTACTAGAAGTTGCAATAGTAGCAAGACAACCACAATAGCCTCAACCACCACATGTTTCCAAAGCAGGGAAAGGTCCCTTAGAACCTTAGGAGCCTCCACCACCTAGGACTATTTAATCTTCTCCATCATCTTCATGCCATCAGAGGAGAATGTGTTTATCAACTTTTTTCCTAGTGTTTAATTTTGTAGGTCTTAGTGCTAGAAAATTTTGTAATGATTATATATCCATACACTTTCACACTTAGTATTTGTTTGTGTTTGTCATATGTCTATCGTCAATGAATAATCCCATACCTTCCTCAATTTATAAAGAACTCAAGGATGAGTTTTCATTTAGTCATGGGGGCATGATGAATTGTAAATTAGCTACATCGATTTTGATGCGGCCTCATCAATGTAGTTTCTTTTTGACCTATAAATATGCACTCACCCATCATGTTTATGACATGTCTTGTCATAGTTGTAGTTGAGCTCTTGCAGTTTTGCCATTTGGAAGTTAGAATTTTTTCTATGTGCTTGCAATAGGAGTCAAGAGTGAAGGAATCTTTATTCAAGCACTGTTGTACCTAAGCACAATAGTGTGTGTGGCAATAAAGATGAGATTTTTGATAAACCTTGGAGCACTTGGAAATAGATTAATTATTTATTGATGCATTTAATGTTTTATGTAATTTCCTTTAATGCTTTAAGTAATTAATAATTAATTAGGCTAAACTAAGCGAAATGAAGCTAGATTAAGTAGCAATTAATTAAGCACATAAGTACAACCACTTTGAGCATACGCTTGGTGCTTGGTAATCTCAGTAATGCTTAACATTTGGTAACCCAGTAGCTCTAAACATGTTCAAAATGTGTACGAAAAGTGAGAATGAACACTTATGTTAGGATTAGTTAGGCGTAGATAGTTAGAGTAAATTAGCAATTAAATTACTTCATTCCTTTCATCCTTTATTTTTTAAGTACCCAAAACATAAAACATAAAAATAATAAAAATGCCTCGATTACACTTCACCATACCTTATCATATCACAAGTGTAATTGGGAAGACAATGAATGAATGTTAGCGCAAGTTCACTACCTAGAGGCTAGTGTACTGGAAGACATAGAATCCATGAAATTGGACCAGATTACATGTGAATGCTTAGTGATTCATATGGTTGAGTGTAGGGGTATTCGCCCCTCATCAATAGATATAATTATATTATATTGTCAATAGCATGGAAAATATGCATAATTTACAAATATGATGAACATTTTCTTGCACATGATATATAGGCATATGAGAATTTGGTGAAGTGTTTGATGAAAAGCAATAATACATCCTACTTTGAGTACAAATGTGTTATTTCTTGTATTTCAAATTCATATATAATAATGACCTATCATTAGAAGACTACTGAGTTGTTGTATCCATACATCATGCGTACTCAACACATGGAGTGAATATGGAAAATGAAGACTCTAGAGACAAGGAAGAAAAGCCTACTAACAAGAACTAGATGACCATTATGACAAGGTCTAGGAAGGTAGCATCAAGCTTTAAAATGAATATGTAAGATAATGATGAGAAGAAAGATGAAAAATCTATAATCATAAAGACAAGGATGTAGAGAAGAAAGAAGATTATGAGTCAAAGTAGTAAGACTATAGAAGAATGCAAAAAATTGCACAAAATATGTGACAAAAACATTGATGTGCTTATATGTGTAGTCCATCATTAGAAGGTTGTTCTATAGAAGTCTATATGGAGTAACAAACTGATAGAATGGGCAATCAAGATAATTTGGAGAATGTGATCAAGGCATTATCATGCACAATTAATAATAATGATAAGAAAATGTTGATGAAGATCTCGTAATACTCTAGAAATATGGCCTGTAACACTATCATAACAACTTATTTTTAAGAAATCATGATTCCACAAGACATAGAATGGTTTGCAAATCAAAGAGTGTGAATAGAATTTATAGAGAAATATAAGGTTAATTCTCAAATTGCACTAAAATCAATAATTTAATATTGGAACACTAGGCTTGCTCCAAATGCTTTACATAAGAATAACATTATAAGAACATTGATAAGTAAAGATGTGAAATCAATGTTATACATTGCAAGAATCAAGATCATGGTGAAATACACTCCAACTATGATAATAAAATTGAAGATATCATAAGAAGAAAAAGCGATGCAAGAAGAAAGAATCATCAGAACTTAAGTGATAGAGCAAGATGTGAAGAGACTTTATAGAGAAATATTAAGATTAATTCTCAAAGTGCACTAGAATCAACAATTTAATAATGGAACACTAGGCTCACTCCAAATCCTTTACATAAGAATAAAATTATGAGAACATTCATAGGCAAAGATATGAAATCAATGTTATACTTTACCAAAATCAAGATCATGGTGGAATATACTACAAATATGACAATGAAATTGAAAATATCATAAGAAGAAAAACCAGTGCAAGAAGAAAGAATCATGAGAGCTTAAGCAATAGAGCAAGATGTGGAAAGACTTTGCAAAGAAATATAAGATCAATTCTTAAGAGTGCACTAGAATCAACAATTTACTATTGTAACACTAGGCTGGCTCCAAATATACTGTGCATAAAAATAACATTATGAGAACATTCCTAAGCAAATATGCCAAATCAAAGTCACACTTTGCTAGAATCAAGATCATGGTGGGATACACTGCAAATATGATAATAAAATTGAAAATATTATAAGAAGAAAAAGCAATGTAAGAACAAAGAATCACGAGAGCTCCAGCAATAGAGCAAAAGATGAAGCAGAGATTTCAGGCTTACAAAAAGGTTGTAACTGCAAAATTAGAATTTCCGAAGAAATATAAGAGTGAAAGAAGTTGCCGAATTGAATAATGACACAACAAAGATGAGATTTGACATGGAGAAGTTGAAATCAGAAAATTAGCAGTTGAAAGAAGAAATAGAAAAGAAATTATGAAATATCATGAACATTCTCAGCAGTCTGCAAAGCTAGCACTAGCAATCAGGAAAAAAAAATCAAGAAGCAATGAATATGGTACAAGCACTCAACGTAAACAAAACATGGCTTCTGCTGGAAATATTTAATCACAAGCTTTTTCCCAAAGCTTCTGCTCGCCCAGCGTTAACGGGTTACTCCCAATGTTTTCATAGAGAGACACCTTTGAAAACTTAAATCCAATGATGTCATCTATTCTTGCATAAACAGCATCTGCAAGAGAAGTCTTCCGCAAAAGCTCGTTTTTGCGCATTTCAACAACATTTGTCAGTGTTTCTTCTGCTATCACTGCAAGCAACATTAATATTAAACACTTGTTGCGTTTATATTCAAAAATATAAGTAAACAAAATCACGGAATCAGCGATGGACGAAAAATTTAATGCATTGCCTACCTACATTTTTTTGATAGGATTCAATCCTTGGCAGATCCAATAATAACTTGGAATTTTAAGTGTTTCATATGTATCTTTTCAAGATTACGATGAATGTCTTCTTACTGCTGTTTTTTCTACGAATGCTTTCAAAAATCTATTTTATTATGTATAGGCAGAGGACGATGAATGTCTTCTTACTGCTGTTTTTTCTAGGAATGCTTTCAAAAATCTATTTTATTATGTATAGGCAGATGGTCAAAAATTATAATAGCTAAATGCTATTTGATATCTTACTAAATATCATTATATTATTGATCTCACCCACTTGTGCCACCACGAAGATGTTACGAAGATGTTGGTGGTGAAGCCTAATTCGGTGCCTGGGTGGAGCATTATTAATAAATTATTGATGGTTGAATCATTGGCTGGGTGGAGCATTATTAATAAATTATTGATGGTTGAATCATTGGCTGAATTATTCATTTTTATACATTCGGTGAATTATGTGTGATTGAGAAAGACCGCAAAGGTTTTAAACCTGCAAAACTTATTGGTACGCTATTTGTGCAGAGAATAGGATCAAATTATTAGAGGTAGCATGATTGAGCCAGCCTCTTCCTTCTGGTATAAGTCAGTGGCATTTGCAACAAGCAGCAATTGTGCTGCTGTCTTCTTCTCCTATTTTTTTTCTTGCATTCTCTTTTGGCCATCAATCATCATTAATGTCTCAGTTTGTATTTTTCGTGATTAAGAAACCCGTTTTTCAGCAAGTTCTGTTTTTGTATTTGTATTTTATGATGATGTGAAGGACAGTTTTATTTTTCAGGTAACCGATACTTATATTTGCACAGCAGCAATGCACAAGCTCTGTTTTGCATTCTCGCTTTTAGTAATTTAATTTAATTTTGACTTCCTATTCTCGTGTTCAGGTCCTTGTTCTCCATTTTAAGAAAAAACATTCCCGCTTTTTGGCATTGTTTTATCAGTTACTGTACCAAAGCAATTCTGAAATTTTTCAGTATATTTTTCTCCTGGACTAATTATTAGTGGAATTTGAGCATTCCTGTTAGTTTTTGTTAAAAAAATGTTACAAATAAACAGATAGATTAATTGGAGGTAAGAACTAGGAGATTGAAAAATCTTAATCTTAATGTAAGATGTTCTGGGTTAAAAAGATTGTGAACTGGCTTTGGAAGACAAATCCATCATTAAGCCTGTTGCCATGTCCTATGAAAACTTGCCAAATAGATAGATTGATCGGAGGTAAGAACTATGAGCTTGAAAAATCTTAATTTTAATGTAAGATGTTTTACGTCAAAAAGATTGTGAGCTGCCTTTGGAAGACAAATCCACGATCAAGCTTGCTGGCATGTCCAATGAAAACCCATCAAAATGGACATTAAATTTCTTTTTCTCATCTGTGTATGTTTTAGCCATAAGATCTTATAATCTGTTATTAAGGTAGCAACTACACATGAACTATAGGAGACGCTTAAATAGAGGTATGATTATCCCATTGATATGAATTAGTACTATATTGTTAATAAAGTCTTTAAGATGAAAATAAAAATAGGCTTCTCTTTACAAATTGATTTGGATGAGATGAATTATTTATTTACTTAGATAATTTGTAAATTACTTTTCTTGAAAATTTAAGAGTTATTGCTATTATGAGTTCTTTCTTGATTTTTGGAAAACTATATGGATAACTCTAATGATGGTTTCTTTCTCTATCCCCACTTTAAATACAATTTTTGCAAAATTGTTACATACACGCAAAAGATGTATTTCAAAGCCTTCTAGTGAGGCTCTTAGTACATATTGGGGCCACTCTTAATTCAAAGGAGTTCGTAGACAAAGTAGAAGTAGAGGAAGATTTGTTAGAAAATCTATTAAATGTAGGTAATGTAAGAAAAAGTGGTGATGAGCGGGTAGGTACCCCTACGCTCAACCATACAAGTACAAGCGTTTCAGGCAACACCCGGTTAAATTCCAAGGACTCAATGCCTATGCACCTTTGTGAAACAAGGACAGGTTGGTTGATTGTTGTCTTCTCAAACTTACTTGTATGTCACGATTGTATGGTTAAGTAAGCTTGAGATATGTGATTTTTATATTTTTTATGTTTCTATGTCCTATGCTAATAAGGGAGAAGAGAGATAACTAAGTGAATAATTTATCTTAACTACTCATTAACTAAGTTCTAACTAATCCTAACACCAGCATCCATTCTCACTTTCCATACACATCCTGAACCAGTGCAACACTACTGGGATTACCAAATGCTAATCATTACTGGGTTACCAAGTGTTACACGCATGCTCGAAGTGATCGTACTGAGTGTAATTTAATGATTTACTTAATTGATCAAAATGAATTTCTACACTAATAATAGAAATGTAAAGTGCATAAAATAAAATAAATGAATAAGAAAATAAAATAAAATAAATGTGTAAGAAAACAAATCTAAAGTGCTGCAAGGATGAATCGAAGAGCTTGTCTTTATTGCCGTACAAAAGGTGTGCTCAGGTACACAATGCTCGAATAAAGATCCGTCCACACTTAGACCTCCTACTACGGGCACTTGGAAAATACTCTAATCTTTCAAACAAACTACAAGAGTTTCACTACTTTTCTCCTACAAGACTTCTTTCCAATTATGCACCTGGACACTGTATTTATAGACTTGGGAGTAACTACTTTAATAATTATAGTAACCACTCTAATAATTAGAATAACTGCTCCAATAATAATCACTCTAATTATTAGAGTAACCACTCCAATAATTAGAGTAATCACTTTAATAATAACTGCTCTAATTATTAGAGTATCTTCTCCAATAATAACCGCTTTAATAATTAGAGTAACCACTTCATCAAGTGGCATTGTATCAAAGATTGTTGGAAGTTTATAAAACAAGAATAAAATGAAAGAAGCTAACAAGGACAATAACAAAAAGTTGAATCAAGACCTTGGAGGAGCTCAAAGCTTGAATGTGGAAAGTGTTTCCTTTCATTGTTATTTGAATGTTTCCGTGTTTACTTTATAAGGTTTTAAATAATTATGTATTTTTGAGTAATGATAGAAAATGTAAAATTAAAAGAATTAGAAATTTGACTTTGGAAAAGCCTAGTGGTCATAAACTTATTTTAAGATATATTAGACATAGTCTTTTCTTGATTATTCCGCTTCAAATGCATGGATTTTAGATTCTATATTTCCTTTCATTATTTTTTGGATGTTTCCATGTTTACTTTTTATTACAAGGTTTTAAATGATTATGTCTTTTTGGATGATGATAAGAAATTTAAAACTAGAACAATTAGAAATGCAACTTTGGAAAAGCCTAATGATCATAAACTTATTTTAAGAAATGTTAGACATCTTTCTGCCTTGGTTGTTCTTCTTCAAATGCATGGATTTTAGATTTGGTGTTTCCTTTTATTTTTTCTTGGATATTTTCATGTTTACTTCTTATTGCAAGGTTTTAAACAAATATGTATTTTAGGGTGATGATAGAAAATGTAAAATTAAAAGAATTAGAAATATGACTTTGGAAAATCCTAGTGATCATAAACTTATTTTAAGAAATGTTAGACATGTTCCTACTTTGGTCAAGAATCTTATTTCAACTAGATAGTTAGATGTTGATGGATGTTCCATTGTTTTTAGATATGAAACATGGACAAAAAGAAAAGATCAATGTACATTGTGTATGCCAAATCCATGAAGAATTTTGTAGCTATGACATAAGAGTCTTCTTACCACTTAAGTTTTCTTCTATATCTTTAAAGTTTTGCAAAGACTAGATAATTGGTAAAGCAAGAGTGAATTTTCCAATATAGTTAGACCTATTGATGTATTTTTTGCAAGAAGATAGCAACTAAGAAGCTAGAAATTATTTATTTAGATGCGGTTGAACCTATTGATGTATTTTTTGTAAGAAGAGAGCAACTAAGAGGCTAGAAATTGTTTATTCAAATGTAGTTGAACCTTTTTCTTTAACATGAAGCATCATATTTTGTCACATTTATTGGTGATTTTATATGTGAAACTTGGCTTAATACTATTGCTTTAAAATACAAATTCTTACAAATATTTAAGTTTTTTCAAGCTAAGGTGGGAAAGAAATCAAGTTGCTCTACAAAATGTCTTGTTATTGATAATGAAGGTAAAAATACCTCTAAATAGTTTAAATTTTTTTACAAAACAAATTAATAATTCTTTCAAAGAATCATCCTAGAATCCCTCAAAATAATTGTGTCATAAAAAAGATACAATAAAACTATTCTAGATAGATTGCATACATTATTGTCACAATCAATGCTTCCTAGGGTCTTTTGGAAAAAAGTTGCTAATACTACTACATGATCAATCGTTCTTCTCACATAGCATTGGATAATAAAATACTAAAAATTCTTTGGAGTTGAATAAGGTTGTTTTTCTTTTCTCATTTTAAGGTCTTTGGTTGTGAAGCATTGCTCACATAGTTAAAGTAGGTGACTTATAATTTGTAATTCATATGTTTGATCCTAAGGGATGTGCTAATCTGGCATGGTTATATTTTTGTAATGCTTATAATGTATTATGTGCTATATGTCTTGACGTGTACCTACAAGTTAAGTTGTTTTGGGTTGTGACTTCCCCCCAACCCAAACAAATGAAAAGTCTACTTACATCCCAAGATATATAGCTAACATGATACATTAAAAGAAGTTGTTGGTAACTTCTTTTCTAACAAGATAATAACCTAACTACTTGAGCCATCTATCATTGACCAACTATATTATAGTTTATGATTTATATGTAACAAAGTAAAATTGGAGCTTTTTATTCCAATTTTATAATAATGATGATGAGTGGCGAGGTACCCCTACACTCAACCATACAAATATGAGTGTTTCATGTGTCATCCGGTCAAACTCTAAGGACTAAGTGCTTACGAGCCTTAATGGAACACTCAGGGTTAATCAATCATTGTTTTTCCAAACATACTTGTATTGTCATGGTTGTATGGTTAAGTAAGCTTGAGGTATATGATTTTTATAGCTTTTTTGTCTTTTTATGTCTTCTGCTAATAAAGGAAAGGGAGAGAGAACTAAGTGAGTAACCTACATTAACTATCCATTAACTAAGTTCTAAATATTCCTAACACCAATATTCGTTCCCACTTACTGTACACATCCTCAACCAGTGTAGCGTTGCTGGGATTACCAAATGCTAATTGTTATTGGGTTACCAAGCGCTACACACATGCTCGAAGCGGTCCTACTGAGTGTATTTAACTAAAGGGTTGAAGGTTGAGAAAGATATTAATTAACTAGAAAAGCATTAAACAATCATTAACTACTAATTAGCTTAATCTGTATGCTGTAAGGTTTATTATAAAGTTCGTCTTTATTGCCTAGGGACAAATTGCTCAAATAAAGATCTGTTCACTCTAGGACTCCTACTGCAGGCACATAAATAATTCTAACCTTAGAATAACAAAACTGCAAGAATCTAGGTAAGGGTCTAAGTCTAACTGCCTTGGAACAAAGGGTGACGCCTCTTATTTATAGAGGATGAGGCACGACACGATACATATTTAGTATGTTTCTAAATTGCTTTTGCCATATATTTAGTATGACTGAATGAACTTTGCCATATATTTAGTATGCTTCTAAATTGCTTTTGCAATTGCATATTGGTAATAAGATATGTGATATTTATATGTTTTTTTAAATTGTTTTTATAATAATATATTTAATATAATTAAAAAATAATAGATAATTTTCTTTTGGAATGATAATTTTAACACCAAATCATATCATAAATAGTTGGTAGGCATGGCTCGCCTTAAAACTATTCATTCAGAACAAATTTGGGAAAGAAGGCAAAATATAAAAAGTAATGGTGTCCCTAAGGTATAGGGAATTTGACAAAAAACTAACATATTTAAATTTTCTCTGTCACAAAACCTTTTAGATGCTGAGAATCGGCAATAGTCTTGATGAAGGGGAAAGTAAAACCAGAGCTCCATGTGCTGTTGGGCTAACAGATTTTTAAAAAATGTTAACAAGCATCCATCTGCCATCATGTTCATGTCTCATGACCCATGGCAATGACCCTGTTTTGCTTTTTCTTTTTCAGCAGAGATATATGACCAATAAACACGCGTGAATGGGTGAGTCATGGCGGAACCTTTGACGCTCCCAAAGGCAGGCCAATCCATGCAAATGCAATGTTTTCCTGGCACGCCCCGTCCGTCCCAAACTTGATTTCTGTGTGGACCCAAACTTGGCCCTTCGGCCTTCGGTTACCAAAGAAGCCATTTCCTGATTTCCGTGTATGTTTATTCGTGCTCCCTTGTTTTCTGTGGTCTATGTCATGCCGATGCCATGATACTTGATTGCTTGCTGGCCACTTAACAATGAAATGTAGTTTCTGGTAAGATTTAATACAGGAGGAGAAGATAAGATTTTAACGTGGACATCCAGAATAAGGCAAGAACAAGGTAAGGTGACCATTTGGACGTATATTTCATTAGAAATTATGAAAGGCGACCAGGCGACCATTTCGATGTATATTAAACAAAATTTCTATGGAAATTGTGAAAGGCAACTATTTCAATGTATATCAAATAAAATTTCATTGGAAATTATGAAATACGTATTCATTGCAGATTTAATGCACGGGCTCCCTCCAAATCCAACTTGAACCCTTCATCAAAATTTAGCCCAAATCGCAAATCTCCTGCGCATGTCATTCCAGATTATTCTGATTTCTTCCAGATTATTCTGATTTCTTCCCGGGACACAACTGCGAACGATTTTCGGATCCAGTCCGATTTTGCCGTCTATGCTATGTTGATCACATGGACGAGGATATAAATAGCGACCTCAGAGCAGAACACTCACAGTAGGCAATCACGTCCTGATTCATTGGAAGTTAATGTGAAAGGAAAGACTTTTGTTCAAAAAATCACATATCTTACACTTCCTAACCGTTGTTATTATTGTCACGATCCGAACCACCGTAAAGCTCAATGTCCAAAGTTACTAGCCAAGCTTGAAACTGAGCGAATTTTAGCAGAACAAGTTAGTGAAGATCTAAAAAACCAAAACATAGCTCAGGACATAGGCAAGGATACTGTTGAGGTTCCCTCAACTAAATCTCCTTCTTCAGATGCCAAGGTGTC